>CAIGQQ010038113.1:3846599-3858055 GCA_903798035.1 Danio albolineatus
TGCACTTGCATTCATGTGTATGTATCTGGCTGTGTGAGTGTATGTATCTTGGTGTTTTTTGTGTGTGAGTTAATGTCTGAGAGTGTGTGTTTGAGCACTTGTATTCATGTGTCTGTATCTGGCTGTGTGAGTGTGTGTCTTTATGTGTGTATCTGTGAAAGTATGTGCAAGTATGTATCTATGTGTGCATGTTAGTGTCTGAGTGTGTGTGTGCTCATGCCTGCTCATTTGTGTGCATGTGTAATTTGGTGTGTGTGTGCGTGTGTGTGCATACTATCATGTGTCTGTACCTGGCAGTTTAAGTGTGTATTTGTGTGTGTGTCTGTGAGTGTGTGTGCATGTGCATGCTTGCACTCATTTGTATGTAACTGGCTGTGTGAACATATATGTGTGTGTGCATGTGTGTGTGTGTGTGTGTGTGTGTGTGTGTGTGTGTGCATGTGTAAATTAGTGTCTTCATGTGTGAATCTGTGAATGTATGTGCAAGTATGTATCTATGAGTGCAAGTTAGTGTGTACGTGTGTGTGTGTGTGTGTGTGTGTGTGTGTATGTATACGCTTGCATTCATGTGTATAGTTCTGGCTGTGTGAGTGTGTGTCTTTATGTGTATGTACATGTGCATGTAAGTATCTGTGTCTTTTTGTGTGTGCATGAGTCTGAGTGTGTGAGTGTGTGTACGTTCATGTGTCTGTATCTGGCTGTGTGAGTTTTTTGTGTGTGCATGTGTAAGTTAGTGTCTTTGTTTGTGTGCGTGCTTGTGTTCTTGTATCTGTATCTGGCTGTGTGTGTGTGTATCTGTGTGTGTACATGTGTAAGTTAGTGTGTGCCTATGAATGTGCTTGTGTGTGTGTCTGAGTATGTGTGTGTCCAAGAGCGTTGTAGATGTGGTCCGGCGTTCTGAAAAACCGCCCCAAGCTGAACGTCTGATTGAGTCGTGTCACACTAATCTGTTCTGACAGACCGCGAGCAGCCGCCATGTTCCCCTTCCAGACCCTAATGCACTTTTTTGTGTGTGCTAGAGAATGAGAGAAGCCTGTGACGTGTGTGTGCGTGTGTGTGTGTGTGTGTGTGTGTGTGTGTGTGTGGCAGAACACCTCAGGCTCTGTGTGAAGGGTGATTTGTAAAGGAAAAAAAAAATCAATAGTTGGTGCATAAAAGTCCGGTGCAGAAAATATGTTATTTTTATGTCATAAAAAATATAGAAGTACATGTAATGAAGGTAACTGGCTCCTGTGCTTACAGCTTAGAAATATTATGTTGATATTTCAAGAGTTCACACTTAGCTGATGATTGATTATAAAGCTTGTTTGGCATGCTGTCCCGGGAGAGAGCCCTGAGCTCATAAGATCCTCGAGCCCGGGGCTCCTTCCCGTTTGCAAGGCGAGAGGAGAGTTTGAGCTCTGGTAGATCTCGAGAACTCCCCTGCTGTAGTAGCTAATGAACAGATAGTGATTGCTCTTAAGAGATTAAGATCCTACTTACTAGGAGCATGTCTATGGTGCTGATTTGGAATTTGTCAATTAACTTAAGTTGCATGTGGGACGGTGGGAGGAAACAAAGGAACCCATGGAAAACCCACGTGAGCATGGGGAGAACATGTAAACTCTGCACAGAAACATCAGCTGGTTTGGTAAGGACTAGAACCAGTGACGTTCTTGCTGTGAGGCTACAGTTTTTACCACTGGGCCACCATGCCACCCATCTAGAAAAGGAGGAGGAGTATGGGTGGAATGGGATTCTTCAAAATGAAGATGGCTGTGATATGGAACTTAGGGTATTTATAGTGGCTTAAATGGCACATATTTGACCCCCTTTTTATATTTAATATAAGTCTTTTGTGTCAGCAGAATTTGTCTGTAAAGTTTCAGCTCAAAATACCCATGTGATTATTAATTATAGCTGTCTCAAGTCCTAATATTGTAGCTCTAAACAGCTTTTTGCTGTTTTTGGTACTGGGCCTTTAAGGATAGTTTCCACGTGCCCGTCAGCGTGCCTCAATCTCTGCCCTCGGCTGCGTCAGACAGACAGACGCAACAGGAACAGATGTAAAGGAAGCAGATCTCACTATACGGTTGTGGGAAATACTACAGTAAGAACTTTACCAATGACTGTTTGATGTGTTTGTTGAGGAGTTGCAACAATGAGTCACACACAATGTAGTTACAAAGTTCGTTCACACACGCACGCACACACACACATACAGACAGACAGACAGACTTTTTGCAAGCAAATGTGAAAGGATACAGGTTAATATCCACTGCTGTATGGATATCTGTTATGTTAATGTACAAAATAAACCTTATTTAATGTTAACAAATCGAGATTGAAGCGTATTTTTTGCTGACACACGGCTGTGGTGATGAAGTAAAGCTGAAGTGAATCGCTGTAGTTCATTACAAACATGCACTGTTTTAAACACGTGTTAAACTTGTGAAACTCACTCTTGATCACATTTGATGATGATTGATGACCTTCGCGAACTGAACAGACCTTTTATTCCCGGTTGCTTTGCACACGTCCTGTCTTGTTTATATGATTATACGCGTTACTAAGGACACATGTCTATACTCCGCTGTCAATCAATTCGGTGGGCGGGGGGACCGCACTCCTACGTAAAGTTACGGTCGGTCTCAAAACCGCTCCACCGTTTGGTCCACCGTTTTTATGCTGTTAAATTGAAAAAAAAAGGACTGGGTGTGTTTATATCAGCCCAATATGACGGTATATACACTACACCTACACATATGTCTGTCCAAACAGCTTAAAAAGTATATTTTTTAAAATAGGTGCCCTTTAAGAATCGTCTGATTGGTAAATCATAAATTGACTAACGCAGGACCAGCTGCAAGCAATCATAAGCACGTGATCCTCTCGAAATTAGTTTATAAATAAACTTCACTTATAGGATCATAGAAACTTATAACAAAAATAATTACTTTTTTCAGTTGCTGAATGAAGACACACACTTAGCATAAACGCTTATTGTACTTTTTAATTGTCATTGTATTAGTTTCAATAGTTTATAGTAGTTTATTAGTTTCAAGTTTATATTTGGGATGACACGGTGGCTAAGTGGATAGCACTGTCTAGCCTTACAGGAAGCAGGTCGCTGGTTTGAGTCCCAGCTGGGTCAGTTGGAATTTCTGTGTGGAGTTTGCATGTTCTCCTGTGTTCGCGTGGGTTTCCTCTGTGCTCCGGTTTCCCACAAAGTCCAAAGACATGCACTATAAGTGAATTGATTAAACTAAATTGTCCATAGTGTATGTGTGTGAATGAGTGTGTATGTTTTCCAGTACTGGGTTGCAGCTGGAAGGGCATCCGCCGTGTAAAACATATGCTGGATAGGTTACGATGGTTCATTCTCTTGTGGTGACCCCTCATGAATAAAGAGACTTAGCCGAAGGAAAATGAAATGAAGTTTATATTCTTATCAGTAATTTAAATGTAATTGATCAATGTTTTATTTAATATTTTGTTTAAAGTGAAGTATATAAGAAAAAATAATAATACTAGCATTTGATTAAAATCGTCAATTCAATAACATACTGTAAAACAGGATTATTCCATATTTTCAATGATTTTTTAATTAAAAATCCTATTTTTTTAAAATAAAATAATCTATATAATATTTATAAAAGTATACAGATGGAACTTCACAGGCTCTTAATAAAATAAGGGAGAGAGATTTGAATCTTACATTTGATGAGGAAGAGTGGCATGGAATTTTAAAGAATGTTAAAACAGCATAGGGATGCTAAAATACGCCTTATACAGTTTGAGATTACACAGAGTTCATGAACACATTTACATGTCCTAGTCTGTTTATACTAGGTGGTTGGAAAGACAACGAAATAAAAGATAAACACATAAAATCAGGGTCCAAACCAGTTTACTGCTTGGCAGACAAATAATTCTTAGGAGCTGGAAATCAGAAGATGCCCCTTCCCTTCAAGAGTGGACAGTAGAACTTGCTGATTTGAAAAAATGTCTCATAAGCAAATGGACAAGCTAAACCTATACTATAAAAAATGGTCCAAGTACTTAACCTGTTTGGAAAAGGAACAGTAATAAATGTGTGAGAAGTATACTGATTGTGACTGTGTAAATGTGATATGTTATTGACTGAACTAACTAATTAAATTTTTTATTGTATTTTAATTTAATTTTCTCTTCATTATATAAAGATGGAGGCTTTAACTGGTTTTAATGTTAGCAAAGCCGGGACATTAAAGTCATAATTAGGGATTAGTTTGGGTTGGGTTTGTTAATAGGGTAAAATGTTGATTCTTTACAGAGTTGTATTCTGTCATCCATTCTGAAATTTGCCTGAGAATCAATAAAACTGTTAATCTCTACAAGCATACAAATTCTGAATATTGGTGTTTAAAAGTATACAAATACATTTAACAAAAATGGCTAAAGCAATTTTCTAAAACAAAATACAATTCTGAATTATTTATTTATTTATTTTTATGTTAAGCTGCTTTGACAATCTACATACTGCTTTAGAAATAAAGATGAATAGAACTGAATTTAATTATTTTATATTTTAAACACAAATGAAGAAAGAAAATACTAATGGTTGGTTGGCCAACATGTGATAGATGATTTGCAATGAAAAATGGCGGCTGCACTTAAAAAAATTAATAAATAAACAAACAAACAAAGTTTTATAAACACTTGAAGTGAGACAATGCAGACTAAACATAAATAAAAGATAAAAGCATAACAGCTATTATTTAATTTGATTATTAATAATATTAGTAAATTAAAGTTAAAATGATTTTAATGTTATTTATATTATTTTAAAACAAATTCAGAATGTAAATATAAACAAAACTTAGTTCTGAAAAATAAAAAACAATAAATATATTTAAATAAATAAATAAATGAAATGATATGAATAGAGGAAAAAAATGTGGTGGGGGTGTGTGAAAAGCTAGAACAGAAGCAGTTTGTGCTGAACTTTCTCCCCAGTTCCTCCTGCACTATTGTCGGGCCTCCTCTAATCCCGTCCCGCTCCAGATGGGGCTCAGGGCAGGAGCGAGGACTGTCACCCTGCAGGTGGGTGTGGAGGCGACTGGGGGATCTTTCCCCTCACGCCTCACCTTCTTCTCCACCCCCTCGCCCCAAAATCCTGTTTTTAACACATGACCGGATGCCCTGAATTATTCAACCTTTTCAATATTTCACATGGCCCCCTTTTCCATGTTTGTTGCCCTGGCCTTATGCAATTTTCATGGAGAAAAGAAAAAAGAAAAATGTTTTTGTCCTACTTTAAAACACAAGAGAAGGTTTGGTATCATTGGCGTAGAGATGGTTTTGTTGGAGACTGAAAAGGGTTTGTGATAAAGACATAACATGTTTCTCATGAAATCAGGCTGCAGGGTTTACGAAAAAATCTTTAAAACATTTTCTTATTAACTATGAATAGTCACTTTATAAAGTTTAAAATCATTAGGGTTCTTTTTATGTTTACGGAAAAAAAAAATCTTACCAAAATATAAAAAAATATGATGTTATTACATAATATTATATTAAATTAAATTATTAAAACTGCTTTAATTATTTGTTATTACAGTTTTTCATCAAGGAAAAACATTATAACAATTTAAAACTGCTTTTAATTTTTTTATTATAACTTTGATGGCACATGTTTTAAATCATTTTAATATCCTGGCTGGGAGCTAATATTTAGCAGTGTTAAATTATTAATAATCATTTTAATTATTATTAATGTTGATGATTGATTCTGCGATTTTTATTTTATTTTATTTATTTTTATTACTTGTTTCTCTTATTATTATTTTCAACATTCAAATTATTTTTAGCTGAAAACGCAACACTTGGGGATTCATAAAATTCATTAAAAAAAACTAATTTTCTTTGTTTGTTTTGTTGTTGGACTGTCAATGTGTCATTAGTAGTTGATTTGTGATAGTCATTCATTTTTTTCTTTTGCCTTAGTCCCTTATATATCAGGGGTTGCCACAGTGGAATGAACCCGGCAACTATTCCATCATATGTTTTACGCAGCAGATCCCCTTCCAGCCGCAAGCCTGTACTGGGAAACACCCATTCCGTCTCACGTTCACACATGCACTCATACTGATCTGCAATATTTAGCAATAAACAAAATCTTTACATTACTGAAAAAGAAAAAAAAAATTACCTACATCTTGCACAGTCTAGAGGTAGCTGAATCAAAGGGTTAGTTCACAAAAATGTAAATTCTGTTATTAATTACTCAACCTCATGTTGTTTCAATCCCCTGAGACATTCAATCAACTTCAGAACACAAATTAAGAGATTTTGTTTTAACAATTCTTGGCAGTTCTTCTTGAAGCTCTGTATGATTTCAGCTGAGCCACTGAACTCACATGGAAAACAGACAATGTTTTTGGTTCCTTTTCTGGACTGTTAATGAAGCGGACCCTTGCTATATTGTAAGCAGGATGAGAGTGCTCTCAGATTTCATCTAAAATATCTTAATTTGTGTTCTGAAGATGATCAAAGTTTTATGATCATGATCAAATGACACGAGGGTGAGTAATAATTAACAGAACATGGGGGAACTAAGCATTTAAATAAAATTTTATGGGTGAACTGTCCCTTTAAGAGTCTATTGGATGGTCATATGGTTATAGTCAACACACATGAACTAAACAAAACAAGAAAACTGATTTTTCCAACTAAGCCCAGAATGTTAAAACCTCCAGTCAACATTGTCAACAACCAAAATATTGACATTGTGTCGTTCTGCATACCTTCCCCCTCCCCAATGTGGAGTGCTTTGCTGAGGAAAGCGAACACTCGAGGCTGGGCTGTTGGCTGGTGACCAGCGGGCTCAAGCCGCTTCATTCTCCCACTGTTTCCTTCAGAGTCCTGGCTGGCGCTCCTCGCCAACCCCCCTGACCTTCCATACGGCCCCAGCCCAGGACACCAGCGCCTGTCCTGCCATGTGCTTGGCTGTACACTCCTCTCTCACAGGACCCTTTTTTTGTCCAGAATTGGGGGGCAGGGGGTGTCAAATTATATGTAAACACACACACACATACAATCCAAGGCAAAATCATTACCCCTCCTGTGAAACTTGTATCCTTTTCAAACGTTTCTCAAAGCCATTTCTCAAAATGTATCAAAGTATTTCCTATAATATAAGTTTACATCAAATATGTCAATATTATTAGCCCCTTAAGAAAGTTTTTTGGCTACAGAACTGTTATCCAATGACTTGCCTAATTAACCTACTCTGTAAAAAACTGCTTGGTTCCACACAGTTCCTTCATGTTGTCGCAACACAAATTAATTAATTTAGCTTAATCAAAATTTGAGTAAATTGAACATAAAACAATAAAGTTGTGTCATAAAAAAACCTTAAGAATTGTGTTGACTCAACTTAATTTAAATAAGTAGTTTAAACAAGCAGAAAAAGTTTTTTGAGCAGACACACACATTTGAGTGTGGACATTCACTGGTTGTTAAAACTACTTATTTAAAATAAAACACAATTCTTGAGGGGCTCTCATTAGAAGTTTTTGTTCATGAAAACAAATCTTACCAAGAGTGAACAAAATATAGGAAAAAACATTATATTATTACAATTTAAAACTGCTTTTTATTTTTTACTTAATCTACATTGTAGAAAATGCTGGGTTCCACACAGTTCCTTCATGTTGTTTTAACATATATTTAAGTGAACTGAACATAAAACAATTAAGTTGTGACCAAAAAACATATGAATTGTGTTGATTCAACTGAAACAACACAATTCTTGAGGTTTTTTTGCTACAACTTATTTGTTCTATGTTCAACCAGCTTAAATTTGTTAACTTAATTCCCTCATGTTGTCCCAACAAAAATCGATGGAAGCCAGCGTTTTTTAGTGTAACCTTATTAACAGAAATAACATGGGAAAGCCTTAATGTTGCATTTTAAGATTAATACTAGTACCTTCAAAATAACTAGAAAAATGCGATGACATCACAGTAAAGACTAGGCATGGGCCGGTATAAGATTCTGACGGTATGATAACCTAGGATAAAAATATCACGGTTTCACGGTTTTACTGGTCTGAAATATATACTTTTTTAAACCTCTGGTTAAAAAAGAAACCCTTTTTCCCCTTTGAATACAATATAATTTAATTCTGACAAACATTTAAAATATTTTGAGGCAGTAAATATGTCAGGCTAAATTATTCAAGTGAATCATTGACTTCTGCTGTCTTAATTTGTTTCAAAAACACTGATGTCTTTACATCAAAAAAACTTTTAAAAATGTAAAAAAAAAAAAATCTTACACACATCTTAGGAACAGTATAACAGAAAACTTTGGCAGTATGAAAACCCTGACTTTTCTATACCGCGGTATACCTTGAAAACGGTTATCGTCCCATGACTAGAAAGACTACTAGAATACTAGAAAGAAATTTGTAATTGTAAAAAAAATCTCTTTTAAAAACTCTTCTTGTTTAAACTAATTATTTAAAATGAGCTAAATCAGCACAGTTTTATGATCAATCCACTTAAATTGTAAAAACCATGAAGCTAACTTAATTTGTGTTGGGACAACATAAATGAATTGTGTGGAACCCAGCACATTTTTTACAATATGCTAAAAAAGAAGGAAAACCTCACAGGAGGGCAAATAATTTTGATTTCAACTGTACTTAGAGAAATACAGAAGAAAATATGTAGATGTAGATGTAGATGCATAAACACATCAGACTCGCATGCGGCACCTCATGAGCGGGTTATTATTAAACTTTCAGGTCAATTGTGTGGTAGAGACTCAACTCCAGGCTTTCAGAAGCATAGTGCAGTCAAACTAATGAAACATTCATGCTTGGAGAGCCATGTTTCTTTCTTTCTTTTTTTGGTCCATTTTCATTATATGCCATCTCTGTTGGGTCAAGTCAAGATCTCCTAATTCACTGGTAGCTTTTTTGCAGTTAATCAGTCTGACATGTGAACTTACGCAAAACAGAAGTGGATTGTGAGTTTTGTAAAATGAACACCCGAGAATAGTTTACCCGCCAAAACAGTTTATATAACCATTTCATTCAGGACATAAGAGGATTTTAATTATATATCATTTCAAGTTTTAGAAAATGCAATAACAAATTAGAGTCGGCATGAAACGTCTTTAAAAGCACTTACAAATGACGTGATTAAATAGTTAAGCTATGGTTTCTCACACATGTTTCCTAAACCATTTTAAAACATAAGGGAAGAATGATAAAAATCCACAGTAAAACATCCTGTGATCAATGTGTTTTCCATCAACTAATCAAATTAATTGAACTATTTCAGATTCATTTTTAAGTCCATGTAATGCAATCTAAGATTAAACGGTATTTGTACTACATTATTATTTTTAATTGTATTTTTATCACTGAAAAAAAAACGATTCAAAGATGATTCCTTAGATTTACATTTTTTTTTTAAAGTTAAAATAGTTGTAAACAATTTATTTGGGCTGAATTTAAACAAACAAATTAAGTTGAACATTATTAAATTTAATTTGTTTGTTTAAATACAACACATATGAATTGATTTCAACAATTTTGCAGACATAATTTTTTTCAGTGTAGTTTCTCACATATTTAACAATTTCAACAAAGACATATCTAATATTTTATATAATTTATGCTAAAATTGTATTTGCTGTATTTTTGCATTGTACTCGTCCTTTCTGTCCTTCATATACACACTAAATGATCAACTTCGGTGTATATATTATTTAGTTAATTTATCAATTCCGATTTTCATTTAGACTTTAAGGTAGTTCAAGCTGATGTAATTTAAGCTAATGCTGTAGTTGATATATTTTGCATTAAACTAATATTCATAGTTTCTCACATTTACAAATGTTATCTGTTTCATATTTTAAGAAAGGTTTTTAAGTTGATTTAATGTTTTGTATTTCACTTGTATATTTACTCATATTTTTTTTCTCTCAAAAATATTTCTTAATCTGATCTAAAGCCGATTTTTCATAATTGTGAGGTATAAACTTAAAATTGTGTGTTATGAACTTAATTACACGATAAAATATTGAGGTTGTCAGAAAAATGCATAAAAAAGATTTGAAATAATAAGTTGGTTTAATGTTTTGTATTTTACTTCTATATTTACTCATATTTATTTTCTCTCAAATAAACGTCTTAAGCCGCTCTAAATTTGAAATTCTGTAAAAATGTATTAAAGCTATAAAATGTATGTGTTCTGTACGACTCTGCTGTATCTTTGTTCTGAAAAAGACTTCTTTCTGTTTATATATTCATTAATTATTTGGTACAGACCATACAGCAAAGGCTTAAACTGTACAATCATGGCCATAATCATAAAACCTTATTATGCCAACACATCTACCAATATTAATAGTCCGAAACCAAACTACACCAAGATTAATTTCAAAAACAGTGTGGACAAAAACAGGCATCTGGTGGGGGGCCTCTGTCCGGGTCCTCAGAGTTTGGCCAGTATAGGGGTTGCCCCTGCCTTCTGCCTATAGAACAAATGTGCCCAAGTTTGGACCCAGGGTTGCCCACAGTCTGCTTGCACCAGCAGCCAAGACCTCCATATGCCCACTCAGCTGACACCGTCTCCAGCACGCTGTGACCCCAATGTACAGTAAAAAAAAAAAAGACCAACACTTTCAGCACATGGTCAGAATGTACACCGGGACACTGCATAACATGGATATGGATCAGTGATGATGGCAAGATAATCTTAGAAACTACAAAAGCCAAGCAACTAATGGGAACAAGTAGGTTTGTGTAAACAATTCTTAAGTCTCAAAGGGGCAGTTCACCCAAAAATGAAAATTTTAAACCAGTTTGAGTTTTTTTGTTTCTGTATATTTTGAAGAATGTTGGAAATCTGTAACAACATTCTTCAAAATACCTTCATTTGTGTTGAATAAAAAAACAAATAACATAAAACTAAACAAATAACAAAAAACAAGTGAAATGTGAGTTTGTGAATTCCTTTAAGAAGGGGTCACCATAACGGAATGAACCGCCAACTTATCCAGCATATGTTTTACCCAGCGGATGCCCTTCCAGCTGCAACCATCACTAGGAAACACCCATTCACTCTCATTCACACACACTGTACAGTACAGACAATTTAGCCTACCCAATTCACCTATAGCGCACGTCTTTGGATTTGTGGGAGGAAACCGGAGCACCCGGAGGAAACCTACGCTAACACAGGAAGAACATGCAAACACAGAAATGCCAACTGACCCAGCCGAGGCTCGAACCAGCGACCTTCTTGTTGTGGGGCGACAGCGATACCCACTGTGCCACTGCTAAGAAGGAAGTAGCTTTTCTTAATCTTTAATTGCTCATTTAATGGGAATAACTTGTACAGTACATAAATGTATAGGAAGGAAGGAAGAAAGGAAGGAAGGAAGGAAGGAAGGAAGGAAGGAAGGAAGGAAGGAAG
>CAIGQQ010038113.1:3880160-3897394 GCA_903798035.1 Danio albolineatus
ATATGATGAGAAAATAAGACTAAGATATGATCATGTTTTTAAAAAAAATCCACCTGTTCCCTAAAGGCCCAAGTATAGTTCATGTACTAAGCTTAGTGTCAGCTGCATTTTACAGCCTATTGGGATGCAAAAAGGTTTAAAAGTACCTACATTTACACTAATATGATATAAAACAATTGCTATTGCTATGGATAATTACTCATGTTGAGATTTCCATAAGTTATTAAATGTGTAAGTGCACAAGACAAATTGACTGTACGATAAGTGCATGTTGGGATCCAGTCATATAAAAAGCTTTTTGTAACAAATACATTTATCCTATTACAATATTTTATTTACTATCTGGATTTAAAAAGGAACACTAAGGCACACGGTAAAAAAAAAAATCCACAAAGGAAGAGTAAATAATTTAAAATAATTAATTTGGCTTTTAATTGTGTTTCTTCAAACTACTTTTGATTGCAAAAAAAATTCTTACGACATTTTTATAAGCTTCAAGTGCTTAGATTTTTGGGTTTATTTTGTAATTTACTGTACAAAAACCTGTTGTTAAACTGAGCACTTTTAAGTGTTATTTTACTAACATATATAAGTTTATATTAACTTACATATATAATATATAATGTCAATAAAAGTCACTTTGTTAATTTGCATTGAATTTTTTTTTCAACATCAAAAGTCAACACAAAGATCAACGTAAAATAATGCAATTCCAAATTCACAAAATACTGTACAAAAACCTAATAAACCTTAATTTTTTTACAATGCATATTCACATGCAGTCTGTATTAGTTGTTTTGTTTTTTACTCATGTGCATGCCCAAGACAGAATACATAAAAAAGCATGACATCACTGCTTTCACAAAACCTTTCGAAGTTCACTTTTGCAGATTGAACATGCTAAATAGGTGCTTGTCTGGTCATGGAATGTCTGAGAAATGACAGTACAAAATAGTGATTGTTTGCATTTGTTGGTGCGCTTTGAAAAAAAAAAGTCTTGTTGTCACAAAAGTTGCCTAGGAATGTAACTGCAATTCCACGATAAGCTTTGTGTGGAACGTTACTGTTTTACCTGACAGACTGGAAATACAGCTATTGCACATGTACTTCAGCATGAAACATGATCAGTTCCACAAGAACCTGTGTTCTTTCTCCCCCTTCAGCCTTTCAAATAACAGAATCGGTTACAGTAAAATTATATTTTGATATGCTATGAATGTTTCTTTTCATTTCCAGCCCCAAACCCATTTGGATTCGGCCTAAAAACAAAAGGCACTGTCTGCCTCAACATCGCTTTGCCCCCAGACTTGCTGATTGTTCAACTATCTGCCACTCAATGATAAAAGTGCCACCCAAAAGCATGGCTTCCCTGTTTCTCCCTCCATCCCGCCTTTGTCTCCAAAACGGTGTAATTTCAGAGATTGAAGTCCTCTCCGGTGCCTTCATTCCCCTGCTCTGACAACAATAGGACCCAAGTGCTTTCAGGAATGATGGATAAATTACTAGGTAGTAAAATATTATATCTAAGGTAGGTGATGGGTCCTTTTCTGCAGGGCTTGTCTCCATCAGTCTCATGGCACTGAAGGTAATTATAGTCTGTTGGATTGTCTCTCTCTCTGCATGGGAGAGAGCTCCGCTGTTTGTCATGAACTCATCTCGCCGAGCGATAGGACAGTAATGGTTCGAATTAACATCTGTTGCCTGCCTGGCATTGTGAAAGGCAGTGACAGCTCCACCACTGACCTTTTCTGATTATTGACCAAAAAAAAAAAAAAAAGGCGAACAATTAGCTCCCCTCCCACGAGCCGATAGCGTAAATTACAATGTATATTGTATGTTTGACTGAAGGATTGTCAATGGACTCTGATGTGTGGTTTATGGTGTCATTTCACTGCATTTATTTGGTCATTTAAAGGCGGTGGGTAAAACCTGTTATTTGGTAGTGGACTTGCAGTACAATGTTATAGAATGCTTTTTCTGAGGTCAATGATGTGGTCTAGTATGTCAAAGACTGATTAGATAGCCTGAATGGCATAAAAAATGTCACCAGTACCATACCTTAAAAAGGAACATAAAACATACATTAAATAGTTCCTTTAAATACTTGTAAATACAAGAATGAGTGAGGCAAACCAATGGAATTTTCTTTCTTTAAATATATAAAAAGGGCTACACTGTGCCTCTTACAATAAAAATAAATATGGACAATTGGTAAGCATTCATTCAATAATTTTCCTTCGGCTTAGTATCTGATTTATCAGAGGTTTCCACATCAGCAAAATGAACCACCAACTATTCCAGCATGTTTTACACAGTGGATGCCCTTCCAGCTGCAACCCAGTACTGGGATACACTCCAACATTCACATACACATTCATTCCCAACGGCCAATTTTAGTTCATCCAATTCACTAACAGCGCATGTCTTTGGACTGTGGGGGAAACAGGAGTACCCGCAGGAAACCCATGCAAACTCTACACAGAAATGCCAACTGGCCCAATGGGGACTAACCAGCGACCCTCTGGCTGTAAGGCGACCGCCACCGTGCTACTTCACTGGTAAGCATTTTAAAATATTCATTGTTAACATCTTAGGGCTAGACTATGCAGTTTGCATGTTATCAATTTAATTGTGATCAGATCAGTGAAGTTTTTGCGTGAAGTTATGTTTAGTTTTACAAGCTGTCATTACAACTTATTCCATAACCAATGAAACGGTAAAGCTTGCCAATACACAGCTTATCATTTGATAGCGCATACTAATGTAAGCATTCATCGCATCCACTGATGTGTCCATACATTATCATTTTTTTCTCTCTAAAAGTAATAAACGGCAAAATAGACTTTGTACTTGTTTTGAAAAGCGTTATAGACATCTTTTAATGCCCTAACATAAGTGCTCATCAACATACTTGTCATTTTTTTCGTCTTCAGGAGTTGTTCTTGTTAAGTCTCCTCCATTTAATTAAAAACTGTCCGACAATGTTCCAATTTAGTGTTGACTTCTAGTGCAACAAGAATGTGCAAACTGTGTAGGTCAGCTTATAAACGTACACTATAGTCTGAATTTTATCATCAAAAAATTGATTGCACTTTTTAAAATTTCAGCCTTTTCCAAATTCTATGCAAGATCTAGCATTCAATTCACCTCAAAAACAACTTGACCCTCTGATGACCAATCACAGGAAAGTTGAGTAACGAAGACAGTACAGTGGCCGAATATCTTCAGCCTCACCCATAAACTCAAAGCTGAGTAAGGCAAAGACGAGAGATTCCACCGCTCTTCAATTTGTCCTCCCAAGGATTGTCTTTTATTGATGGCTTTCTAGGTCAGCGACCCTCCGTGCTGTTCAAAGGATCTAAGAGGCACCCAGATGGGCCCTCTCAAGATGGAGCCTATTGTAGCAGACTTTCTATAGTGTCTTACAAATGAAATGCGTAGGAGCCATTAGCCCAGAGTGGATTGTTTTAGGGGGTGGGTGTCCCTCTCATGGGGGGTAATGATGACAGTCTGGGCCACAGATCAGTCATCAAAACAATTGGGTTTCGAGTCTTTTCTTTTGACGAGAGGCTTTCGCTTTACTCTCTCTCATTGCTCTTAACTGGGAATAAACTCCTGACTGTTTGACAATAAAGAGCCAAGAAGCTGCAAGTAATGAATGCTTCAAGCTGTTGGTTTTACAGCACAAGATACAGCACAATAAAAGATAGACTGATTCTATTTGGCTATAAATAGAACTGATGGTATAGTAAAATCTGACAAAACATGTCAACATGGTATGATTAAATCTTTGTTGGGTCATGACAACAGCAGGTGAGATACTTACTGTTGTCTTAAGGGATTGGAAAGGCAGGTGTCAACTTTCTACCCTGCTCGACCCAGCGCTGTTTAAACTCCCTGAAAACCTTGTGTGAATTCAGCAGATAAGCATTGGGTGACACCAGCATCACCTTATTGAATTAGGCCGTTTGTGCAGGAAGCCACCAGAGCATTTGCCTTCAGCGCTGTGTTCTCACCTGTTGACAGATGGGACAGACATGCAGGTTTACCTCAGAGGAAATTAGACCAGGAATCCAATTTGAATGCCAGCTGTTTTTCTATGCAATTTGAGAGTCCAAGTAGTTGTTCAATTGAGCCTAGCATGCTTTAGGATTCCAAAAAATATAGTGAAGGGAAAAAAAGAAAGAAAATATTTAGGTTTCTTTGAACTAGGGGCGAAGTAAAAATAACTCTTTCCAATTAAAGCTAAATCATCTGAATGCTTTCTATGGTGGTTTGAATAATCCCAAAATCAATCTTTTATTTCATCTTAGTCTTTCTAAAATGTCTCATTTATGCACAAGTGGCTCAAAGCTTTGAACGAATTATTCAAGAAGATTCTCAAACTCAGGAGTTTGATCATTCTTCATCATCAGCTCATTAAATTATAATCAGCATTATTGTACATAATTAATTATAACACACATTTACATAACAACGAAATTGAAAAGATTTGCACACGGATGACGAATGATCCCCATTAAAACACATCTGCAAAAACAACAAAATCCCTATTATGCATGCCAGGTCAGTAGTTGACGATGTTACTCAGTATCTACATTAGTACAAACCATCCTGTAGCTTGTCAATGTGATTTTGATTTGATCAGAACAGATTACATCTATTAAATCTACTAAAACATGGATAGAGTAATGCAAAAGCACTGACGTTTCTTATTATGTAAGTAGTCAAGCAGGCAGAAGACATTGTAAGCTATTTTAGCTTACATGTTGTAATGCAAAAAAGCCGGCAAACAAAGAAGCTATAATCACCACCATCAATAGAAAATCCAAATTAAAGTGTGCAACCATGGGTAACAAGCTAAATTTCGCTAAACCCCCATCATCAAATCCAATTGTGATCGTGTTGTTTGATTATCATATCTAATTTGTAAGTTGGGCCAGTGGGACTGAATATCTCTCTAATCCCCTTTCTCTCTCCTGCGCTTTGCTAATTTGAGTCTGTAATGTTGTATGCTTGTGTGGCAGTGATTGCTATCAGTGACACAAACCTCCTGGGAAGTCTGATCCGTCTGATGGGGCCTCAAAAGATTGATCTACAGAACTATCTTGATATTTACATAAGCGGTAGGCAGCTTTGATACAGGACAGGCAGGTGTCACAAATTCTGTGATCGTACACTGCAATCATGACTGGGGGGTGCAGTTATTAACACTGATAACCGGTATGTTTTTATTAAGCAGCCTGAGGATTGGCTCTCTCTACGGATGCTCTGTTTTGAGGGATGATTAATGAATGCAAAACGACTGCAATGCAGTAATATATAGAGTTTTCATCATTGGTATTAGAATTGCAAAAAACAACAGCTTTCAAAAGAACAAAGACAAACTGGTAAATGTAATTTACATGTGAAAACAGGAAAATAAGGCGTCACGGTGGCGAAGTGGGTAGCACGATTGCCTTACAGCAAGAAGGTTGCTGGTTTGAACCTCAGCTGTGTCAGTTGGCATTACTGTGTAGAGTTTGCATGTTCTCACTGTGTTCCTGTGGGTTTCCTCCTGGTGCTCCGGTTTCCCCCACAGTCCAAAGACGTGGTATAGGTGAATTGGGAAAGCTAAGTTGTCCGTAGCTGGAAGGGCATCCGCTGCATAAAACGTATGCGGTATAAGTTAGTGGTTCATTCCGCTGTTGTGACCCCAGATTAATAAAGGGACTAAGCTGAAAAGAAAATGAATAAACAGGAAAATGAGAAATGTGGAGCATAAAATATACCATATATCCCTACCCATGATCGATATGAAACAGAGCTGTTTATTTAAACTATTTGAACTGCCTTGAACTATTGTTGTACTTAATTACAGAACGAATCACACATTCACGAAAGTCCAGGTTAACATTAATCTGCAACTTCTCTTCAGTCCAGTACTTTGACACATTTTGAAGCTCAGGACCTCATTCGCAAAGTGGCACAGTCTGTACTTGCAACACAGCATGTGTGAAAGGTATTGTTTAAAACTAACAGGTATGTTTTCTGTTTGGGACCCCCTGGCTTGAACCACTTCCAGTTTCTCCAAGTTCCCCACAGTGCCTGACTGCCCAGCACAGCGGACGAAGACTCATGGAGTCATTTAGGAGAACAGTGGGTCGATGTTGTGGCCTTGTGCTTATTGATCCCATCCTGCCGACAGACACGTCCATTTCCCACAGCACACAGTTGGACAGGAACTACAGCTTGACACCCCTGGATCATCAGCTCATGAGGAGAGGTATCTTTTTATGTGAGGGATTTTCTCGGAATGCTGCTTTGAAGATGCGGGAATGGGGAGCAATGAATGGTGAGATTCTAGAGAGAAAAGCAGCTCCTGAGATGGTGGGGTCTCCCAGCAGGGGCCGTCAGTGTTGAACTATGGCATCCAAGGTATTTGTGGACAAAGAGAAACTTCTACCACAGTCTTAACCCCTTTGGATTTTTCATCGAGAAGGAATCTAAGGTGAATAGTTAGAAACATTCATGAAGACCACTGTGCATTTGAATGCCATTAGCAAGTGACAATCTGAAGTTTTGATTTCTAGAAAAGTTTGATTTTTGAACTGTTGAAAATGGGAAGACAATTCAGCGAGTGTTCCCTATCAAACATCTGTGATCTGAAGATGTCAATCAGTATAGAACATCCCAGTAGACTCGGGCATCATTGCGGGTCATTGTGGTAATCACACAAAGGACAGCTGAGCTAACCCCTCACATTTAAATGTGGGAATACGAGAGATCCAGTCGCTGATAGCTATGACTGCAAATGGCCAACTCATTTACAATCTGAATCCCATTTGAGTCCCAGCGGCTCTCCCAGGCACCTCTCTCCAAAAGCTGTACCACCCGCCAATGAGCCGGCGACAGAGAGCCAGCTTGCCACATATGGATCGTCCCTTGATATCATTCAGTCAGCGTGTAATCTTATTATGCAAAGTCTTAATCCGCACCTATGTCCCAATGCCCAAGGGTGGCAATATTGTGATATCAAGGTTCTGGTAGGTCATGTTGTGTGATCCCTACTCTATTCTTTGCAGAAGATGGGGGACTTAAAAGCCATCCCTAGAGGCCAAGAAAACGAGAGAAAAAGAGATCTGGGGCAGGACCAGATGTATGGTTTTGTCTGTTTTTTTTCCTCTTTTGGAGAACAAGATTGACATGAGGTCTCCAGCTAGGATTAGACTTGATTTGGAGCAGTGGGATTTTTTCCAACAGACACATTATTGGACAAGGGAATAAGGGGCCACCAGCATGGTGAAATTGGATCAGGACTGGCAGTCGCTGTGAGTCAGCAATAGTAAAGATGACTGCTAAAACAGCAGCTGCCCTGCAAATCTCTCCCTCCTTTCAGGTGAACCCACCTTCAGTCACTCGGAAAGGGAGTGTATGTAAAGCGAACTGAGGGAGGGAGAACCAAAGAGATGCGAAGGATAGTGGTCATGGGGATAATTTTGATGTTGGTGAGATTTAGCACTAGCGTAATGGGATTAAGTGAAACACCTTTGTGCCAGGAAAAAAGCCACCTGGAGCTGTAAAGAGAAGTGAGGCAGTGAGAGAGAGACAAACACATAGACTGATGGAGAGAGGGAGAAGACTAATCCGTTCCCACCTCTGGGATGTCATTCATAAAGCCGAGAGTGATTTCCGCTCTGCTTGCTTCAAGCTAATTCCATCACCAGGAGCGACGGGCAATGGGAATAAAGGGCCGAGCTCATTATCCCAACCATGGCCTAAAAAAATGCAGGCATTCCCATTCTGCCTGGAATTGATACCACATAATAGGATTTTTACAACCGGAAGTTGTACACTGATTCTCACTTCCTAACAGAGGAAGGCGGGGAACAAAACATACAGCTCAGGTGTGGTGGACACTTCAAATTGACACATCTACGGTTACAGTGTCTGCAATTACCACCCAGAGCCTCTCACTTCAAATTAGTGGGTTTCCCTCAATGGAGCTAAGGCCAATAGCCAATTAAAAGATTGGCAAACAAAGACGTTGCATCTCCAAGCAAGCTGTGCATGGCCAAGTGCTTCCTTTCGTTTCAAATTCAACATGCAGTCATATACCAGCCTTTACTGAGACATTGCTGCAATTCATTTTCAAAATCTACACAAAGCATCTGTCTGCCAACCTGTTTGACAAGCTAACATTAAAAAACAGGTAAATGAAGGTGTGTGACAAGCAGGTTGACATAATTATCAGCAAGGGAGGACAGTGTGTGTTTTTGGTGTTGTGGTTAGGGGCAGGTTTGCCTGATTAACAAGCGGGAGTTATTTTTAAAACCAGGTCCTGACATGTCCGGGCTTGTGACAATGGGGCGGGGGCACCTGAGGGCCCGATGGCTTCATGGGTGCACCGGTGCTGTCACTTGCTCAGCCTATGAGCACATTGGGGACACTGTGGAATTGTGACTTCCCTTGGCAACTACTTTCACAACAAATGTGTAAATTGCCTTTAAAAGAGAACAGTCATGATTAATACACCAATTCATAGTATAATATCAATATTTAAATATTATACATTAGGCCAGAAAAATTTAGCAAAATAAAAAATAAAAAATTAAGGAATCAAGGTAAAATCAACATTACCCGTAATGTTCCAATGGTATTTTGAGAGGTTATAGTATAGCTTAACAGAACTGTATTCCTCTCAGTCTGTTTCCCTCTTACTCACAGACACACACACACAGACACACACACACACAGGTCTAGCATTGCATGAGGGCTGTTAGCATTATTGCCAACTGAATGGATAGGATGATGGGATAGGCAGTAAACCTTTGGCTCTCTGGAAGACTCTCAGTCATAAACAAACCAGACAACCACAACACAAGCATGGAGCCGTCAGCCTCCTGCAAATATCATATAGTAGAGCTCATCCATCAAAAACTGGGCCAAAATGGAGCAACCTTAAACATGAAGGATGTAAATTTAAATGCAAACAGAATTTCCCCAATTTCATTTTATTTCAGTCCTCATAAAAAAATAAAAAAATAAAAAAAAAACAGTAAACATTACTAAGATTGCTCAAGTTCAGGTCCAAGCCTGTTCTTGGAAGGCCACTGTCCAGCAAAATTTAGCTTTAGCCATAATTAAACGAACCTGAATGAGCTAATCGCGGTTGTGAAACTTCTTGCAGCATGTTATGGTTAGCTAAAATCTGCAGGACAATGGGCTTCCAGGAGCAGACTTGGACACCCTGCTTCAGTTTGTTTGAGCATATGTACAGGTTAATTTCTGTGCGAGGGTCAAAGCCAAGTTGTACACTGTATAGTTATGTATACACACTGTACTGAGTTACATTTACACCAAATAATTTGAAGACATATTAAAATATTTGAATAATAAAGGTTAACTGTCATTTTAAATGTTTATGCTTTGCGACTATTCTTACAACCCATCAATTGTACCCAGTATCGACGCTCCCTATACACAGCGTACGCAGGTTGCGTAGGGCACCAAGAGGGGAGCACCATCTCTGTTGTTCAAAAATAAATTAACATTTATTGTGTAACATTAACATAAACATAAAAATATATTGATTTTAGTAAACTAAAATATATTGATAATATGTAGGCAATTTATGGCAGATGCAAAAAAACACATGACAACTTTTTTACTAGAAGCTACTAGAAGCATATGATTATAATTGATGCAAGTTGCAACTGGGAAAGCTGCCTGGGAAAAGACAACAGCAGTGTGGAGCCGAGAAGATGAAACAGGTAAAGGATAAATCCCGTGCATCACTTTCAGATAACTTATGTCTATGAATCTGGCAAACATTATATCTTTGGATGTTCAAGTAAATTAGTGAGGTTAACGTTTAACTTCTGCCTGATTTTTTGTTGTTTACAATCAGTGTGTTGCATTGCTGCTATGCATTGTGCTTTAAACTGATAGGACATGTTTTATGACCTTTCATAATAAACCAATTGGTTAGCCCTTCTTCCCCATTTTGTTGCTAATTACATAAACCCAATTATTATTATTATTAACTTGTGCAATACTTTACACTTCTGTTTGCACACCAGCTAAATACACATGCGCTTCACAATTATTTTACTCTATTTATTTATTATAATTCAGTGCAGTTATCTTTGTTTACTGTTTTGTGTATGTCTACATTTCTTATTGCTACTGTTCTCTCTGAGAGCTAATATGTTCATTTTGTTGTATGGTTGCAATGACAGTCTCTTTAGTTTTTATATCGGTGGATATGGATAATTTTTAACAGGCTAGTTGTTTTCGTTTTTGTACATTACAATATGAAATAACAAAACTGAGTAATATTTGGTGATTTCTGAAACATCAATAATGTAAAATATGAAGCCACAGGCCATAAACCGTTTTTATTGCATGGATTTCTTAATGTTTATAATTTTCTTTCTGAATGCTAACAATAAATTTGTTTAAAAGTACACTCATGAATGCCTAAAAACTGCAAAAGTCTTTAATTTATACTGACAGCAAGGGTCAATTTTTGTCACCATAGATTATAGTGCAAGTTAAATCCCCGTTGTGGTTTAGACACATTATGAATAGTGCTTAACTAGCCCGCTGTTTTAATGGTATGTCATGAGTTTTTCTTTAAATGACTAATTTCTTCTGCATTGTACATCGAGGTTCAATGCTGAAATTTGTCACAAAAGAAGATGATGTGGCATCCAGCACTGCTCTAGAGGTACTAGCAGCTGCACAGGTACAGACACAGGATGGAAAACTGAGGATCATCCATCTCTACAGGTACAGAAAGGGTTTTATTCCTTACCTTTTGTAAATGTTTAAAATTGGGAATGCTTCTGCAGAACACATGTCCGAGTTTATTTTGATGTAAACTATTACTTTATAATGTAAATATTGGAATGTTTAAGTATGATTGTGAGTGTTTATATGCATATTTAAAGAAATGCATGTTTGTGTGTTTTTGTTCCTCTGTGGGGGCACCACAGTAAAATTTGGCTTAGGGCACCCTTTTGGCCAGCAGCAGCCCTGACTGTACCCATTGTTAATCTTTTAAAATATAATTACATTTTGACTTTTAGATATTTTATTGTATGTATTTCTAAATAAATATGTTATACTAAATGACAACAGATGATCATTTAACCCGTATTTTGACAAAATAATCCCACAAAAGTTATTTGAAACATTATAGTAGAAACTTTTCTAGGATTTAATATGCATGTCTGTAAATTTAATTGAACTTAAATGGGACATCTCGCCTTGACCCATGAACCAATAGCATGCATCAGCACTCAAATCTCTTATTTACACTGTAGAAAATGTTGAATTCCACACAATTGATTTGTGTTGGGACAACATGAAATAAGTTAACTAATTAGTTTTTTTACAAATTTAATTGGATTGAACATAAGACAATTAAGCTGACCCTCAAAAACTCAAGAACTGTCTCATTTCAGCTCATTTTAATTAGGTAGTTTGAACAAACAGCAAACAATATTTTTTAATAGTAGATGTCAGGTCACATTAATAGGATCCTAAAATCTTTTAAAATTCCTGTTAAGTAAATACAGATCAATGTTATTACCTTTTTAATAAAACAGAATTCTCAATATCTGAAAGGATCATGGATCTTTTTTGGTAAGAAAACTATTTTTCGCCATCTGGCTCATGATTTCTCAAAAGGGTAACACCTGCTGGTCCCTTTAAGAATTGGATTGGATACATTTGAGGAGTGAGGGGAAAAGTGGGAAGCCATTTTAAAGGTTTAAGCTCAAATATGGGTTAAAAAGAGGGAGGGAGGTTTCCTCTTTTGTCCAACCGAGATTACGTCGGCATTAAATGAGAAACCATGAGAGCAAAACGGGTGATGAAAGTTCATTCAAAGAAAAGACTCCTCTCTTCCTGCTGCTTGGAGTGCAAGCTTTGCAGTAAAGGAAACTCTTTTCAAAGCTACCCGTGAACAAGAACCAGGATCAATGAAAATCTTGCTTAGGTTGACAAAGGTTTCAGGTTACCGTTCACACAGATGTCAACGTGAGAACAGCTGAGGTTCCACTTGTATAGTTTATAATGTAATTTCTCCACGGAAATACAGATCGGTACTAAAACTGGAATGCACTACTATTGAATCTATCATCATGGTAAGGTAATACTGAAAACAATGAAATATAAATATGATAAGCCATGAATTATGAATATGCAACTAGCTCTCAGTTTTCAACCCCAAATGAGCAAGCTAGTTCTGAAAAATTCATGCCTCATCTCATGAGGAAATGTAACTATTTTATGTATTGTCCGAAAAGTAACTTGTATAAATTCATACATTTGCATTTGTTTGAAAACTTCACAAACCCCACACCTCATTCAGTGAAAATGAAGAATTGCCGTTTGACTGCGATGGAAATACTGATCCGTTTTTTATAAAATGTTGAAATAAATCTGTTGACCAATATCACGTCAGAAGTAGGAACTAAAATAGTTTAAAAAAGCACATAGCTAACATAGAATGAACCAAAGAATTGTAATTATTCCAACAGTTATGGTAACACACATTGACAAAAAGTGGCAAACACGGCAGCCAAAATGCCTAACCAGACCCACAAGTGCATGCTAGGTTAAAAGTTAGAGTTCCTCAAAAATAGAATGATGATGATGTCTATCATTGCACTATAATGTGTTGTTGATCCTGTCTGCACATATAGGGGGATCCAAGGACTTAATTAGAGCTTTGACAAGCCCACTCTCCAAAAGTGATGAGATTATCCGTAATTGATGTCACAGTCGATTACAGTTCGGTCCACTGCCGGTCCACTGGCAGGTCTAGCCTCGGTTCAGGCCTCAGGACATTGATGAAAAGCGTGGTTTTGCCCCGATCAAGCTGTTTCTACTGTGGGACGACAGATTTTAGCAAACAGCCTAATGACTGTTTGAAGTTTAATAAAGCCATGACCCTATTCCAATGCTGCAACCTTGCGGTTCCCCTCAAAATTGAGTGGACTGGAGAACAATAAGGCAAAGAAAAGCTCATCATTAACTGGAGGGCCTTTTTCGACCAGTGATGTGTGGAGGCAGTTTGTGACTTCATTGTTGGAGGAGGGAAAAAAACTGCATTTATTTACATGCAAACAAAGTTAACAAGAGCTAAGAGGTTACTGAGCCGCCTGGTCCTCACAAACACAAGGAGGCGGGGGGGTGAAAGGAGGGGGCTGGGGAACAAACAGCATGTTTTTTTTTTCTTTTCATAAACGTCTGGTCCGTAAAAGAGCACGTCTAGCTCAGAGGAAACAACCAAAGGGCTTTCTGAGACAGTGAGAGTCTAGTGTGACCCAATTCTGGTTATTTGGTGATGCACTTGCTGTAAGGTAAATGTGAACGAAATGAAATATGCTGTTTTCTTCAACAAAAATGGTTTTGATCTGTACAATACACATAAAATTATTACTAGGAAAGAAATGTTAATGTTAAAACATTTAATCTGTGAAATTAGAAACGTCCTGATGAAAATTATGGACAGTTCCTGCTATCATGCCAATAAATACTATCTGAAAGGTGTCAGGCTCAGATGCCGAGCTTCGTTAATGTGTCCATTGAATAAGCTCCATTTTTAGAAGAGTTAAATCTCAGTCCAATAAGAAACTAACATCCAAAGTGTCATGTACCCTTCTTTACTTCAATGCTGAGCGAACAGGAATCACAGCACACGACTGTTTCCACTTCTTGGGTTTCGTCTTTTTCTAAGATGAATTCTCCTCCACATCGGCAGGTGTACGAGTAACATTCTGTTTCTGAAACAGGAAAGATGTGCTATATTTATAACCAAGATTGAAAAGTAACCAATAAACCTCTTGAGAACAGAGTACCAACCGTAATCCCAGTTCATGTCATCGAGTGTTATATGAGCATCCACTGGCCAGCTCTGTTTGAGCTCACATGCTGCAGATAGAAATGAAATGTGATGATTAGGATCAGGATGAAATAAGAAATCATTCAATCATGAATAAACAAGTACTTAAACGGAAACCATTTAAATTGTTTTCACCATCATTCTAAAACCATAAGAAATTTGGTCAACTTTAGAACACACGTGAATGTATTATTTTTTTTTAACAGACTTATGTCCCTCCAACCAAAGTCTATTCAAAACATAAAAGTCATTGTCTTCAAGTCCTCTAAAGAGATACAATCAGATTATAAGTAGTTTCATAAAAAAAGGCCAGCCTTCTCATTTATGGCTCCTAAACTCTAGAATAGCCTTCCTGATAATGTCCGAGGCTCAGACACACTCTCGCAGTTCAAAACTAGACTAAAGACCTATCTTTTTAGTAAAGCATACACACAATACACCACATAGCGTTATGATGCATCAATGTGCTCCACGCATCTCGTTTATATACACTATGAACAGCAGCTACGCTTATTATTCTCTTTGTTCTCTATTTACACCTGGGGATACTCATCCCGAGGCCCCCAGAGACTATGCAGCACCACGGATGCGATCCAAGATCACAACGAGGCGATTCCAAGGTTCCATAATCCTGGACCACGCTGTATCCTGAGCAGCTGCTTGGTGCTTGGCGGAGTAGCAAGCATGAGACTGATTCCTGTGACCCTCCAAGGACAGACGAGCCTCGAGTTCTCCAGCCTCCAGTGTCTAGACTGCAGCTAGAGCTGCGCACCGATGGATTACTCTTCAGTGTTTGGTCTTCAGTAGTGAATATTAAGCAACACTGAACTGAACTCCAACACTAATAACTGGACTGACACTGTTTCAATTCACTATAACCTTCTATGTGAAGCTGCTTTGACATAATCTACATTGTAAAAGCGCTATACAAATAAAGGTGAATTGAAATGAATTAAACAGTATTTAGAGTTCAAATTCGGTCACTGATGCACAGGAACCAGAAAGGTTCATTGCCGCATACTAAGCTGCACGTTTGAGCAAGAACCAATAAAACAACATCAACAACAATGATGCAGAAAGTAACAGATACATTTTAAACCAACAAGTCAAATTAGAAGGTGTTTCAGTCAAACATATCACCATTTACAACTGGTTTATTCATTCATTCATTTTCTTTTCGGCTTAGTCCCTTTATTAATCTGGGGTCGCTACAGCGGAATGAACCGCCAACTTATCCAGCATTTGTTCTAAGGATACCCTTCCAGCCGCAACCCATCCCTGGCAAACATCCTTGCATTCTCATTCACACACATACACTACAGACAATTTAGCTTACCCAATTCACCTGTACCGCATATCTTTGGACTGTGGGGGAAACCGGAGCACCCGGAGGAAACCCACGCGAACACGGGGAGAACATGCAAACTCCACACAGAAATGCCAACTGACCCAGCCGAGGCTCCAACCAGCGACCTTCTTGCTGTGAGGCGACAGCACTACCTACTGCGCCACCGTGTCGCCACAACTGGTTTATTGTTGCATAATTAACAGTAAATATGGTATTGTGGTAGAACTATGGAAAACATAAGATGTTATCAAACTGTTAATGTAATAAATATATTAATGAAATGCAATAAAATGTAATGAAGTTCAAACTTTATACTTGAAGTGAGGGAGGCAGCAACCGGCAAACACTTTAATTAGTTTAAAGTCTGTGTGGACCGGAAGGCTTTTAGTTCAGTATATTGATGTACTTCCAACTGAAACGGAATACTGAGTAGCGGGCGTGGCCAATTTTTTTGCCAATCATTCCCTCATAACAAACTAATGGTAAAAGCAACGTGTTTACGAATATTGTGGCTGAAGTCATCGAACTGATGGCAACAGAAAAGGACCGCCACTCCAAACAAAGAAGCCTTGTAACACAATTGGGCATCCAAATTTCGAATTTCAGCTTGCAGAACTCGCAGTTCTCCGACTGAAGGCTGGTGTGGTGTATAGGTGACGCGGTCCTGCCCCACTAGCTACAATAATGTTTTAGTATTTACATTAAATTAGTGACAGAAATCCCATATTAAATTACATTTTACCATTGCGGTGAGGTAAAAGATCAGGCTGTGTTTATTTTTAGACATGGAACTGTTTTTGTTAATGAAATTAAATTTGCATCAGCAATTCTGAGGCCACTGTCAAATGTGCAAGTAACATTAATATTGCATGCGCAGCTCAACCAAATCAAAAACATGGCAGCATTGGTGCCACTGCCCTCACTCTTTAGATTCGTCAACTTTCACAGCAGTGTGTCTGGAAGATTCAAAGCATCTGCAAAAAGTTTCCAGCACAATCCTTGCGCTTTGAAATATTTAAGCAATAATCACAGAGGATTGGTGGGGTTGCTGTTCCACTTATGAGAGATTTACAAAAAGGAAAGCTGCGAAGTCGCCTAAGGTCATTCAAAGTGTCCTTAAGAAGCCTTCATGTCTCCCAACTGCAGCTCTGAATTCACACAAATGTGTAGTCTTAAAATATTCATTGAATATTCAAGCAGAGAGCACTGGGCATCTCAAAAGGCTCCGCTTTACAGGCTGTTAATAAGTGAATTTGAAACTACAAGCGCGTGTGAAAAAGTGCAATATGACAATTAATTGTCAAGAGCCCCAGAATGAAATTAGATCTCGTTTCTTCATAATAAATGAAGGAATCCGAGATGTGACACTTCCACGTAATGGTTCTTGTCCCTTTCTGGCAGCCTGTCGGAGATATGAGCAATTAACAGGTTTGAGTGCAACGTTTTATCATGCTTTCTTTTAATTAGTTTAAAGGAATGTCCTAAGTAGGTGCCATTTCAGATCTGGCGATTAATTTTCATCATTCATTCCCAACAGGTATGGGGGAAAAAAAAAAAAAAGAAAACTGGATGAGACAATGAAATGAGCTGTCTTTGAAATTAGCACAAGCAGTCTAATGTGTCTCAGTTCAACTCAAGAATACAAATCCCACACTGACGGAAAAGCCAAACTGCAGTTTGAATTGGTGGGAATCAGTTATGCAACACAACAAATCCATAAATTACCTCACGCCATACAGAGTACCCTAGAATAACCTCCAGTTCTGAATGTAGAGCTTTCCCTTGATGCAATTCTGCTCAGTCATTAAATCAGAGATGCGTAAACTGATTAGAGGCATAAAGATTTTTTCCTAAGACAGTAAACACAAATCTCTTCCTCATATCTCACAAATACGGCCCTGCTTATCAATATTCATGACTGAATACATTCCTGATAAGTAGAGTGTATGAATATTTATAGACGCTATATATATATATAGCGTCATATAA
>CAIGQQ010038113.1:3910377-3955882 GCA_903798035.1 Danio albolineatus
ATAGATAGATAGATAGATAGATAGATAGATAGATAGATAGATAGATATTAAATAATGTATTTTTGTTTATGAAATCAATGCACTGTTTTCATTTCAGTAATGTTGTTAATACCTATAATTCGCAATAGACACATCGCAGGATATGCAATATTAAATTTGTATTATAATTTATCATTTGCATGTGTTTTTATGCCTGGAATTGTATAACTATTTTAAAAGCATTCAGGCATAAGAAATTGTTCCACTTGTGACCAACGATTCAGGAAATGATTTAACACTTTTTTTTTTATCTTTTTCTTGATTGTATTTAAAGATTGTTATGCATGAACATGTGCAAATAGAGAAATGCACTGCAAATAGCACAGACCACAACGAAAATGTGTTGGGGGACCCCAAAAAGTTTATAGATTGTTAGTTAGATTTTTATAGAGATTCAAATATTAAACATCGATTCATCAATCATTGACTAAACATGTGCATGAAAATACTCACAACACATGTAGATACAGAAATGCGCTGCAAATAGCACAAACCACAACAAAAATATGTCCGGGTAATTTAAAGTAGTCTAATCATGGTAAGAATATTTGCATGTAGATTATAATTTATGGGTGCTCTGACGTTTTAAATAGTGTGTGAATTAAGAAATAATATAGAATTAAATTTAATGAAAAGAATAGTAACATAATGCCAGCTCCTGCCAATTTATGTCCAACCCAGAGAAAATGTCATTTCACACTACATTTTTTTAATAACTCTTCATAAAAAGAGAGTTCACCAGGGCGTGAAACCGTGAAGAGGTAAACAGGTGGGGACTGCATGGTTTTCATTTAAATAAACAGAAAATATCTATGAATCACATGCAATGGGCAACTGTTAATTGACAGGTATTTTAAAGAGGAGTAGACAGAAAAAAGCTAGAAAAAAGCATTGACACTTCAGAATTTCACCCCTGCTTGTCTTTTTCTTTTATTTTTCTGTATTTTTCCCCTATAAGCCAAAAATAGACAGTTTGTGCATCGTTCTCTTTTTTATATAATAACTCTTTTTTTTCTTGTGTGTGTATGTGTTTGTGTGTATGTGTTTTTGTAACATATCAGGAGAAGGTGAATTATGAGCACATTGCTGATATCCCCGTTTTTCAAAAAGCTTATAAATTATACCAAATGATTTTATTTTCAGAAAGTAAACCTGCACACAGTTTCATGTAAGAGTTGGATTATAAGGGATAGAAAATACAGTTTTTTTTTAACCGTGTGTGTGCGCATGCGTGTGTTGATCAGTGTGCCACCAAATTCCATACTATTCCTATGAACCTACAATAATTAAAAATTAAATATATTACTAATAATTCTTTTCTTTCCTATGCCCATTAGACCCACAACATCATAAGACGTTAATATTAGGTTAGATGGACGTTATTTTCAATCTGTAACATAAGGGTCAAGGACAACGTGAGTATCCATGTGTACTTTATTTAAAAGAGTGGTCAGGCAGGCAACGGTTAAAACAGATACAAACTGGAGCATATAGACAATCCGAAGAGCGTGGTCAAAGCGGGCAAGAGATCGGTGCAGGCGGCAAACAGGATAAACAATAAACAAAACACAGGTCAAAAACACAGGAAGGCTAAACAAGAAATAACGCTTTGAAATTCTTACAGAAAACAAGACTCAGCAGCATGTGTGTGTTTGAGAGGTGTATAAATAGTCTATGTAGTTAGTCCTGAACAGCTTCAGCTGTGTGTGTTTGCAATCATGGGGGATCTGGGCCAGGACTGTGAGTGAAGTGCATGATGGGATTTACAGCCTGCAAGAGCAACACTGCTGGTGTTCATATAACAGACGTCCAACAACGACCTGAAATGATGTTGATATTTTGTCGATTTTAGGTTGTGTTGGAAAGTGACCAAAATCCACCGTCTAGCCAACATCTTAAACCAACTGACATTTATTCGTCACCTTTAGCAACCAAAATCCAACGTCTGATAGATGTCATATTGGTAACATCCACACAACGTCAAGTTGTAACATCATTAGACGTTGATATTTTGTTGTTTTTAGGTTGTGTTGTAACCAAAATACTATGTTTGTTCAACATTAGACTTTGACGTTGGCCTGACGTTGGCTTTTAACATCAACCTGATTTTTATTTCCAAACAAAAAGCAACGTCCCACGACGTTGGGGTACAATGTCAATCTGACATCACGTTGACATCATGTGCCTGCCGGGTGAACAAACTATACTAGAAGGACAAGACAAACTATTCCAAAAACAACACTGGGCTTTAAAAAAAGAAGAAGAAAGAAAAAAAGAAAAATCTAAAATCACAGTACAACAGGATGTCAGAAAACAGTGATATTTTACATGGACATAATTACAACGAACACTTTCATCTGCTAGCATACTATATGTGCGACTGTGACAAGGGTTGCGAGAAAAGTTGCTGCCTGTTTGCTAATTGTGATGGGAATTATCTAAAATATCCAAGTGTCATAGTCTACAGAGGGCAGAAAAAGAAAGAAAAAAAAGCAGAAAAAAAATCACACTGTACACACCTCAGCCACTGTCTCCAGCTGCTAATTAACAAAGTCTTTAATGAGCGCTGTGATAGATGCCACATGCAACGCAGAAAAAAAACAGATTGTTTGTCGATGCATGTTTACTCAATTTAGGTTTATTATGAAGCAATTAATAATTCCGTGATGAAATGTACAGATTTTTGTGTTTGACATTTCAGATGTATAAGGCACAATAACAGCTGTTTGTTTTCTTGTTTTACTGATGCGTGTAATTCGTTTTTGCAAATCTGCATCCATCGCCTCCATGAAAATCAAGACCAAAATGGCAGGAAAAGTGAAGAGAATGCTACAACTTTGTGCCGATCATCAGGTTGTAGTGTGCTTTATAAATATAATAGCTATTTTTACATATTCAATATACGCAGAATGTCGCTTACAAAAGCTTTTAACAGAATTATAAAGACATTTTCTAAGTCAAACACGGTCTGCCGTAGTGTGTTCTTTAATACTTTTTGACTGGCCGTTGTTATTTACAGACTCTGTAGGTGTTAACAAGAAACGCTTTCGACTGCTGTACGTCTACCAACACTCAAATATTACTTTAATTACCGCAACTGAAAAGTAAACAAAGCGAACGGAACAAACTTTAACATGACATTGTGCAACAGTTGTAACGTATAATCATTTGTGCTAATTACTGATTTAGAAGTTGTGAGGAATTAAACAAAGTAATTAGCAAATTATTTGAGCCTTGTCTATGTGTATGTGGTGCATAAATCTTGAGCACTCAATGATTGAATGACCAAACACAACCTCTTTGAGGTCTTAAGGTCATTCTTAAATTAAGCCTGATTCTCTTTAATCTTTTAATAAGGAATTCTTCAGGAACTGCAAAAAAACAAAAATGCTTTTAATTCATTTTGCTCTTGTTTCAGCAGATAAATAGCTAATCACAGTGCTGCATTTGATACAGTTGATCATAATATTCTCCTTGATAGGCTTGAAAATTATGTTGGTATTACAGGAACTGCATTGGCCTGGTTCAGGTCTTATCTATCTGAACGTTATCAATTTGTATCAGTTAATGAAGAGACATCATACAGATCAAAAGTACACTGTGGGGTACCACAAGGCTCAGTTCTTGGTCCCTTACTTTTCACACTATATATGCTACCGCTAGGTGATATCATTAGAAAACATGGAGTTAGCTTCCACTGTTATGCTGATGATACACAACTTTATATCTCCTCTCAACCTGGTAATTTGTTTGAATTTACTAAATTAACAGATTGTATAGCTGATATTAAAAATTGGATGACTAATAACTTCCTATTACTAAATTCAGATAAAACTGAGGTCTTGCTTATTGGTCCCAAAAATCTCACACGCAAAAACTTAGAACACTGTCTAACCCTTGATGGTTTCTTAGTTCAGTCCTCATCTTCAGTCAAAAATTTGGGGGTGATTTTTGATAGCAGCCTGTCATTTGAAGGCCAGATTTCAAGCATCTGTAAAACTGCTTTTTTTCATCTTAAAAATATTGCCAAACTTCGACACATGCTATCAATGTCTGATGCGGAAAAGCTCATTCATGCTTTCATGACGTCTCGATTGGATTACTGTAATGCATTACTAGGCGGCTGCCCTGTTGGCCTGATAAACAAACTTCAGCTAGTTCAAAATGCAGCTGCTAGAGTGCTTTCTAGAACAAAGAAATATGATCATATTACTCCAGTTCTTTCAGCATTGCATTGGCTCCCTATTAAATATCGTATAAATTTTAAAATCTTACTGACTACCTACAAAGCCCTGAACGGCTTGGCTCCCCAGTATTTGCAGGAGCTCCTGATTTATTATAGCCCATCACGTCCGCTACGCTCAATTAATTCTGGACAATTAATTATTCCCAAAATATCAAAATCAACTGTAGGTGGTAGATCTTTCTCTTATCTGGCACCTAAACTCTGGAACAGCCTTCCTAGCACAGTTCGGGAAGCAGACACACTCTGTCAGTTTAAAACTAGATTAAAGACACATCTCTTTACATTAGCATACACATAAAACACAAATGCTTTGGAATCCAAATCCTCTAAAGGATTGTTAGTCTGCATTATTTAGGGCAACCGGAGCCGGGAACACTTCCCAAAACGCATTATAATTTGAATGGCATCTGCACTCATGTTAGTCTGTTTTTTATTATTCCCGAGGTTTCCATAATCCTGGACCATGCCGTATCCTGAGCAGCTGCTGTGGTGGTTATGGAGGAATGGAGAGCATGAGACAGTTTCCTGTAAGACGATCCCTGTGACAGACGAGTCCTCGCATTGTTCCCAAAGGGCCAGCCTGTTGACCAGCCGGTGACCCGCCTGTGGTCTCTCCATGATGGATGTCCAGCGTTCTCCAGCCCCGGCGCCATAGACTGCAGCTCTGCACAAGACGTCTGGCCATAGGAGAAATGGTCGTGCCCAACTGAGCCTGGTTTCTCTCGAGGTTTTTTTTAATTCTTCACTTTCACCAATTGGTGAAGTTTTTTCCTCGCCGCTGTCGCCTCTGGCTTGCATGGTTCGGGACCTGTAGGGCTGCGCATCGATGGATTACTATTCAGTGTTTAGACTCTCAGCAGTGACTATTAAACCACGCTGAAATGAACTAAACTGAACTTCAACACTGAAAACTGGACTGACACTGTTTCAATTTTTTATAATGCATGTGAAGCTGCTTTGACACAATCTACATTGTAAAAGCGCTATACAAATAAAGATGAATTGAATTGAATTGAATGTCTTCTTTAAAGCCCCATTGCCTCTTGGGGAAGTCTAGAAAAAACTCCATTGCCCCTCTGTGATAAAACATGTGCTTTTGGATGAAGAGATTGCAATCCTACTAAACTGGAATTGTGTGTCTCACAGTGATTCATATGCTCAGCTATTATTTTCTTCTGTGATCCTCGAACAGGGTCTGTGAGATTAATTTTCTTGCAAAGTTTCGATTTAAGGCAACACGGTGGCTCAGTGGTTAGCACTGTTGCTTCACAGCAAGAAGGTCACTGAGTCCCAGCTGGGTCAGTTGGCATTTCTGTGTGGAGTTTGCCTGTTCTCCCTGTGTTGTTGAGGGTTTCACCCGGGTGCTCCGGTTTTTGCCACGATCGAAAGACTTGCGGTATAGGTGAATTGAATAAACTAAATTGGCAGTAGTACATGTGTGTGAATAAGTGTGTATAGATGTTTCCCAGTACTGGGTTGCAGTTAGAAGGGCATCTGCTGTGTAAAACATGCTGGATAAGTGTGGCGACCCCTGTTGAATAAATGGACTAAGCCGAAGAAAAATGAATGAATGAGTTTAGATCTATTCCTGATCAAACTCATGCTAGATTTACATGCGATCGTAATGACAACACTCAAATACATTGGACTACAACAAAACTCAGGCGGCTTTTAGATTGCTACTTAATAATAAAAAACATGGACTCTAAATTTCTAGAACTTTTGTAATGTAAGTATCCATTTTCAATGCCATTTTAATGCCACTTTTCAGAAGGATTTACAATCAAATTTTGGATTGATCTTCATTAGAAACAGTTGGTCATTAAAGAAAACAACAACAACATTGGATTTTTGAATTGCTAAATATCCAACTACCCTTTTGTAAATGTTGAAAATCCTTTATACTGAGAACCAATTACTCTTAAAATAGGACTTATGACATCACGCATGCCGAAAAATGTAGTCTGACCTGTATCTTGTCCATGACACATCCAGAAAAATGCAATACATCAAATACAATAGACAAAATTAAAAGTAGCCTAAACACTATAGATTTGAGAGTAGATCAGTTTTCAAATTTTGTATTTTGCTGGGGGAAAAAAAAGACAAATAATTTCAGCCAGTTGATATTGATGTAATGAATGCGGTAGCCAGAGATTATGAGTGATCAGTTTGTTCACTGACCCAGAGCTGAATTTCACCCTGAAATTTGGCTCTAGGAAACTGGCTGTTCCTGCTGTGTCCATAACTCTAGAGATTCATTTTAAACCCGTGGGCCAAAGAAACTGTAGGTTACCTCAAAAATTAAACAAGGCCTTTAATAATAGGAAATAAACAACTTATGGGAAAAGGTCACAATCTCATAAACATAGCTTTCTAGTATTCATTATTTTTCATGCAAGGTGTGAAAATCAGACAACATAATGAAGTAAGGTTTAGTGTCTGCTTGTATTACTTCATTTGGTGCACATGATGATTGGGGCTAAACAGGAAGGAGTCATCAGGTGTGGTTCAATGTGACCCTGTAGACTCCACACATATTCATCTTCATTAAAGATAGTGTGTGGGTTGCTGGAGACAGGCAATGCCGAGGCCTTAATTAAATGAGTCAAAGGCCAGTCTTTTGTTTGTAATAGCAGGTTGAAAATGAAGCTTGCACTGTTGATCATGCTGAGGTCAAGAAGTCTTAATTAAGGAAATAAGGATACAATGCAATGCGGTGACTCTAATATCACTTCCATAGTGTCATATTGTTCTCATTACGTAATTGTCCTCACTTATAAGTCACTTTGGATGAAAGCATGCAAGCTGACGTCTGGTTACTATTGTTAACTAAAACCTAGACAGAAAATACTTTCGTTCAATACTTTAAATAAGAACTATAATCTGTCAAATTAGAACTAAATTCACTTAATGACTTATTAAAGGATCACAGCGCAGCCCCAAATATTAATTAATTCTTATATCATTAAAATATATGTTAATTCAATCATCATACATTATTCATACTCAGCAAGAATAATTTAAAATATACAAAAAGTTTAATGCAATCTTTTGTAAGTAGGCTAGCAGTATGTTGTTTTTTTGTTTACACAAATACAATTGAAGGCAAAATGATAAGTCCTTCTGAGATTCTTTTTCAAGTATTTAAATAAATTTGAAGTAAGTTTTATTTCTTTTAGTCTTTCTGTTAATAAACACATTTTAAAAAGAGAGATTTTTTAAGATAAATATTGTTTTACCTTAAAAATGACATATTTTTTACATAATCTGTATTTTGATAGGCGACTTGGTGGCTCAGTGGTTAGCACTGTTACCTCACAGCAAGAGGGTTGCTTGTTCAAGTGCTGGCTGGGTCAGGTGGCATTTCTGTCTGGGCTATCGTGTATTAAAAATGGATATTTATATTATAAAAGTTCTAGAAATTTAGTGTCCATGTAATTTATTATTAAGTAGCAGTCTAAAAGCCCCCTGAGTTTTGTTCTAGTCCAATGTAGTTGGGTGTTTCAATATGATCGCATGTAAATCAAGCATGAGTTTGATCAGGAATAGATTTAAACTCATTCATTTAAAACTCCATTTCTGTGTTGAGTTTGCATGTTTTCCCTATGTTGGCGTGGGTTTCCTCCAGGTGCTACGGAGGGCCCACAGTCCTACGGTAGGCCCACAGTCCAAAGACGTGCGGTACAGGTGAATTGAATAAACTAAATTGGCCGTAGTGTACTCTCTCAGCAGTGAATATTAAACCACACTCAACTGAACTAAAATGAACACTTCATCTTCAACAAGCTGCTTTGACACAGTCTACATTGTAAAAGCGCTATACGAATAAAGATGAATTGAATAGTGCATGAGTGTGTATGGATATTTGCCACTACTGGGTTGCAGCTGGAAGGGCATCCGCTGTGTAAAACATATGCTGGATAACTTGGTGGTTCATTCCACTGTGGCGACCCCTGATGCATAAAGGACTAAGCCGAAGAAAAATGAATGAATTAATGTATTTCATATTTTATTCTCACAAAAACGTATTTAAAAAATAAAAGCAGACACTTTATTTGAATTTTATAAGCTTTTCACAGTTAAAGATTTTGTTGGATGCCCACACCTTTACCCATATACTGCTAGTTTTAAAATGCTATTTTATTAGTTTAAAAACATGCTATTTAAAACATTACCAGAATATCTAAAATACCACCATTTTCTCACTCCAAAATATTTACCACCCTTAAACCCATTTATTTACTTCAACCGTGACACAGTTCAAGACTAAGCCTCCTTGCCTGTCCATTAGTATGAAAATCATCCCTGTGTTTGTTTTTCACAGCCCTTCAGTGGCTATCAGCAATGTTTTTGAGCTCCTTGTCTGTGTATGCCTGCTTGTAATCATCATTTCCATAGGTGAGGCTCTAACGCTGCCCCCTGAACAGCTGCATTGAAACACCCATTCTTCTCCATGAGTACCAACCACTTGTAATTCAAGTAGAGTGGGCAGCTTTGTCCCTCAGTTCACCGATTGTTCTCGGTCGACATGGATGCCCCCTAAATCAGTCTTAACAGAGCCCCCCCACCAAATGCACGGGCAAGGACAGAGCCTCCCACCAAATACACAGGCAAAGACGTGAGAAAGAAAGGAAGATCCTGGAGAAGAATGGAATATACAGTCTCTATGTCTTGGCCATGACATCCTGGTTGGAGAGAGGAATTCGAGGCCTTGAATAGCTGCCAAGCTTTAGGGTTGCTGTCTTCGTCTACATGGGGGGCCCGTCGGTTCATTCTGGCTGTTAAATCAAACACGGTTTACTTTCAGGGAGGGAAGTGGTCCCAGATAATGAATGTTGTTGTGGATGCGTGTCGCACCTGAGATGACACGGAGGTACCGCGGGGCTGAAAAGAGTTCAAGTGAATGATGACGGATTAAAGAGTTATATCTCAGCACGACACACACTGTACTCACAAGACCTCGCCGGTTAATGCAAATCTTCCACAATGGCTTCCCCCGCGAAAGGGGCTTTGACCGACAGTAGTTTGGCAGGGATCCACAAGCAAGGCAGCACCCCTGCCAACCGTCATTATCCATGAGGTGAATTCCCCACCAGTGGGCCGCCCCAAACGACCCAATGCTCCGAGCTCTCCTGGAGGAGGTAAGCACGGCCCAGAAGTGCTCTGAGACTCATATTTGTTTTTCAATAGGAGCGCCGACCACATGGGGGATGCCATCAAAGAGCTTTAGAAAGTACAGACATTCGGGAGTATTCGCCCTGTTTAGAAACTCTACCAAAGAAAGTGTGTTTTCTGTTCAATTAAGAGCAAGTGGAAGCCACATAATCCTTTTCCTATCCAAATCGTTTGCACTTAATTGAGTTTGAATCAAACAAGTGGACACTTTTTTTTTGTACATTTTCAAGTGCACAATGGATTTAATATCTGGGATGATTTTTTATTCCTAATCTAAAAATACAAAACAGAAAATATCTGTTGCAATGCAAACATGCATTGTTTTACGATTTGATTTATATATTCAAAATTAAATTGAAATCTGCTAATTCTATTTTTAAAAATTTATTTTTGGCATTTTTGACAGTATACTGTATGGACAGGATGTGGAGTTGGAGAGAGGGATCGGGAAAATTCCACATGCCAGGATTCGAACTCAGGATGCCTAAAGCACAGTCACACTGACCACAAGGCTATTGGTGCTAACAAAATCAGATCATTTTCATACATAGCCTATAGGGTATGTGCACAGCTAGTGTTTTCTCCCCTACCAATAAACTTCGAGTTTAAAACAACGAAACTATGACTGCTATGAGCAGAATCGCATAAAATAAACCTTGTAGCTCCAATCAACGAATGACATGTTTAGTTTATGACTATCTGATATACCATATGACCATCGATTTTGGTCCGTTCTAAAACATTCCACTTTAAAATCAAACCATGACAAGCAACATTTTGACAATTTTAATCCCTGTTTCAGAACAAACCAGTCGATCTACAGGGATGAAAGCACTCGTCATACAAGAAAAGGTGAAGTAATAGGTATCACTGACGTTCAACATGAATTAAATTGCATCTTCATGCCCGAGCGTTGATATGAATCACCAATGACTTAGGCCCCGTTTACACTATTGCGTTTTAGTTTTAAAACGGCGTTTTAGCATGAAAACGATCCGCGTCCACACTAGCGTTTCACTCACCGTTTCTGAACACATCTCTGTACACACTACTCCACTAAAAACGTATATCACGTGACCATTCGCGCACTCTGGGCATGCGCGTTCAAGTATAAACAGGAAGCGTGTCTCGCTCTGCATTCTAAATAGGGCTTACGCCACGTGAAACGCGAGTGATTAGCGAGTGCTCGAACAGTAGCTTGCCTCTTGCGAATATATGCAGCTGTTGTAGTAAAAAAGGCAGAGTTTAACTGCACAATGGCGCTTAAAACGGACAATAGTGCAAACAATGCTCCCATTTCTGTCCATGTTGTTTACAGTGAAGGCTGGTCTGCAGTCTTCCGGTGGCATTATATGTGATTCATGTGATAGGGGCTTGACGAATAAGGGAAGGTTACGCAATGACCCAAAAGCGAATCTCAGTAGCGAATCTCTGCAGCCACGCCTCCGTTTTCAAATGTCTCCATTTCCCCCATCCACACTGAGACGGAGCAGCAGCGTTTTAGAATGAAAACGGCCTCTCCAGCGTTTCCAAAATGCTCCGTTTTCGGGGCTCGAAAACTCCGGCGTAGTGTGGATGGATGGCATAACCGTAGCAAAACTTATGCGTTTTAAAACGAAAACGCATTAGTGTAAACGGGGCCTTAGAGAAGAACTAAATTCAGGGGGCCAAAACCGATTTCAAAAGTGGCCGGTGCCCCTGTGGCACCACCCCTAGATCCACCCCTGCCGTCAGGATCAGTAGGCATGCGGAGAAACTCCCTTGAAAACAGTGTGGTAAAATAAATTTTCCTATTTTAAAGAAATGGCGTGGAACAATGGAATTTAAAGCAATGCTTTTTGTACTTTCTGAGACTTTACATTGTATGAAGCAGCGAAGGTGCTAATATTGATTTTTAAAGAAAACAGACCTTAAAGGGGTGGTATACTATGATATCATATTTTAAACTTTAGATGGTGTGTAATGTAGCTGTGTGAACATAAACAACATCTCTGAATGTAAGACGCTCAAAGTTCAAAGTTAGCTTAGCAAAGCCTACAGCGAATGAAGTTTGGGGACTACAAAAAAATACATCCTGGTTAATGATGTCATAAACCCTTCAGGTTACAATTATACACCCCGCGCAGCAAATGGGTGTGGCCAGATGTGCTGTAATGATATAGCAGGATCCGCTTCCTGGTGACATGGAGCTGATCTGCGAATCTCAGCACATTATATTAGCTGACCAGTCAGAGCCTCTTAAGGGTGGGCTTTTGGAGGAACTAGGAAATATGGCAGTCGTTTTCATGTTACCTGACTGTCTGTATATAATTAAAGTAAGATATATGAAAACTAATGTGATTTTTCACAAATGAAGCATGAGCACACATTGCTTTGCACCCCATAAAACACAATTAAGCTTTAAAAATACACTCTGGACCACCCCTTTAAACATGACAATTTTGTAACAGCAGTTAACTGAAAACACTTGAACTGGGTTAGTGAAAACTAGAAGTCCTTCTTCATATACCCCACTGAAATAATCTAAATGTATACATATATTTACATAGATTTATAAACACTTATTACCCTTTCTGTCTTTTTCATGAAAATATGACTCAAGTTTTAAAGAAGAAACAATAATAATTAGTCCAACTTTTAACAAAATACAGTATATACATTATTTCCCATTCTCCATCATGAAAAGAGTGCTGTTAAATTGAGTTGTTCCTCTCCAAATGTGTTGTGCATAAGATCATGTGCTATTTATCCTGGCCCAGGAGACGACCAAAAACGGTGCCATCTTACAGCCATGTTTATTTATGAGTCCTTTGCTGGGTGCCAAGTTTTACGGGCCGGAACTTCTGTGCTGCAGCTGTGTTTCCTTGGCTGGCTTTCATGGCGACACGCACGGCTGTTCTCAGAGCGGCCCGACACAGAGCGTGGTTGGCACGGCCCAGCGTAACTTTGCGCTCTGGCTCTTTGCTGGATCAGCAAGCTTTACCTAGCGAAATCTGCTGCTAGCGCTATGGGCTTTGACTGATAATCAATCTTGCGTGCCTGCTCGACAGTTGTCACTGGGACAGAGAGGCAGAGCAGGTGGCAGATGGGGCCTGTCTGCTGAGAGAGGAGACGCTAGGTGAGCCCAGGCCTGGCCCAGCGCAGAGAGGTGAACTCACCACACAGATTTAGCTCTCTGCTCCACAGAGGTTCAGGAAAACTGGGAACAGTATAGGTGTTGATAACCAGAGCATTAGAAGTAGGCTAACATTAAAACCAACAGAGGCCTTGTGTGAATGATATATTAAGATTTTGGCCATGATAGCAAATTCAAAGCTTGGGAGACTGGTACAGTAGTAAAGATTTTAAGTTACAAGTCTAATTACACTCTCGAAAATGAAGGTTCCCAGAAGAACCAAAAAGAGGGTGTTCACAGTGATGCCATAGAAGAATACTTTTTGGTTCCTTCAAAAGTCATACATAGTGCGAGGAACATTTTTAATAATCCAAAGCACCTTTTCCACTATACAGAGCTTTTATTAAAGAGTTCTAAGGTTTCTGGTTCGCCATGGAGATTTGAATGATAATAAAGAACCTTTATTTTTAGAGTATACAGCAGGGATCACTTGTTCCTGGAGGTCCGGTGTCCTGCAGATTTTAGCTCCAACCCTAATCAAACACACCTGAACAAGCTAATCAAGCTCTCACTAGGTATACTTGAAACATCCAGGCAGGTGTTTTGGGACAAGTTGGAGCTAAACCCTGCAGGGACACCGGACCTCCAGGACCGAGATTGGTGATCCCTAGTATACAGTATGTTGGTTCCAAACACTGTACATCTAAAAAGTAGAGATTCTGTTGAAATTTGTTTTGCTTGAAGAACATCAGTTCCACTTAACTGCCTGTTCTTTATACATTCTGAAAAATATTTAAAAATAAAATATCAAAGATTTCTTTATTTTATTTGCATTGATAACTTCATAAAGAACCTCATATGGGAACTTTTCATCCCACAAAGGGTTCTTTAAAGTGAATGTTTTTTACATAATAAAAAAATGTTTCAGAAACTGAGAAGGATCAGTAGCATGGAATCAAACTTACAGTGTTTGTTCACCCAAAAGTGAAAATCATTATCATTTACTCACCCTGGTTCCAATCCCCTGAGAGCTTTGTTTTTCTTTGTAACACAAATTGAGACATTTTAGATTAAATCTGAGAGTATGCTTAATTAACAGCAAGGTTATAGACTCTTTCAAAGTCCAGTAAATAACCCCAAAACATCCTCAAAACAGACTTAGTGGTTCAATGGGAATATTATCAAGCTACAAGATTACATCATTCAGCAGTTTCAGCTCATCGGTGTCAATAGGGTGCACATTCTTGAGATATAATACATAATATTAAACCACTAAAGATATGATCGGTAATGAGGCAGTTTTTGAATGAGTCGGGAATCATATGGCGGATGAGGAAGCTCTAAGATTTCACCTAAAATATCTTAATTTATCTTCTGAAGACAAATGAACATCTCAGCGAAGTGCAACAACATGAGGGTGAGTAATAATAACACAATTTTCAGATTTTAAGGCACTCTGGTTGTTTAAGAATTGAAATATAGCATTTGTTATTGTACTTGGTATGTGGGCACAACATTTTAACATTTTCTGGTCTACATTATGTGTCAAATGTGTGCAATTATCATCCATTTATTTAGTAAAATTCTTGTTCCTCATTGTTTCTAAACCATTTAGGAACTTTTTGCCAAAAGCTTCTTGTGCTTCAGTCCTAATCATTTAGTTAAAAAAGCCTCTAGACTTGTTCTACGTCAAACAAAGCTTGTTCACCCGCATTCTGTTTTGCGCACTAATAATAAAAACACACTCGTGAACCGTTGATTCAAGGTGTGGGAAGAAAGAACAGGCGAAGCAGCCACAGGTGCGAGGTGTGAGAAAAGGCCGAGCTGTCATCCCGCGTTTTCCACTGTTTGCTCACCGCACTGATGTGTTGTGACGGGCTGTGATTGACACTGGGAGGTGTGATTGGCGCGAGTCTGTTTGTTGGGCGGAAGAGGACGGGTTTACATTCGTCTAATTGCTGACTCCTCTCGACGGGGCGCGGGACACTGAGGCGGAGACAGGTAACACTCCTCCTCGCGTCAAGCACGGGCTCGCGTGTAATTGCGCTGTCATTTTCGGTACTTCAGGACGAGTTGGGGTTGCTGTTAAATGAAGCACGGGGGAAACGGGAATGTTCCCACCCGCACAGCTCGACATGCATGTTCGATGAGAGAAGGGCGAAGCAATCCGTTGAGGCGTGATTAAGAACACGCATCCACGCACTTCACTTTACACGACCTTTTTTTCTTTAAAAACAGAAGGTGCTGATGAAATTGCAGATTTTTGTCGTAATTAAACAAAGATGTAAGAAAAACAAAAGAGATACGCTTAACACTTGACATCTTTGGTAGGCTAATGGAGGAAAAAATGGTTCAGGTTCTTAAAAGTTTTCTCATTACAAGTTTTACTGTAGAAGTTTGAATGTTTGTATATTTTATTTTTGATAATATTTAGAATAATGGAGGGAAAAGGTTCAGGTTCTTAAAAGATTTCTCATTACACGATGTACTGAAATAGTTTTAATATTTGAATGTATATTTTATTTTGATAATATTTTGAATAATGTACACATAAACCAACATATTACTACTTAACATGTGTATGCTTTAACCTCTGAAACTAACTTTTTGAAACTAACAACTAATTTGTTGTGAATTTTCCTTACCTCAGACCATCCAAATTCTTCTTTTGTTTCAGTGGAACATCAAAGACGTTGTTAGCTTAAGTTGTAGTCTTTAGGATTGTATATTGCAAGTTAACTTCTGGTCCTTTGAGAGTTTAACAAATGTATACAGGTAAAACAAAATGAATAGCTTACCCATGGCTCTTGGCAGTACACTCAAAAATGGACTTTTGCTTTTTGTTTAAACTACTTATTTAAAATAAGTTAAAACAATCCTATTGGGCTAATTTATTTATTTTATGTTCTAGCCACTTAAATTTGTAAAAATGATAAAGTTTACTTAAGTGATCCCAGCTTTTTTTTACAGTGCGGGATTATTATGTAGTGAACCAAGTCTCACTTTTTTATATATGCAACATCCAGCTTAAGCAGACTACAACAGAATTGTGCTCCCTATTTATTGTAAAATTTCACAAGTGAGTTGTGCATATGCCATTTTGCTAAACAGAAAGCTTGCATTCAATATCCACTATCTAATAACTCCATTATTAAGCTATTTTATTGGCAGACATACAGTAGCTGATCCTGGCTGACTCAGAAAAACACATTTCTACAATGGGATTGGGAAGTAATATGTAACAAATAACAAAAGTAAATAAAAAGTTTAGAACAAATCTCAAATAAATATAAAAATATGTGTTATATGAATAAATCTCTTTATATGAACAAACTAAGACTTTCACAGTGTTCTTAGCTTTTTTTTCCATTTGCTACATTAGTCGGTAGTCAGTGCCTCTGTCTTCTTTGCTCTACACAGAACAAGTCACAGCAGTTCTACATAAATCTGCCAAATCTTATGAATAAGAGATAACTGACAGACCTTGAGTATATATATATATACTCAATAAGCTACTAATTTGCTGGTTATTAATAGTTAGTAAGGTAAAAGATAGCTTTTTATTGTTGGGCATGATTAGGAATGAAAAGTAATATCATGCAGAATATGTAAGAATGCAGAATATGTAAATAAACAGGAATATAATAGACAGTTAATAAGCCAGTAGTTATAAGCCAATTAACCAATAGTGAGAATTGGTTCTTAAAACAAAGCGTTAACAATTACTTTTTTATGCGAAATTCTAGTGCATTCATGAGTGGTAAGTGCAAAGGAATCAGTTCTTTAGATGCAGGTGTGTATGAGTAAATGAATGTAAATATCTAAGAAAAAGGCCTGTTTTGCATAGGACAGTTTGGGCAAAAACTGTTTAGGAATGTGCAGGAGTGTGTGTGTGGGTTTCTCGTCTCTGTGGAGCCTCGTCTCTGAGCGCTGACAGGCTGACTGGCACAGCTAATGGACTGATCATAATGCCTGTCTGAGGGCACTGTCTGTCACATGACACCAATGCCAAGTCATTAGATACTGCCTTGCGGCCATCAATAACACATAATGCATTTTAAAAGTCTTGTTGAAGCATATTTACATTAGATGGCGATGAATTAAAATATGTATATAGGTTTTTTAAATTTTCCTACATGTGTTTAATCCTATTTTAACTCAAACAATCCGATGGCACTTTGCAAGCATTTAATTATTTGCTCATACATTTTTGTACAATCTGGTTATGTCCCAGTAGCGCTTTTTGTTGATCCAGTGTTTCTCTAGAGTTTAAACTAAATATAGATTTCAGAAAATGAAATGTGTACGCTGGTCAGTCAGAAACGGTTAAAAATGCAGTGTGCTGGATATTACAAGACAGTCTGTTGAGAGATGCATCAAGAGTCATTACGCATACACAGCTTAACTCCCTACTGCGATGTTGATCATCTGTTCATCCGATGTTAAAAGGTGGGAAGATGTGTTCATGCAAAATGTCTTGTACAAACTAGCAAAGGAAAGGTCAGCGGGGCAGATGCCGGGAGCCTGTAAGAAGACCAATATTGAATCAGAAGGAAATAATCAGTTGATAAGTGGCAGAGCCGTGCTAAGGTGAATTTTAATTATGGCTAAATTGTGAAATTATTCCCACATGCACTCAGCATCTGTTCCCTTCAGGAGCACTGATTTATGGTTTCTATCAGCTCAAGCAACCTGCTCCCTACTGCCTGTGATACACATATGCATACTAGAAGGAGCAAGATGACCATTCAGTGCAGGCATTGGGCCAGTATCTATAGGACATGTTTGTAGATTATTACCCAGATAGTATTAGTGTTGCAGAAAGGTTTCCAGTGTATTGGTCTGTAAGCTAAACCTCAAATTGGCTATGGAAAGAGTAATGAATATGTAGTAATTATTTTCAAGCAAAATTCACAGTACTGTCATATATCACTGTATAATTGGCATTGGCAAAGAGATTTCCTTTTTAAATGAGCAAACTGGATTTCGCTCATTTTGCAGTCCTTGGCGTTTGACTTTTTCACACCATTTTCCCAACCCACACTAGTCAATTTTCAGGTCCTTTCTGCCGCAATCCCTCAGAGAGCTTCTCCAAACACCTTTTGTGAAGAATCCCCAGCAGAATGCTTTAAAACTGAGCAGAGAACCCCCCTCCAAGACTGTTCTGTTGAACCCGGCTACGTGGCATGCTACATTCCTTCTGCAAGACTAGACTGTTTTTATTCTTGCGTGATGGTTTGATGGAATGTGATGCACATGGTTAGCTATTTCGCTGCTCTCGTGATATGTAATTCCCTCTTCCAGCCTTATATGAATTTCAAAAGATCGAGTGTTTTCGTATACTCTAATGCACAATCTGAATTCAATGTTTCAAGCATAGCAGAGCTTTTCAGAAGACAGGGATGCTACAGCTGAGGTGAAGTTATAGCCTGTCACTTGCATCTCCACTGAACTTTAAGGCTCTTTATACACCTGTTTTTTGTCGATCTGATCATGAATGAACAATGCTAAATATAGGTGTAAAGAGGGTCAGAAAAAAGCGTGTCCATTTTTGACCACTTCTTTCATATTGGGGTCACCAAGCTCGGTCCTGCAGACTGGTGTCCTGCCGAGTGCAGTTCCAGCCCTGATCAACTGCAACTGAACAAGCTAATCAAGGTCTTACTAGGTGTATTTGAAACTTCCAGGCAGGTGTGCTGAGGAAAGTTGGATCTAAACTCTGCAGTACACAAGGCCTCCAGGACCAAGTTTGGTGACCCCTGGTTTTATGCACGAAGTAGTCGAATAAATTTGAACATGCACTAAAATCAGCTCAGCACTGAAATCTATTGCTTTTTTAATGCTGACATTGTGAATTCCGTTATTTGTTTCACACATCCAAACAAATATGTTCTGCATTTGTGTGTAAAGTCAAACAGGCGTTAGAGCCTCTAAGGGAAGGAATGATCTTATAACTCTTTGGTTTTACACCTTCCAGCAAACAGCTTTAATGCCAGTGCACAACTTTGCCACAAATGTTGTGAAATTTTCAAATCATGACAATGTTGGCCTGCAACTACAATGTTGTAAATATCTGGATGATCTCAGCAGGGTCCAATCAGATATGCTCTTGTCCTTATAGGTATGTTTGTGTGATATGGTGTACTGTAGTGACAGGCAATGCAGAAGAGAAGACAGGGTAGACAGTTTCCGCATGCTAACATGCTCGCCTCCATCGCTATTTCTTCGCTGCAGGGTGGCAGGCTGTGTGGGCAGCCGGCTTCCTCTTGGTGCTGGCACCTGGAGTGTAAGTGGATGCCGCTGAGGGGAATGACGGGCTTCACCCGCTGGTGCCAGGTCTGCAGAACCACAGTAATATGACTTGGCATGTAATAACGTGAAGTGACGGGCGACCCGTCATTCCTCTTTCTGGCAAAGATGTCAGTCTAATCACACAGAGATTAGTCCAAAATCTATGAATCATAGTGCAGCTTCCTAGAGATTGTGTATCGTACAATGTACATGTAAGATGTACATGTGCATGTCTTGTAAAGTTATATGTTGAAAGTCTATGGATTGTGAGAAAATTAAATATTCATTTGAATATAATTGCATTCTAGCTATTCCTAGCAGTCTAATAGATATATTTTTAACAATGGTAGAGGGGAGGTTTTAATAATGCGTTAAAGGGGAATTACAGGTTTAATAAAGTATGACATTTATATGCCAATGTTTACCACAAAAAACTCATACCTCATCAAAACAAGCACATTTTTGACATTGTGTTGGAAATTCAATTTTACTCAGATTTGCATGTTATAATCATTTAATAGATAGAAAGATAATCATTTTTATTTTATATATTATTTATTTATTTTTTACTACTTAAAGTGTTAAATGCTAATTTGGCCACAACGTCTTGGTGAGGCCTGGACCCAGTCATGGTAACTCACATGCTGAAGATCTCTGACACCTTTGCAGTGATTGCTTGGAGCACTGGGGACCAGTCTGTCACTAACCTTTACTGTGGAGAACAACGCCGTAGCCAAGTGTGATTGTGGTTATACCCACACTTGTGCATGTATGCACACTTCAGCACCTCTAAACCCCCTTTGACTGTCACCTGCTTTGGTCTAATTCAATATTTTTCGCTTTCTTTCTAGGCTTACTTGGTTCCCAAGAAGACGAAAGTTAAAGGACTATAGCTGGAACTATTTTACAAAGCAGAGCCAAATTCTATATTGGTATAAAGACGAAGTGGCTTCACAGGAATGTTTCTGTCACTACTGAATAATCCCATCTTGGCAGAATCAAACACAAAGCAACAAGTCACCTCAGAGCTCCCTGTTTGTACAGTAGTATGCATTATTTATGAGACAGCCTGTGCTGTGTGCATCCAAAATCAAATAAGCCTTCTTGTATTACAGCACTGTTCTGTTAACCCTCCACCTACCCTGTCACCCACCCCATTGCCAGTCAGCGGCATGCGCGTTTGAGTGGATTTGTAAAGAGTAAAGGATATAAATATGTTGGGAAAAGACCCACACATCCCATGCAATTTGGGTCCCATTGGAGTTCAGGGAGCGTGTGATCGGCGGAGTGCCTCTGAATGTCCTCCTTCAGGGCCCATGCTGCTTGGAGGCTGGGCCCCAACATGTCTTTCCCCCCTTCCCTCTATCTACACAGCAAACCTCCTTCACTCTCAATTTAACCCGAAATCTGATGAACCCTCTCTGCCTCGTCTCCCCCCCACACACACACAGACACTAACACCGGATTTCATGGAAGAAAGAGTAGATACAGTTGCGAGTTGATCAATCAGCAGGCGTGAACTGAGGCAGAAAGGCATTAACAATTCACATCGTTCTCAGTCCACTCGCCCAAGCAGAAGATTCCGGCAGCATATCTAATGCACAGCTACCTCACTTTATATAAGGCCAGGCATGACTCACAAGCTATTCTGTAAAAATGTGCATTGATTTAGGGGGAGGAAAAGGATGAGGAACTCTCAATTGCCTTGCCACCATCCATATTAGCGTTGCACCTTATCCAGGCAATTAAAACATCGCTCCAGATCTCAAAAGTACCCATCGTCTCAACTGAACAGGGTTTTTTTTTCTCAGACCTTGGTGAAGATGTATCAGTAAGATTTGAGGGTGTAGATAACCATGACACCTTTGCCACATAAACTTTGCTGGTCACCCCCTCAGATAATCACTGTCAATTTAATGGCATCACCAAAGCAAAACCGCTATGAGAGATTTTGTTTAAGGTTTGTCAGTGGGGCACATGTCACTGTTGTTAATACCATTATGAGCCAAATTCAGAGAGACATCGATATTTAGGAGAAGAAAGGTTTATAGAAGGCCCATGAGGAACAGTGTAAGATTCGCCTACCAGGCCAAAGCGTCAACACTTGGATGGACAGCTGTCATGTACTGAAGGACCAACTAAAGGTGTGTGTATCTACATTAGATAGGGTCCTCTTCTAACAACTTTCCCACAACAGTGTTTGACACATATTGCTTGTGCATTAACTCTAGTGGCTTGTGGATCTACAGTACAGTACAATCTGCATCTCATTTACAGAAGCGGCTTATGGCGTACAGCCATTGCATGTCAAATCTTGCAAATTAAGTCGATGCGTGACTGATGAGTGCTGCAAGTCTTCCGTAGAGAGAAACACACACCTCACTTTTTGTTTGTTTGTTGTTTTCATTTTAACACAGACCAAAGCTGTTGTAGATGAGCTTGGCAGGGCGCTAACTTGGCGGAAACATGCTCACTTCGCCCTATGGTTGGTTAGTGTGAAGCACCGTTGTTAAGCATCATGGTTCACTGTTACCTTTCGGGGAATCTACTCAATAACTTGTGAGGCTGACATAATCTTGCTTTTCACTCACATTTATTCATTACCTCTCTCTCCCTTCCTTCTCCCTTTCTCCACCTCTCTCTTTTCTTCCTCTCCACTCACCTTTCTTCCTCACTCACTCGGGGTTGACAGAAGGCCCCTTGTTCAGATGCACACCGGGCTTCACACAGTTTTTCATTCCCCAACAATGAAAGGAGCTTTCAGCAAGGCTGGTTCCAATTCATCTGTGATAAATGAGAAGATAAGGCAATCAGAGCACACCATGACACGGTGTGCAGCTAGTTAGGCACACTTCGAGCCCATTCAGGTGTGCCTGTGAATCCTGACGTTGGGGGGGCCCTCTATATATACGTGCACAGCCCTGATGGTGGCCAACATTCAGACAGGAGCTGGATATTGGTTCCTTGGTGTAGCTGCTATTTGTTGCCAGGTCAGGTCGTGAAACTCTATATGGATTAGAACACGCTGAATATGGACATGAGAAGAAGATCTTACCACGTGGCTCAAGATTTACATGGACAAATGAAGAGGTCTATATTTTCACTTGAGGTATCTATGGAGGCCTCTGACATGGGTGCCTATTTGAGAGGTTCACAAAGGCCCCATGCAGTAGTCCTCTTGAGGCATAACAACAAGGAACACCTGAGACAGGTAAGTGGATGTGTGGGCTGGGTGATGTTCCAGGGTTGGACTTTAGATTGACAACCTTATTAAGGTACATCAGTCTGAATGTTGTTCACTGGCATGACAGGTGTCTTTTTCTTCTTTCTTGCCTCCCTGGATTCTCAGTCAATTATTATTAACGTTTCTTCCCACACAAATAGAAAGCAGCTGAGTGAATTTCAAATTTGCAACCTAAAGGAATTCCTCAACTAACTACTGGAATTCCTCCCATTGACTGACATGTCTAAACTGTAATCGGCTCTCTCACATGCTTGGAAAGGCCAGGTTCACACAAAGTTTAGAAGTTCTGATATCTGAATGTTGTTTTGCACACAGTGAATTTGATGTTTAAAAGAGTTTGGGAATTTCATCTCTGGGAGGTTAAGAGTTTAGCAAACTTTTACGCATTCAGATGGCAAAACTATTTTCTCCTGATTTTACTATATTTGTATATATTTTAGTTTTGTAGTTGTGTCATTTATTATGACTGTGTTCTTTCAGACTTTTCCATTCCACTGCCTACGTTGTATTTATGTTTATTAACTTGTACAGCACAATACCTCAGACCCATCATGCCATGATGCTATAGACAAACTTCTCACTCGAGTTCACTGCCCAATTCCTGTCAGTTTAATCACTTATCCGGTGTGTGTACACGTGAGTATTAGACATTTCTGCACAATTAGAAGTGAAGTTCAATTCAGTTAACACACCTTGTTGACAGGTGTGTTCTTTCACATTAGCTTTAACTTTGGAATGGTGATGCTGCATATGTCTGACTGAACAAGGATATGTGTGAGTGCTTATGCATTAAGGGGTGGAGTGTAGAAGGACAGACAGAACAGATTTGTGGGGGTTGCTAGTCGGTGTTTGGGGGAAAATGGGCCTACAGTCTGGCGATGTGAAAGAAATGAAGATCTCAGATTTAGTGGTGAAGGCTAGCTATGTCAGCTATCTTATACAGTTTATGCAACTGTCATTAACACTATTGGGAAATAAGAGAATCACTGCAGAACTTGGCTTGTCCAGTAAGAACATTTCATAACTTAAATGATATTAAGGGCTTATTCTCCCATTATCTTTGTATTATCCAAGCTAATGCTACTTATCGAATGGTAGAATTCTATGTACTGAAGCTCAGAACACATTAGTATGAAACGCCTGTACTTATTTTAATGACGCAAATCTTCACCTTCTAATTAGAAAGTTTTCAAATGAACTCCTTCATTAAGTATCAGGGTGTGAGATTGACAGCAATAGTGCATCTTAAACTTCTGACAGCTTTAAGTGCCATAACCCATAGAAGTTCCCACCTTGATTAAATGAAGTGAAAATTGTATTCTCGTCTCACTTGATATGAAAATGGAATTTGCTATCATGAAATATACACAGTTGTCACTTCTTAAAAAGGTGTCAGCAATTTGCTTCACTGGGTAAGGTGAATATTTGCCATGACAGGAGGAGAAGAAAAGGATTGAGAGAGAAAGACGGGGAGAAAAAAAAAAGTGTGATGTCTGTGATCAATGAAAGACTTCATTGCCTTGCGCTTCATTGCTTTTTAAATAAGAGACTATAGATCTCTAGAGTTTCTGAGGCTTTTGGCGTCCATATTGCGGGTGGCATGACAACACTGCCACCTAGAGATGGATAACTATACCTGTGAAATCTGCGTTGGTGTGTGCGGTTGTGCGTATGTTTAGCAGAGACAGATGCACTCATTCCCACCTTTTTTTTCACCCCTCTGTGGACAGGAGCACATTTGGATGATGTTCATTTCGATGCTACAGCACATGGTGGTTTTATTTGAATTCCCAAATGAATCCCCAATGGTTAACAAAAAAAACTCTTTGTGCTTTTCTGTTGCAGTCAAATTACATGGTTTTAGGCAATTGTCTCCCCGTGGTTCAACCCAAAGTATTCCTCTTTGACTTTGACAATGTTAAAGTAGACAAAAAAAAAAACATTCAATGCTTGGTTAGAAGTAAATTACTGTTATTGAGCCTCAGGAGATGGAGTGAAATTTGTTTGCCGGTTTAATTCTGAAACAACGGCCATAATTTGCTCAAAACACCACTTAGCACCTTTTGTTTAGTTACTCCAAAGTTATTCCAGCATGCATTCTAAGAGTACAGTTTTGACCAAGTAAAAACCATCACTGTTTTTTTCACCTTTCTTTCACAGACATGGGTCTAGACCCTAAAATCATGCCAAAACTGTCATGGATGGCACACAAGATGAAGTCGCCTCTCAGGGATTCGCAGACCTGTCAGGTGTGCCAAACTACTAATGAGCGAGACTGCGCATCTAGCCATCCATCTGTGGAGGGCCTGCTGAACACCCTCAACCCAGCTGCTCCCTTCTCATGACCCAGGTGAGTCAGGCAGGGGCAGGGTGATGTGCACTGGCCCCCGATCCCCACGAAACCTGGTTTCCGCGTCGGGATCAAAGTTCAGTTGGTTTAGAGAAGTGGTCTAGTCTGGTGCTTTGAAGATGGGATCTGGTTGTGTTGGAGCCAGGTTGTAGAGCAGGAGTTATGGGCAGGGACCAGACTAGCCACAGGGATGCGTGGATGCTGGGGTTCTGGTGGGATTGGATGGAGGGAGATTGGCAGAACAGCTGAAAGGTGTGGGTGTGTGTGTGCATGTGTTTTTGTTCATACTACAGCAGGAGACAAAAGTGATGTCCAGCATGGGACAATTGACATCTTCACACTTTATCCTAAGATATTTTTTAATGGTTTTATTAGCAATAAATCACAAAGCATGGAAAGAAAATACATAGGATAACTAACCGACTATATTGAAGTCAAAGCATTCTTGACCTACACTCTCAGAAAAAAAGGTACTCGATGGTACAAATAATGTTCCTTGAGGAACAGTTTTATACCTTTGTAAAAATTGTACCTTATATGGTACTGAAAAGACCTCTTATGATACTGTTCTGTGCCTTATACGTTACAACTGAAATGAAGGTACACAATTGTTCTCATATAAAAGGTACAAAAGTGTTGAACAACTCCTTGTTTATTACAGTATCTATGAAAATAAATATGACTGGAAAGGCAAAGTGAATTTTATGAATAATTTCCATATTAAAACAAGAATCATCATTTAAAAGTATATATGTTTAAAGATACTTATAAACAAACTTTTAGTTCTATAATACAATAATACAAAACAACTGGTAAAACATAAAACTATTGTAAACTAAACATTTAAGGCATTTTTAATAAATGTTTGGTAAGCATTTTTGACACTGTTAAGGTACAAAGTGTCTTGTCACTGTGGTGGTAACTTTTACGAAGTGTACAATATTGTATCTGCAGGTTTTTAAAAACAAAGGTACATTTTAGTGTCCCATGGTACAAATCATGACCTTAAAAGGTACAAATTTGTTTCTTTTCTTAAGAGTACAATTCTGTCCCATAAAAAGGTACTGCCCCAGTGACAGGGTTTGTACCTTCTTTGGTACAACATTGTACCATTTTTTCTGAGAGTGTACTGTAACATGTGCCTTATTATTTTTATGGTTACACTTTTACTTTTGCAACTTCTGTTTTTGAAAAAATCCCATTTAGCCAATATTTCATGCGCTGATAAACAAGGTGTCTTATTGTTTTGTTCAGATTTTGTTCGATTCTGATTAAGTTATTATACATTTAATAACTAGAAGCAGTACCAATTCCAAGTGCTGTATATTCATTCACTGAACAGCAATTATCAGATACTTCAGATGATTTGTTTGGAATTAAAAGGTTCTATTCGTCATTTTTAATTCCATGACAACCTATTTGGATCATGTAATGCATTACATTTTGTTTATTATTAAAGTTCTGTACATTTTAAGACTTTTAATTTTGAAAACTTGATTCCTATATAATTTTTGCTACCTCGAATGCAACAAAAAATGAACGCTTGATAACTCAAAACCACTTAAAATGCAGAGAGCCATATAATTTCTAATTGGTTGAGTATATAAAGAGTAATAAAGTGTATATAAAAAGTATATAAAGGTTTTTTTTTTAAAACAGGCATACTATAGTATGATATTCTGTTTGTAGATTTCCATATATTTGACAAGACTTTCTCTGATAAAATTGTAGCTTTTCTTATTTTTATTTAATTATCTTTGTCTAATATTGCTTTACCAGTACTGGGTTGCAGCTGGAAGGGCATCCATTGCGTAATCATATTCTCAGCTTAAACATATGCTGGAATAGTTGGCAGTTCATTCCGCTGCAGCAACTAACTAAGCCGAAGGAAAATGAATGAATGAATGTTCGATATCACACTTTCGCTGCCTCTACTTTCTTTTCATAAAATATTGTTAGTTTTGCCACAGACGTTCTTGGTGTAACCCTGGCCTGCCCTGTCATATTGATTCACCCTCTGCAACGTAGGTGCTATTACAACTGGGGGTTCAATGGTGTATCTCCAGCAATTCTGTGAAATGTCACTGAACATGAGGCTGACTGAGGAGCTGATTTTCATACGTCTAAAGAGATCAGAGCTGTTGCACTGGGGGAATCTGGTTTAAAGCAGTCGGATGTTATTGTGAGAGCACCACATATAGATCTGTCCCCGACAGGATAGACAATCACAGTAGGTTTCTTTACTGTGAATATCACCACCTAATGATGTATGGAAATTAGTAGCTTGTCGCATTCGAATTTCAAAACCGTTTCCGCGAGTGAACTTTGTGTTCGAGGCTGAATTTTTCATTAGAGAGACTGCGCCGAAAGAAAGGTCTGGTGAATTATGAGGAGATATATCAGTATTCAGTGAACGTGTAGATGACTTTGACGTATCTGGGCCTGTTTTGTTTGTCTTCTGTAAAAGAAAGTTTACAGAATTTATGTGATTTTATACATTTCTACAGCCTTTTGTTGTCTGGAGTTATGAAGCCCTGCAGTGATGTCCAACACACCCACACACAATTCACAGACAATAACACTCTGCAACCTGGGATTGTCCAATTCCAACAGGCACCTGTCAGAAAGCTGCAGCCCTGTCGCCGTACGGCAAATTCCCATTCGATTGCCCTCCTCTCCCGAATCAGCTTATATGTACGCGGAGCACTGTTAGCTGAATGCCAAGTAAGAACTCTTTCTGTCAGACAAAAGATTACTTTCTGTTGCGAACTGGAAGCTTGTTTTTTCTCACAGAGAGTGCGACCAAAAAAGTACTTTATTGCTCATCTTGTGAAGATAATTTCTCATTTAAAAAAGTATTTCACAATTACTTTTTAGTTACTGCATAATCTTTTTTGGTTTTTTTTTTTTTTGTGGTCAGTTACATGAGAGAATACAAACTCTAAGGAGTGAAGTTCTTGTTCTGAGGTATAAAGTCAGAATTTATTATTCATTCATTCATTTTCTTTTCGGCTTAGTCCCTTTATTAATCCGGGGTCGCCACAGCGGAATGAACCGCCAGAATTTATTATTGAAAATAATAATGTTAATAATGTTTGTTTGGTTTTTTTTTTTTTACACAGAAGCAATAACAGACTTCCATAGTACACAACTGGTATTTGAAAAACTAGATTTGAAATAGATTACTGCCTTAATTTCCATGTTTATGATATTTGCTTTAGTTATGAAACTTAAAATATATATCAAATGAAAAAAACTAAATGTATAACATGCTATACATTTTATATTCACATGATAATTTGAGTGTCATTCTTAAGTTCTTCAACCAACTAAAGCAAACTGACAAAAATTAATGGAAGAACAAATATATGACATATCGTGCGTACATTTTACATGCTAGAAATTTGATATACAAATGTATTTCTTGGGAGAGTACTTTATTTAAAATTTAAAAATTAAAAATGATTCCAGTGTAGTAACAACAAAATATATAACATGTTTTTGAAAACATTTTACATGCCGGAAACCTGATTTAAAATTGTTACTTCTTGGGTGACAAATTTATGACAAAACCAAAATATATAACATGCGATACATTTTATATTCGCATACTAATTTGAGTGTTGTTCTTAAGCTATTCAACCAATTAAATCCAGCTGACCAAAATGAATAGAAAGAATCTATATATAAGATATTGTTAGTAAATTTCACATGCAAGAACCTTGATATACAAATATATTTCTTGGGAGTGTACTTTATTAAAAATAAAATAATTAAAAATGAATCCAATGTAATTACAACTAAATGTGTAACATATTTTAGATACCTTTTACATGCAGAAAACCTGATTTCAAATGGTTAATTCTTGGGTGACGAATTTACAGAAAATCTTTAGTAGTAATCTTTCTTTAGTTTTTAAACCAATTAAAGCAATTGAATGAAATAACAACTCAAATAAAAAGAAATATTACATCCTGTTGATTTGATTTTACTGAAAGAAAATTCAGAAGTTGCTAAATATAAAAAAGGGAAAGAACAAACACGATATATTACATTATGTACACTGTAAAAAAAAAAAAACTGGGGTGCCGGAAAAAACACGTAAAATAACGGCCGTTAAATTTAATATACCGTAAAAAAAATGGATATTAAATTACAGAAATTTCCTTAAATTTAAATTTCTAGTAAATTTCTTAATATCCATTATTTTACGGTAAATTTCTGTAATTTAACGGCTGTTATTTTACATTTTTCCAGCACCCCAGCTTTTTACAGTGTAGATATATTTTACATGCATAAGGCATTTAGTTTTGCAACTAATTAAAGCAATTTAACATTTAATAAAAATTATACAGCAATAGAACAAAAAACACATACTTTTATAGGAAACATTCTTTGCAAACTTATTAATTATTATTAACTTATTAAAGAACAAAAACAACACTAAAAAATGCTGGGTTTCACACAATTCTTTTATTTTCTCCCAGCACAAACTGATACTTTAAATCGAAGTTAAAGTAATTGTTAGAACAAATTTAAATAGACTGAGCATAAAACAATTAAGTTGTCCCAAAAAATCCTCAAGAATAGTGTTGTTTCGGCTTATTTTAAATAAGTAGTCTGAACGAGCAGCAAAGCTATTTTTTTAAATGAATATTAGGTACAATTATTACAAGACCACTTCCTGACGTCTCCCTCCAAAACTGATTTTCTCACGTGGATAAAACTCACTAGGTCACCTACTTAATAAAATAATGAAAAAGGTATATTTCCCCTATGCTCTAGTGCACCAGGATCCTTATTTTAACATCTTGAACGATAGCCTGTAATTCACCTCCTTGGTGTCGTATAAAAAAGGCATAAAGCCGTTGTGGTGTGGGGTTTTAATTGAAGCTCCCATGCACAACGAGCTGCTCTATAGGATCAATGTCAGGACCTGCGGAGGCTGCGTCGCTCCCTCGCAGGCGCAGGACGGCTGGAGTGGTGACGAGCTTCTAATTGCGCTCCACAGAGAGCGAACACCCCTGTGGACGAAAATGAAAGAGCGCCCAGCCTGGCTGCATCTCTATTGTGTGAAAATAAATACATACAGTCGCCGCCCAGGGTGTGAAATAACACACCAGCCGTCGGATTTCACTGGTCATTTCACCCCCAGCTGCAGGGCCCAAAACAAAACGATATTGTCTTAAACGGTGAGAAGAGGGAGTCTGTTTTGTTTTCTTAAGTGGAGACCTTGCTAAGGTTTACAATTTGTTTATGAAAGTAGAATAGGAGACTTGTGTGTAGTTGATATGTGTACGTCCTTCTTATAGATTGATTTTCATTGTTAAAATTGGACAGAATTTGAATTGTGGAGATGCCACTGTTCAGCAGTCAAACAGTCTTAACTAGGGCTGCGCAATAGTGTGTGCATTAACAATAGTCACATTATCGCAAGATCTGCAATGTGGAGTTGGGATTATTGTTGATTCGCAATAAAGAATGTACAGTGTTTACATTTTACATTACATTTGAGTATTTTGGTAGGGGCAGGACAAAATAACGATATGCATGAGGTGGCGCTTCTCGTAATGGCGGATTGAACATATATCAAATGTTGCAATTCTAAGAAATGAAAGTGTGCTGTTAATAAAAGAAATGCATCTTATAACTTTTTGATGCATTTTCCCCTCTTTATTTACAAATTTCAGGATATATTGTGGAGGGTTTTCTCGTGATATATTGCTGTTATCGTGATCTGTCATTATTGAGGGCAAAATATCATGATAATATATTGTATTGCTGTACCTGAATATCTGACTACTTACAGTTGAAGACAGAATTATTAGCCCCCCCCCCTTGATTTTTTTTTCTTTTTTTTTCTTTTTAAAATTTTTACCCAAATTTTCAAAGTATGTCTGATAATATTTTTTCTTCTGGAGAAAGTCTCATTTGTTTTATTTCGGCTAGAGTAAAAGCAGTTTTTTAATTTCTGAAAAGCCACTTTAAGGTCAAAATTATTAGCCCCTTTAAGCTATTTTTGTTTTCGATAGTCTACAGAACAAGCCATCGTTATACAATCACTTGCCTAATTAACCTAATCGGCATAGTAAACCTAATTAACCTAGTTAAGCCTTTAAAAGTCACTTTAAGCTGTTTAGAAGTGTTTTGAAAAATATCTAGTAAAATATTATTTACTGTCATCATGGCAAAGATAAATGAAATCAGTTATTAGAAATGAGTTATTAAAACTATTATGTTTAGATATTTGTTGAAAAAAATCTTCTCTCCTTTAAAGAGAAATCGGGGGGAAAAAATAAACACGGGGGCTAATAATTCTGACTTCAACTGTCACTTTTATCTTTGCAATATCTTTGATTCAGCTGTCTACAAGATTATTTCAATAAGTTAATGATTTAATTCCAAACAGAGCTATTCAAGCCATCTGCCCAAATCTTATTTATATCGCAATATAAATCGCAGCAACATAAACTATTGCAATGTCAGATTTTTTCAATATCGTACAACCGAAGTCCTTACCAACAGAAATCCATCTGTTTCCCACACCTGTTCCTGAAGGCACACCAACAGTACTCATTTTCAACCTCTTCCTAATCAAACACACCTTAATCAACTCGTCAGAACATTAGAAGAGACTCTAAAACCTGAAATGAATAGGTCAGATAAGAGAGACATCCAAAATATTTACTGTTGGTGTGCCTCCAGGAACAGGGTTGGGAAACACTGACCTACAGAACAGATGTGATTGTAGCACGAAGGAAGCTTACAACTAAAATATGAAAAGGATACAGCGGTCAAAATGTAGAAGGAATTTTCAGGCCCTTTCTTTGAATGCTTTCAGCACATCCCTAGTCTCTTGCAGATATTACTAGTCTCTCACAGACATCCCTAGTCTCTCATAAACATCTCACAGACATCACTGGTCATTTACCGATATCATTTTGCTGTGGCAGTTATGGAGGAGCGAAGAGCATAAGACTGATTCCTGAAAGACCAGAGTGATAAACAAGTCTTTGCATTGATACAGTGGGCCAGCCTGTACACCAGTCGGTGACCTACTCATGCCTTCAGTTATTCAGAATGGACGTCCAGCATTCTCCAGCCTCTAGTGCCTAGAATGCAGCTCTGCACAAGAAGTTTGGCCAGAGGAGAAATAGTCGTGCCCAACTGAGCCTGGTTTCTCTCAAGGTTTTTGCCTTCACTTTCGTCAGTTGGTGAAGTTTTGTTTCTCACTTGTGGACTTGTGGAGCAGCTCATCGATGGATTTGATCTTTAGTGTTTGGACTTTTCAAATTTAACTCTGAAAACTGGACTGACACAGTTTCAACTTACTAGAACATCTATGTTAAGCTGCTTTGACACTGTAGAAATAAAGATGAATTGAATTGAATTAGTCTCTCATAGACATTACTAGTTTCTTACAGAAATCACTAGTCACTCACAGAAATCATTAGTCTCTCATAGGGTGCATTGAAAATCGCCTACCACTCAGTAGGTACTGCATTTAAATTCACTGCTCGACCTTTAGAAAAGTATGTTCTATACAGTATGAATGTGAGTTGTATGAATGGAACTTGGTCATCCTACTTACAGTATGCCATTTTGTTTCAGAATTACAGGAAAAATTTGGAGTTCTGATTGTTACTGTAAATCAACAGGCATGACATTCCATAGACGTTGACCTTTCACTAAAACTGAAAAAGTGGTTCTGCATCTGTGGATTTCACAATTCCACTTACTGCCCCTCTAGTCTTTGTCCCATCACTGCTAAATTTATGTATCAACTCACAGACTACCTCAGAGGCAAGTCCATGTACAAATGATATTTTGTAAAAATTTGACAATGATGCCATTTATTGGTTTCTGACATCACTACCCCCTCACAGGTCAATACTAGTCTCTCAGCAGATCACTAGTCTGTCTCTCAAAGATATTAGTAGTTACGCACAGGACATCACTTAGCTCTTACAGCAAATAACTAGTCTCTCACAGACACCATAATCTCACACAGACATCACAGTTTTCTCATCAATAGTCTCTTGCGGTACATTACTAGTCTCTTACACTAGTATCTTCTTTATGTCGCTTCCACTTTTCAGTAACTGTACTGAGTTTCTTAGGAATAACATTGTTGCCAAAGAATTTCCAGAGATTTTTATTAGGATTTTATATTGGGACTGCTTTCATCAGTAAAAAAAAATTCTGCTTATGACAGGTTTGATCACTGGAGTTATTTTAGTCAATTCCAGCTGCAGAGTTAAACAGACTGACCAGTGACTCATGCCTTTTGGGGGGGACTTGAATGAGTTACTAAAATAAAGATGCATTTTTCTAGAAATCACAGATATAGCTCAACGTATCATCCGAACAGTCTGCTGTCAGAGCCTTTCAGTTACTTAGGAATATCTCACCATCTTACATTCAATGAATAAAGAAGGTGGCTGCTGAAAGTTTGACTTTCACATAACAAGATGTACCATATGGAAATACTAAGGCCCAATCCTAGTTCTATTTTTTTACTCCTATCCCTTCCCAGGGCTTTATTTGTGCTGGAATACGCAGAATATGGATCCGGCACCTCTGAAATCCGATCCCCCTCCTCAACCACCCTCCTTCCCCGTCCGCTGTTTACTTTCACTTTCTTCCGCAACTCCCCAAAACTCTTCACTTTCGTCCATGACACCCCCCACCCCCACCCCCACCCCCCACAGATAGTGAAATGTAGTGTTTTCTTTTAAATATATTTCTTTAAAGCATGACAATAAAACACAAACGGGGTTATAAATGTATTAAAACATATGCTTTTTTGTTATAAAAATTTGTAGTAATAATGCATTGTAATAATAGTGCATCTTCTTACTTCTGTGTACAGCCATGCTACCGTTGTAGACGGTGTATTCTGGGAAATTTTCGTACCCCTTGGTTTCAAGTGTGGTCCTGAAAATCTGTTTCAAGGACTATCTAGCCCTTTCCCTTAGCTCTACACCTAGAACTGGGACACCCCTACCCAGGGCTTAATTTGTCCCGGAACACGCCAGATCTAGATCCGGCACCTCTGTAATCACCTCATTTTACCGATCCTCCTCCTCATCAACCCCCCTCCCTCATCCACTGTTCACTTTCATTTTCTTCCGCAACTCCCCAACCCTCTTCACTTTCGTCTGCAACACCCACACACCCCCACCCTGCTCTTCACTTTCATCTGCGACACCTCTCCATCCTCTGGTAACATGCCGGATCAGTTACCCCGATCTGTTCCGAGACTGCGCAATTCACAAATTAAGCACTGGGTAGAGGTAAGGGGAAGGGCTAAGGGGTAGAATATGGATTGAGCCTAAAGATCGCTCTAATAATCGCTCTAAAATAAAAACTAAAAATGCATTCAAATGCCTCAAATTTCATTTTTATTATAAAACAATATATATATAGTTTTACTATGTAATTTTACACTCTTTGTATTATACATAGTTTATAGTTTGTCATTTTGTTATATTTAGAGATCTTATTTTAATTTTTTTTTTTTTTAAATATTGCAGTCGATACATTTTTTAAATATAGGCAAGTTAAATTGTCAGAAAATTAAAAACATCAGACTGACACTACTAACTGGGAAGTATCATAAAGCATTCTTTCATTTTAATCACAAACTCTAAAACACTGGCTCTTTGTATTACTATTAATAGAACCCTACATTTGCAAACTAATTTCAAACACTGGCCATTTCTGTTGCCATTCCACTGAAATGTTGAAGAAAGTGCTGTTAGCATCACAGCCAAATATTTTGGCAGCTCATATCTATTTAATAGACAAGTAAAAATATGACATTTCAGATTGATTTGCTCTTTTGGTGCTGGCAGAGGCATATTTTGCTCTCACAAACAACATCTCAGCCTTCACTAAATAACTAGCTTGTCACCCAAACAGGAGTGTTAATGTGTGTCCTACGACAACTGTCTGATTTATTGTCCAATTCACTCAAGACGACGACAACAAAAGGCTGATGTTTCTTTTTTTCCCCCCTTACACCCAATTTAGCAGCCACCCGTTTAAGTGGCATTGTCCTGAACAGCATGGCAAGCAAAGAGATGTGGGCCGTCTGCTTCTTGTCACTTCCTATTATTAAGAAGGCGCTCCGTGGCACCTGGGGGAATGCCAGTCTCCGCGGCTCCCATCAGAAATCTGCATAACGCTGCCTGATGGCTGTGGCCGTCCAAACGTCCAAACACAACCTGTCATGTCTCAATGTTACCCAGTATGCCATGAGCAGCGCTGGGCCTGGGGACGCATTCCAGCGCCCTAACACTCGATGTCTCTGTCAGCCACACTAATATAGCTGTACAAATCAGAAAAGTCACCAGGCATATTTTTACTGCCAGGCCAAGCACAACAGCCTCTTGTTAATACCACTTTTTAAACAGTGGTCCATTTGTCACCATAGGAGGTGCATTGTTATCGTTTTGCATGTAAATTTATACAGTTAACGTTGTAGGTGGGCTAGTGTGAAATTATTGCACAGTTTCCTAAAAACTAATTTACTTTTTCTGGTTAAAAATAGGTTCAGGATTTTCTGTCTAGACTTTAATAGGCCCTTTACACCTGGTATTAAGATTTTGATTGACTGGATCACAAGCAGATGCAACAAACTAATTTCCACTCCATTTGTTTTGTTCACTTTTAACCACAGATTTCTTTAAGCAGAAGGTCTATAGCACAGGTGTCAAACTCTGTTCTGCAAAGTTCCAACCCTAATTAAACACGCAATCAAACTAATTGAGTTCTTTGGGCTTGTTTGAAACCTACAGGTAAGTGTTTTGGACCAGGGTTGGAACTAAACTGTGCAGGCTGTGGCCCTCCAGGAACTGTGTTTGACTCCCCTGGTCTATAGGCATGAGACAGTTTATGGAGTTTTAAAACTAACGTTGGATAGTAAGCTTGCGTAATTTACATTTAAATACAAATGAAGGCAAAAGAGGAGAACAAGAGCTTTCATTTACACCCTGATAGTTGCAAAACATGCCAAAATTAGGTCTGGTAAGCAAAGAGTTTTTACATTTTACAGCCTTGTTACCAAACTATAAAGCAAAGTTTGAATCCTGTCCATTAACATTTTCTGTAATGTTTAAGAATTAGGTCAATTTAGAAAAAGAAAGCAGTCTTTAGTGAGTGTTTGAAATAATCTATCACATATAGTATGCATCTATACATTAGAATTATTCATTCATTCATTTTTCTTCGGCTTAGTCCCTTTATTCATCAGGGGTCGCCACAGCGATATGAACTGTCAACTTATCAAGCATATGTTTTACACAGCGGATGCCCTTCCTTCTGCAACTCAGTACTGGGAAACACCCATACACTCTCACATTCACACACATACACTGCGGCCAATTTAGTTTATTTAATTCACCTATACCGCATGTGTTTGGACTGTGGGGAAACCGGAGCACCCAGAGGAAACCCACACCGGCATGGAGAGAACATGCAAACTCCACACAGAAATGCCAACTGTCCCAGCTGGCAATCGAACCAGGGACCTTTTTGCTGTGAGGTGACAGTGCTAACCACTGAAGTACCGTGCCCCCCACGTTGGAATCTGGTCAAATGTGTTAAAGACTACCCCTTGAAGTGATCAAAATTATTTGCTAATTTAGCATTATCAGACATTTTTGTGTCTGAAAGGAAAAAAAAAAAACACATTGATACCTGATCAATAATCTGTGAAGTTTGTTAAGAGAAAAGTCTTCTGGGAGCCTTTGCCATTATTTGAATTCCAACCTGTCTCCATAATGTTCTTTTCCATATCTCCCTTAGACATTTTTAAAGGCACTGGTCATCTGTCTGACATTTCAACCTCTTTCCCCTCATACATTTCACAGTAAAACATAGATTTGGGCAGAAGTGTTTCCACACTACAGTTCACACAGAAAGTATTCTCTGTTTTGTAGATTACATCCTGCCAGACTTTTTACAATCCATTAGATCCTGGAGGTACATCAGAGAGAAACAGAGCTGGAGTGGAATTCCAGACAGACGCAGGTGTCAGGATCAAAAGTTGAAAACATTCTCCAAGCAGCGGGAGGGGGTGGTATGCTTGTTAGACCTGAAAAATAACAATTAGCATCCGCCATGTGACATGGCTCATCATAGTTCTCTCCAAAGTTACACAGGTATAGTTACACTTTGCTGTCTAGATTTTTCACTAGCCTTATAAATTGTAACACTTGGTGAAATTATGAGTTGAAAAAGAGATGAGGAGATGAAATATTTGTGATCCTGTATAACGTGTGCGTTTTCTTTTGGCCAGATGGCTGGTCATAGCCTTGGGTGCCGCAGGTCTGGCCATTTACCAATTGGGTCATCAATAGGAACAGAACAGTTTTAGCCCAGTTCATCTGGTAGGGTCAGGTGGATCATCTTTGTTGTGTTTTACATACGTCCACTCCATCAACTGTCCACTGAGATCAGTTCCAGCCCTTTCATCTGAGTCCAAACAGAACTATTAGGGTCTTTTAACTAAGCTCCCTGGTAATAAGATTGATGTTCATTTAACCTTCAAGCATTTGGCTTAGTATTCTAATGATATGGCTACCTTTTGATGTCAGCATTTCACTTGTTTAAGGGATCATATTTAAACTTGTTCTTACATCTGTTGCCTCTCATAGTCTGGTCTTCAAATTGCTAATGCCATGGGATTCATTTGCCCTTCAAATGCCAAACCTTTGTGCGCAATTATTTCTTCTGGACAGGATACTATTCACTGTGAGTAAATGGTATTGAAGGACAGGGGTGTAAAACAGTGGATTGGCACAGAGTAAACACAGGGTTTTTTTGTGTGAGAGCTGAAGCTGTGGCTTTTCTAATAATATACTGAGATGTCATGCCAAGAGGTCACAATTCTATCCCATTCCTGCTTGACCTGCTTCGTGTTGGGCTAACAGTGGCTTTTTGTGTATACAATAGCGGGACTTCCAAGTGTGAGGAAGGAACGTGAACATTTGCCCAGTGAGGGGCACAAATTGAAGGGGGCGTCAGATTAGCCACACCACTTTCTCCCTTTCAATTTGCTTCTCTGCCTTATTTTTAAATCATAATGCAGCCAGACGTGTGTTTTAATTGGCTGCTGTTTAGCATCTAAAGAATTAAGATGAGGAAGTTTGAAGTACGGTCAATTGTTCCCGTTGTTGCTGAACAGGTGTCGTATTTTAAGGACCTTGATGTGTATTTTGTGACATTCATCAGAAGAAGATTGGCAGGTTATGATGATGGAGCCTCGGCAGACATGGAGGGTTTAATTAACATGAGAGCTGTTGCTCGCTCCTCTGGAGCTCAGCAGGGTTTTGCAGAGAACAAGAATATGACAGCAACATGCGGCTCTCTGAATCGAACGTTATGATAGTGTTAAACAGGTAATCATGGAACATACTGTGCTAGAAGAAATGTGTTTTTTTTCTCTATGCACTTGGCTAGATGTACCTAAAGCACTCCATAAATGTACAATCTGTGCCTTTCTGAAATTGTTTGGGGGAAGTCAGTTTTGATTGCCATGATGATCAAAAACTTCGCCGACAGCGGTGTCAATGACCCTAATTCCTTACCCTATATTTATCTAATTGAACAAAGGGGATAAAAAGAACAAAGCCGATCCGGGAACCCACACTAAAGGCAGCAGAGGTAACACGCGACTTGGTTGCACCTGCCCCTTACGTCGGTCAGGCTCAGTGACTGTGGGTTGTAGGCTGGATATCAAAGCCTAGTGCCACTGTCCTAGGTGGGGAGGGATAGGGGGGGAGGCTTGGGGGTGAGGCTGGAGCCAGGCCTCCTGAAGGGGATTAGCGTCTCCCAGGGAGAGGAGAGAGGATGTGGAACGAACACCTGCTACGTTGTCAATAGAGTGTCGGAGAATCACGGCAATCATACACAGCACGGCCTTACTCAATGCAGGCTAGTGACGGCTGGCAGGGGGTATGGAGGAAAGAAAGCATTGAGCAATGAGCAAACGAGTGCAAACCAATGTCACACGCACACAAACACACAATAAGTAGTTTTTGTAATGACAAATTTTAGATTTCATTCATTCATTCATTTTCTTGTCGGCTTAGTCCCTCTATTAATCCGGGGTCGCCACAGCAGAATCAACCGCCAACTTATCCAGCATATTTTTTTACGCAGCGGATGCCCTTCCAGCCGCAACCCATCTCTGGGAAACATCCATACACGCACATTCACACTCATACAATACGGACAATTTAGCCTATCCAATTCACCTATACCACATGTCTTTGGACTTGTGGGGGAAACCGGAGCACCCGGAGGAAACCCACGCAACCACGGGGAGAACAGAAATGCCAACTGACCCAGCCGGGGCACGAACCAGCGACCTTCTTGCTGTGAGGCGAACGTACTACTCACTACGCCACCGTGGCTTATTTCAGATTTATGTAAATTTATTTATGATTGAAAAATTATGAAGTAGCAAATTTGAATTTGCTAAATGGCCAACACAATCACCCAGTAATCCATAACTAAAGAGGCTTTCAAACTGAAATAACTTTTAACAAAGTATACTTTTTACACTTTCAGAATGTATAGAAAGTATGTTTGTTTACACTTTCAGTCTCACAACCCAGGCTCATCCCTATATAAATTTCTGGAGAGAGCAGAATATGTCCCAGATGGTATGTTTTTATGCAGTTTTGTTTTGCGAATCCACCAGAGGCCGCTGTGTACACTTTTTCAGATCTCAAATTTCTCTCGCAAGTGCCATTCCTGTCTGCTCTACTTGTGTAAATCTGCCAGAGGCTGCTCTTAACTGACTGTTTTTACCCTCCCCCTTCCCTAAACCCAACCAAAAGAGTTTTAATAAAGCACAGAATCACCCGACATACATGTCGAGCTACTGGACAAACTAGTTAAAGTGGAAAAGCTGTCCATGTGGAGGTAAGCAGTTAGCTGGTAAGCGAGAAAAGGTACGGCATCATACTGTCCCGTAGTGTTCATTTTAAAGATAAAATGCAGCCATACATAGCTCTGGCTACATAATTCGCTATGTGGCTATGTGTATATAGGGCTACATTTTCAGAATGAACCTGTTGCATAACTTATATGCTACATTCAATCTCCATAATCATGGCACAAAACAAAAACGTCACACTCTCAGATCACCCCCCCCCCCTGATTTATGTAGGAATTGGGTTGAAGTCGGAGTTGGGGTGCTGAAAGTTGAGAGATAACGAAGGTAGTACGTGCTTGACTATTTATAGTGGTTTGGTCTTATGCTGATTGGATAATAGAATAATTGTCATAATTGCTTTTTCTGAAATTTGTTTATAAAACATCACATAGCTCTGATGGCAGAATCCCCCATTTTTTGATTTTGATTAATGCTGAGCTTGCTGTCACTAATGGCTGGGTTACATCACTTGAGAGGTATTGTGATAGTGCACATACAACTAGGAAAATGACCTGGGAGAAATCATGTTCCTGGGGGATTGGTCTGGGGGCTAGTTCATATAAGTGAGTTCCTCGACCTACCCGGTGCAAAAGCCCCTCATTTTATGTTAGCCCAATTTGTGTAGAATACAATTTGTGTGTGCTAATGTGATGGTTATATTTAGGGGTTAATATGGAGGTGGGACTTCTTTTTGAAAAAAATAATAATAATAAGATACAAAGTACGCAATCATATTCCTTACCCACTAATTTGCTAAAATAAAAAGAAAAAATAGAAAGAAAAAAAGTTAGGAATTTGGTTGATGGTTTAAACTACTCATAAATAAAAATGATGGCATCATTATGTCATCACTCACCCTCACGCTGTCCTAAACCAACAACGTCTCAATGCACTTCTATGTGAATGGGATGATATTTTGAGGAATGTTTTTCCAATGAATGGCAGTGAGGACCAAAACATCAATGGACCCCACTTACTTTCATTAAATGAACAAAAAAAAACTAATAGCAGCATAATGTGGACCATTGGATTGTTCAAAATAAATGCAAGTACATACGTTAGAAAAGTAAACTGCCATTTTGCACTCGGTGCACAAAAGCATGATTACTCTGCTTTCATTCAACTTCCTCGAAGTCCTAAATATGGCTTAACAGTACTATTGTAAATGCTTTCAATAAGCCTGTACTTGATATATAGTGGCTCCTTTTCTATTTCTCCACTATTCAAATGACAAGAACCAGAGATTTTCCTTTTATCCCTTTCAGTTTCATTGTATCAGCATTGTATGAGCCTGTCTGTTTTTGACTGCACCGGCACAATATCGCTCCATTATTTGGGAGTTTCAATTGTTAGCTCAGATAATGACCCAATGATGCTAAAAAGGGATCATATCCCCCAATTTGAAAATGGTGTGACCTATGCACAAATTCTCCAACTGCTGTCATCACGTTAAGTTTTTCCAACACAATAATTCTAAAGACAACAGTTTGTCTTTTCTGGAAGAGTTCACCACACCCTTGCGGAAGCCTATCTTCCCCATTCTCTTCCCTTTGTCACACTCTGCACCTAAGAAGCCATTTCAGAGGGCCTTGCCTTTCACAGAGAAGCCCAAACTGTCATTCACCCTCTTCTCTACCTTGACCCGTGTTCCTCATTCACTTCTCTTCACCCTGCTTTAAGTGTTAAGTTGAAGTAGGTGATTAAGAGCCCTTAGCTCACTCTGAGAAAATGGAGGGATTGTCAGCCACTATATTTGACCAAATTGAGAGGGAAAATGGAAGTGCTGAAGAGTGCAAGAGTGGAACGGTCCTTCTAGATGATGACTGCTTTGTTATACTTGACACAAACATCTCTCAACGCTGGCCTCAATTACAGACAGTCAGCGTTAATTATAGTACTGGGTAGTTTAAGCATGGCTTAACTTGCAGTGGTTGTGTTATGTCATCTACAGTATGTGCAGTCTTGAGTTCCTTTGAAGAGATTCTACGTTAAAAAGAAATTCCAAGTTTTACATAATTTAAGCTCAGTCAATGGCATTTGTAAAATCAATTTTCTTTTAAAATTGATGTTCTTTTACAGTGAGACACAACAATTGAAGTCAATGGTACCATTTTATGGAAGAAATATAAGCAAAAATATACTATAAAAAAACTAAGATTTTAAAGGTGCTTTCATCTCAAAAGATAATAACTTTTTATTCATTTTGATGATTTATTAATTCAAGAGGACCTTAAAATCCAAATTCAAGAGTTCACACTTAGCTAATGAGTGATTATAAAGCAAGTTTGGCATGCTGTCCTGGGAGAGAGCCCTGAGCTCATAAGATCCTTGAGCCCAGGGCTCCCTTCTGTTTGCAGGGCGAGAGGGGAGTTTGAGCTCAGGTAGATCTCGAGAACTCTCCTGCTTATTTATAGCTAATGACAAATTTGGGATTGCTACGGAGAGATACTGCTGATTAAGAGCTCATCTATGGTGCTAATTTGGTTTGGTCAGTTCACCTATGTCACAAGTTTTTGGACTGTTGAAGGAAACCGGAGAACCCAGGGGAAACCCATGCAAACACAGGGAGAACATGTAAACTCTGCACAGATACGTCGACTGGCCTGTTAAAGACTTGGACTAGTGACATTCTAGCTGTAAGGCAACAGTGCTATCCTATCAAGGAAAAGGGAGGAGGATTAGGGGTGGAAGGGGGGGATTCTTCATGACAAAAATGACTGAAGTAAGAAACTCAGTTCATAAAAATGGAATTCAAAGTACACTTTTCTTGGGGTGACACGGTGGCGCAGTAGGTAGTGCTGTCGCTTCACAGCAAGAAGGTCGCTGGTTTGAGCCTCGGCTGGGTCAGTTGGCATTTCTGTGTGGAGTTTGCATGTTCTCCCCGTGTTCGCGTGGTTTCCTCCGGGTGCTCCGGTTTCCCCCACAAGTCCAAAGACATGCGGTACAGGTGAATTGGGTAAGCTAAATTGTCTGTAGTGTGTGTGTGTGTGTGAATGAGAATGTATGAATGTTTCCCAGAGATGGGTTGTGGCTGGAAGGGCATCCGCTGCGTAAAACAAATGCTGGATAAGTTGGTGGTTCATTCCGCTGTGGCGACCCCGGATAAATAAAGGGACTAAGCCGACAAGAAAATGAATGAACTTTTTTCTTGTTTTTTTTATTTGTCATTATCAATACAGTGGTCTTCAGTCTAAAGGTGTGCATGTACAGCATATTTGACATCCAAAACAACAATAGTGGACTATAGGACAATATGTGTGTGGACACTTAAAGTTTCTTTAGAAAGTGACATCACTCATCTACAGGAGATGAATATGCATAATGGAATGCGGTTTACAGTTCTCATGATTCTGTGTTGATGGTGATTGTTTTCATCACATTGTCATCTATATTCCAAAATGCGAAGGATAACATTTAGATTCTATTACAGTGTTGTCATTTATACATAACCTAAGCAATGTAATTTTTACATAATCACAGCTTGGGTTTATGTAAATTTAGCAGAAAAATCGAGAGCTGTTTCCATGTTAAGATTGCACTAATAATGGAGGCTTGTTTATAGAAATTGTAAGCATGATTCCTGTGAAATAAGACACTAAAACAGAGTAGACAGCAAGCGCAATTCATACTTAGTAAAAATTCTCCACATTGAATGTGTGAACTCTCTCTGTCATTTGGAATTTTGAATTCATTCATATGAACTCTTCTAAGCAGACCTGTTGATTACCTCCATGTGAGAGAAAACTTGTCATCAGTGTGACATCTAAAGTCCTTTCTAAATGTTGACAACCCTTTATTTGAACAGAAAACTTTCTATTTTGTCAGTTGAAAAGGCTGGTTTGAGTTCCACCGACTTGGAGGAGGAGTCTGAAATGTATCGGCATTGTAGGAGTTGCAGGCGAGTGATTGAAAGTCTATGAAAGAGTGATCTTAATTACTGTCTTGGCAGAGACTACACTACTCTTCTTAACAGCATAATTAAGAATCCCATCAACCGGTGCACCCCTCTGCAGTGTTTTGACAGAGGTTGTTAGACTTCTAATCTTCATCATCACCTGGCTTGCTCCTCGGTTTTCTTCCAAGCCCGTCCCCAATGCTTGGCATTCTCCCACAATCGATCTGTTTGGGTGTTTAGCTCGTCCATACTTTTATTTATTTACTAAATCCAGCCACTTCGTTTTGGCAGCTCTCGACAGCAATATCATTACCCGTAATCCTCCATCTTAAAGATGTCGCCTCTAGAATTTGTAGTATTGACGGAGCGTTAAAGATGCCAGAGTGTCATTGTCAACAAAGTAGGTACAGCGACCGCCGTCCTCCCATCAGCGGTGCCAATACAGTAAAGAGTATTAGGATCAGAGGGCGCATGTCAGAGTTCACTGATTGAGCCTCGTGCAGAAAGCCTCACTGACAGCGCAATCAATGCAGCGTTGGGTATCGATTTGGCAATATCACAGCTGTCTCTTAATGAAAGGGTAGCGGAGAACGAGGCAGCGGCGGAGAGAGGGGAGAAGGGCCGAATCATCGCACGGGCTGGAATTACCTTTCGATTGGCCCCAGTCCTCAGTGTTGGGACTCTCATTTTGCCGCGGCACCTTTCTCAGCTGATCAATACGACATCAGCCAGTGAGGCGGTAATTACCATCCCTCTGGCTCTGCACAAAGCCCTGCAGCAAGGGCCGGGGGGAACGGAGAGGTCATGCAAAAAGCAGCCGGCCACGCTGAAGGTGATGGGAGGTGGGGGGAAGAAAGGATCCCCTTGTGCTCGGCGGAGTACTTAGCTGCCTTTTTAATTACTGTAATTTTCCACACAAGTCAGGAGAGCGAGCTGATGAAGTCAGACACTCTCCTCCCTGCTGTTCCTGATGAGGCTTGATGGGCCTTCAAATTACGCATTGACTTTGCTGTTTCATTTCCCAGTGTTTAGTGCTAATAACCTGTAGAGCCCCCTTTTTTCTCTCCTTCTCGTTGCTCCCTCCCTCCTCCACCAATGCGACACACTTTCTACAATTGCTTATACACACACACACACACACACACACACACACACACACTTTCTCTCTCTCTACCTCCTTGAGTCCTTGGTGTCAGTGCGGTAATTACACTGTGTGAAATCTCTACCGCAATCACAGCTGTCTGGCCCTCTTCTCGCACCCAGGTCAGGCAGGCCACAGCTAATCTGCAACGCCATCGCTGATGGTGACGAGATTGTAGGCCGCTCTGCTTTTTCTGACGCATTTTGGTGTTTTTCTTCAACTAGGGTTACTTTTGGCAACACTTTTAAAACACTTTTCACTCTTGCACTAGTATGATTTGTCTAGATAACAGTGTTCAGGAGTTAAAATAAATACATTTCATTGTAATCTTAACGCTTCTATCTAGCTGCATCTTTTGTCTGCTGTCTGTGAGGAGAACATGGATTTAGGCACGTTTTCTATTGCATCTTACATTACATTTTCTCAGCCAATCAACGTGGAGAATGGCTCTATCACGAGTTAACATTTCTGCCATGCGTGGCCGTGCTTAAGTCAGTAGTTTTCAGGTTGAGGTCGATCGTTTAAGCAATAAAATGTAAAAAAAAAATGTGCTGAAAAAGAAGGTGAGAAGGACAGGGGAGTTTGGCCTTGATTATCTCTTTTTTTCCCATTCAAATGCGTCACGTGAACATATTTTTCCAAAGTTAATTTCATCAAAACAAAGCCATAAAATTACAGATACTCTGAAGGGGCTCATGCACACCTCAGAATGAATGAATGCACACCTCACCTCAAAATGAATCTCTCAACATCTGGCATTACGTATGTATCCAATGACAGCGACTCAAAGGTGGGAGTTTTAACCTTCCCACTAAGGTGCGTCTAGTATTTTTTTTTAACGTAGTGTGGTAATTTGCACGTTGTGTCAAAACGCTATTTGTCTAGATTATAGCTGTATACTCTCCATTTGGTTCGGGTACAATAATTTTCCTCCAAATATGATAATTTTGAGGTTCTGGTATGATACATTGACATTTCCAATCTGGCAACGCTAAACAGAATTTAGTTTTTTTAACCCCATGGCCTGATCATTGTTGCTAATATAACGATAAATTA
>CAIGQQ010038113.1:3957107-3971869 GCA_903798035.1 Danio albolineatus
TCTATCTATCTATCTATCTATCTATCTATCTATCTATCTATCTATCTATCTATCTATCTATCTATCTATCTTTCTTGGCTGGCCATCTATTGATTTTTCTCATAATTTGACCACAATTTTCCCTATTTTGACAATATCTTCTTTCTTTTTCCTACAATTGAGCCCTTTGAAAATGTCTCTTTCTTGTAAAAACAAAATGAAAAGCTTTTCTTGATGGCCATTAATCCTAGAATACACACCTGGCTACACAAAGGCTGTTTTAAGTGATTGAGTAAAACCGTCGGTAACACTTTATTTTGATGGTCAATTTGAGTATTAGTAGACTGTCTGCTTAATATCTGTTGATACTGATATTCAACAGACATTTAACTGACTATAAGAAACTTTGCAAGTACATGTCAACTTATATTAACCCTACTTCTAACCCCAGCCTACTGTAACAGTCTACTTATAATCTATTGAGAATTAGTTGCAATGTGACTTAAATTCAACAAACGGACCATCAAAATAAAGTGTGACCAAACCATCTGATGGAATGCCACATATTAAATTAGCAGAACATCAGTTGTGTCCACATCTTGTGTCTACTTTATCTATAAGTAAGTCACAAAATAACAGAGAAGATGTGGTAAAACTTTCCTCCTGTTGAAATCACCTCTGCAAATTGCCTCTGATTGGACAAGTAGAAAAACTGTGCTACTTTTCATTCATTTAGAACAGGTTTTGAGATTTCATTGGACTAAAAAAATTACTTGGACCTGGCAAGCCTCTCTGTAGGTGTCCTATCACTTACATTTATATTCTGAGGAACTTAAATCATTTTAAAACCACATATAAGCACCTTCTACACATTCAATTGCATAGTTTGCCAATATATATTACTCTTAATGAGCTCCTAAGAATAATAGAAGAGAAAGACATCTCTCTCTCACACACAGACACACAAACAGTTTAGGATATGTACCTCTGTTTGCACACATTTTCAAGCAGCAGTTCTTTTAGAAAAGGTAAACATCAATCTGCACCTCTCACATTAATTCAATAAATAATATTTTAAGGCATTTTATTGACCTTATTCTCCGCGTGCGAGTGGACGCAGCCATTTGAGTCTTTTTGGCTCGAGATTTTCGGTCTCATTCACTTCCATTCATTTTTTGACGTTAAAACAGCTCGTTATGCTGCTTGATGTTACAAACTGATGTTTTCTTATTATGTTCTGCTTTTTTCTGTATAGTCATGCAAACATTTGTTTGTAGAGCGAGTGAGTAGTTTGACTGTTTTCTGCCGTTTATTATTCCTAGTCATCTATCCCACTGAATCGGAAGTTCAAAAACAATCGCACACTTCCGCATCGCAGAATAAGGTTAATAGAATAATGTCTTACAGAGCATTACATACTACAATCACATGAGAAGTATGGACTTTTTATAATGTGTTATGATCGTCTCCACCCACTTTCACTGAGGAAAAAAGAGCAGCTTGAACTTTCTTCTAAAACTCTCCTTTTGTTCTCCACAGAAAAAAAAATTAAGTCATACAAATTTGGAATAGGGGCGCCACGGAGGCCTAGTGGGTAGCGCGTTCGCCTCACAGCAAGAAGGTCGCTGGTTCGATCCCCGGCTGGGCCAGTTGGCATTTATGTGTGGAGTTTGCATGTTCTCCCTGTGGTTGCGTGGGTTTCCTCTGGGTGCTCCGGTTTCCCCCACAGTCCAAAGACATGCGGTACAGGTGAATTGGGTAAGCTAAATTGTCCGTAGTGTATGTGTGTGAATGAAAATGTATGGATGTGTTTCCCAGAGATGGGTTGTGGCTGGAAGGGCATCCGCTGCGTAAAACAAATGCTGGATAAGTTGGCGGTTCATTCAGCTGTGGCGACCCCGGATTAATAAAGGGACTAAGCCTAAAGGAAAATGAATGAATGAATGAATGAAATTTGGAATAACATGAGGGTAAATATAAGATCAGTTATCACTTAACATGTATTAAAATTTGGTTATTACTTACATTAATTTAAGTTTGCATACAATATGTGACTTCATAACTGTCAGGTTAATTTTGATACACTTTTGAGGCTAATTCCATCTCAGGGCTTTACCGACCTACAACCTTAAGTCTTATCTTAAATCTGCCCACCATTCGAATGCTTTTGTATCTCTTCTCTCAGGCTCCAGATGTCGGCTTGAGCGCTCATGACAGCAACAACTGGAAGAGAACGAACCTTTCAGGCAACCGCTGGTGTCTTAAGCTGCGGTAGAAATAAACTGTGAGCATATTGGACAACAGCAACACTGTCATGCTGTGCAATGCCATTTTCCTGCAGGCTCCTTCTCCTACTGTCTTCAAACACTGCTGCGGTGTGTGTGTGTGTGCGTGTGTGTATGTGCTCTACTTTAGAGTTGATCAAAGCTAGCAGGCCTCATCCATGCACTGGGGCTTTACTGAATTGCTAGTCTTGAGTTTGTCAGCCCCAAGTGGCCCAGCAGAGCTACTTTCCTCGTCTGCGGCAGAGACTGGATTAAAGAAAGCACAGAGGGTGAGAGCTGTTTATAAGCCGGCAAATAAATCAACACTGTAAAAAATGCTGGGTTCCACACAATTCCTTTATGTTGTCCCAACACAAATCAGTTAAATTAATTTAATTGTTTTTACAAATTTAAGTGGATTGAATATAAAATAAATTGTCCGTAGTGTACAGTATGTGTGTGAATGGGAGTATTTGGGTGTTTCCCAGTCATGGGTTGCAGCTGGAAGGGCATGCGCTGCGTAAAACATGTGCTGGATAAGTTGGCGGTTCATTCCACTGTGGCAACCTCAGATTAATAAAGGGACTAAGCCGAAACAAAATGAATGAATGAATGAGCATAAAATAATTCATTTGACCCAAGAAAACCCAAGAATTGTGATTCATTCATTTTCTTTTCGGCTTAGTCCCTTTAATTATCCGGGGTCGCCACAGCGGAATGAACCGCCAACTTATCCATCGTGTTTTACGCAGCGGATGCCCTTCCAGCTGCAACCCATCACTGGGAAACATCCATACACAATCACACACATACACCAGGGCCAATCTTAGCTTACCCAATTCACTACCGAATATCTTTGGACTTGTGGGGGAAACCGGAGCACCCGGAGGAAACCCATGCCAACACGGGGAGAACATGCAAACTCCACACAGAATGCCAACTGACCCAGCCAAGGCTTGAACCAGTGACCTTCTTGCTGTGAGGTGTAAATTGTGCCCAGAATTGTGATTCAGCTTATATTAAATAAGTAGTTTGAACAAGAAGCAAAATCTCTCTTTTTTTTTTTTCTTTTTTTTTTTTTTAGTGAACAAAGTCCACACAGCTCAAAGACACTATGAAAGTATAGATTGTAAAAAGCGTTTAATAAAATTTGTGGAATAGTATGTGTCTTAATATATATATAATAATTTTTTTTGCAAATCTCTGTTGAAACTTTTTTAATGAATTTATTATTATAATGCATCTTTAATGAAATAATAATGAAAATATTCTTGTTATTGCAGGTAATGATGATTGATCAATATTATATAAAATATTTAAATACTATATTAAAGTTTAACTTCCATTATTACATCCACATCTATATAAAAGGTTAATTTCTAACATAGAATATTTGTTAAATGAACTGGAAAAGACCATATAACACCAATTTTACATAAATAAGTAAGTCACTTCAAAAAACATCACCATCATTAAGGACTTTAAGGACACTTTTAAGTATTGTTTTACATTTTATTCACGATTATTTAATCCCTGTCTATAAGAAGAAATATGTAACTTGCAGCTCTTGCATTACACTGAGGGTGCTTTCACACTAGCACTTTCTTCTGAACTCGGGTGCGCACTTGTGAACTGTACTCGAGTCTGCCTGAAAGAGGTGGTTTGGGGTACAGTTTGTGCAATCTCTGGTACGGTTCACTTCTGATATGTATGCAATCGTACCAAATAATAGAAGTGAACCGCCAACTGTACAACAAACTTTAGGTTTTACAACGTTCATTTGTGTGTGTTTGTCTGTGTATCACCTACCTTGGCGACAAGCGGGACTGACCCAGTGTAAACAGTGATAATGTCTGCTTGTCTTCACCAAAAATGACTTCTGCAGACATGTTCTGAATATTTTTAATGTTTTCGCCACAGATAGATGTAAGTGGTTCTCTGTATTTTGGTTTTGGTAACGACCGTGATATGCGGACGTCTCCATTTTAGCACTTCGCTTTTGTGGCCATCACCTAGCAACAGCTCTTCACAAAACTGCAACTTGATGACACAAGTGTAAATGCAATCTGGGTTCGGACCAGGCATTAGAACCAAGTGTGAATGTCTGTTCAAAATATAAATAGGCCTAAAATGTGAAGATATTAAGTTGCTCTCTAGCCCCAAACACTCACAATGTCTTTTAACACAAATTAGAAAGAAGCTTCATCACTTGTGTAACTAAAATAAAACAGAACTTAAGTGAAAGATAGTCAAACAAGTCTACTAAGGGTGCGATACTGTCCGTGCTGGCCTTCAAACACCCCAAAAACACCCTGACAGTATAAGAGCAGTCATTTAGGCAAACTCCCAAATTCAAAACCCAAACCAGGCAAAATCTTCCATGTTTCCTCTCATCTTCTGGGCTCAGAGGGTGTGAAGTAGGCGTTGACCTGTGCCGCTGGGTCTCCAGGGAAAGAGCTGTATGTCCGGCTTCATTTGCCACTCACCTCTCAATTAGAAGCGGAGCGGGGACGATTCCTGTCGCCTGTGTGTGGGAAGCAGAGGCCTGTCTCTTTCTGCCTTCATGTGGTTTGATGAGAGCCGCGAGGGCTTGTATTAGTTTCACTCACTGTCTCCGTGGGCAGCTGGAGATTTTAGATGCGGCTTTGTGTCGAGCACCAGGATGGTGTGGTGGTGGCGATGAGGGGGCTTCACAGTGTCTGCAAAATAAGACATGAAAAAATGATCGTCAGATTGGGTTTTATACTGTATTTCTTGGCAAGATGGTGTATTCCTTCAATAAGACTTGGTTATTCATTATTAGGCTACATTGTTAGACGTGGTTTTAAAGAGCAGGTCATATGGTTTTTCAAAAAGTGTCTTATTTGAAGTTAATAACAGCCATTCTTTAATGTAAACCATCTGCAATGTTGTTATTCAAAAATGCACGATAAATAAAGATATATTGTCTCGCAAAAGAAAAATCTCTGAATCCCCTAAATGTCTAATCTTTTGCTTTCAACCAATCTACGTCAACACTATCAAAGTAATCAATTTACATAATTCCTAGCTGCCCGCAACAGACTCTGAAATGGCAGTTTCGTTTCCAACACGGAATAGATATGGAAAGACCTATGGAAACAGACTTGGCCAGCTGACCAATCAGAGCAGAGTTGGTTTAAAGAAGGGAGGGGTTTTCCAGTCCTAACATTAAACGCATATTCTGAGGAAATGTTTTCTAACCTTAGATGTAGAACACTTACATTAGGACACTTTACTCATTATGCTGTTTTCGATCAGTTCTTACTTGTTTTTTTTACTTAGTTGTAAAAAGTTGTTCGAAATACATCTTAAGCAGTACTAGTAATCATCCTGACAGTGTAGAGAAAACATCAGTTTAGAAAGTGGGCGATGTGAATGTTTCTACAAGCTTGGAAGTTTGGTACTCCATTAAAGTTCTGTCAGTTTTACAGTATTGAACATGAAAACATGTCAGTTTTAATTAGTTAATTAATTTCTACCACATACTTTTAGTGTTCATGTATTTTCCTGTGGACGTTTGACCTTGATGGACCTTGAAATGAAGCTGAGATTTCTATGTCAAAGTAGGCTGGCCTCTAAGCCACACTTACTTATTTCAATCACCATCGACGAATGGTTGTTTTAAAGTGTTTTTCAAGCTTCTGAAACTTACTCAAAACTTGTGAAAAAGATTAAAAATCAACTAGAGTGAAAAACAAATATGTGTGGATGACTTTTGCGATATACACTCATAACTGAGATACATGTCAAATCTACTGATCTGATCAATTCCAAAAGTTACAAAAAGATATATTCAATCTGCAAAATTGTCTAAATCAACACTTCTCTAAAATTAGGTCCTGCATTTTTAATTCCTAAGGGGTCAAAGAAAAAAATATCTGTAAATGATAAGAAGTGTTATGAAGTATCAAGTTTATCTGTCTATCACTGCTTAATTAAACTTAATTAAACAGCTTCATTTAAAAAACTTATCCTCTTAACTTGATTTTTTTCTGCTATTAGATTCTGCAGTCTTATAAAATACTTTTGAAGTCAAAAACTCTGAATCTAAGTCATATAAGTAGAACTGTGGAGAGTTGGACTTTTACGGTTACCAAATGTTGTATTATATCAATATTATTTTAGGTATAATGCTAAACTTGCTGTGCTAAAGGTTTTTGTAAGAAGAATGTCTTAGCCCAATTTTTTTGTTATTAGCATTTTTTATTTTTATTTTAGTAATCATAGCACACTGAAAAAAAATATTCACTGGATTTGCAAAATTAGCAAAACTACAATCAAATTAAATGTAGTTTGTTTAAATTCAGCCCATATAAATTGTTGGTAACACTTTATTTCGATGGTCCATTTGAGTATTAGTTGACTGTCTACTTAATATCTGTTGATACTGACATTCAACAGACATTTAACTGACTATAAGAAACTTTGCAAGTACTGCAACTTACACTAACCCTACCCCTAACCCCAACCCCAACCTCAACCTAACAGTCTACTTATAATCTATTGAGAATTAGTTGCAATGTAACTTAAATTCAACAAACAGACCATCAAAACAAAGTGTGACCAAATTGTTTGCAAACATTCATTCATTTTCCTTTGGCTTTTCACCTTTATTCATGAGGGATTGCCACGGCGGAATGAACCACCAACTTATCCAGCATATGTTTTACGCAGCAGATGCCCTTTCCAGCTGCATCCCAGTATAAGAAACATCCATAAACACTCATTCACACACATACACTATGGTCAATTTAGTTTATTCAGTCCACTTTTACCGCATGTGGGGAAACTGGAGTATCCGGAGGAAACCCACGCAAACACTGAGAGAACATGCAAACTCCACATAGAAATGCCAACTGACCCAGCTGGGACTTGAACCAGTGACCTTCTTGCTGTGAGGCGACAGTGCTAACCACTAAGCCACCATGTCACCCTTGTTTGTTACTACTTACCTTAAAATGATTTAGTAAATCCAATTAATAATTTTTTCAGTGCATGTTTTAATGAACTTAAAATTAAATGTTTATCTGTGAGATCTTGCATAAGAGCATAGCCCAAGCAAAATGCAATCTTTTTTTTTAAAGTAACTGTTAAAATAAACAGTTAAATCCACACTCTTTCTTTAAAGTTCTATTTTCCCAGTGATTCTCCCTGTGTTATTTGACTCCGCGTCTCATAAAATTACTCATGAGGTCACTCTCTTGCTGAGCCCAATACTAATCCTCTATGGCCCCCTACTGGTCAGACGCATTAAATTCGTGTAGCAGGGGTTTGTACCAGCGCCTGTTTTTCAGTCCGCCATCTCTGACATGATAATAATTCTCTGCATCTTGTCTCCGAGGTTCAAGAGCCTTTCCTGGAGCTGGAGTTGACTGACTTCTCCCTATGCTTATGACAAGTCTATTTCCACTCACGGATGAGTCATGTGGTCCTCGCAGCGTCCACGGATAATCCTTCTGAAGCCGAGGTCACAACCAGACTGGAGTTCAACGGGCCCCTGACTATTTGTTTGATGAGCTCCCCCCCTTGGAAAGGGTATAAGGTTTATGCAACTTAGAGGGGGGCTTTGGTCATGGTCGTTTTTCTAATATTGCTGAATAATCACTCACTGATGGGAGTCTTACTGTTAGTGTACTGCTGTTTGCTCCGACACTGTTCGCCCACTAATATTTTGATAATGGATGGTTTGGAGCGAGGCCGGCAGAGTGGCACATGAAATCGTAGTGGCATCTTTCTATCCGTCTCTGCTGTCCTGCCTGACGGCTGTGTGACAGAGAGAGCAGAGAGTGGGCTTTTTCCTTCATGTCTGACTAGTCACTGTAATGACTGCAGATGGGAGAGCCGCGGGGGGCCTGAGGCTCCGGGGCCCTGTCATTGTTTTGGGGCCGCCCTGACCCACTCATCTCATCCTCTTCTGCCTTCTGATGCCGAGCGGTAATTGAAAAGTAAATTAGAGCAAATTGCTTATATCCATTTTTGTCCGAGCTGGCGTGTATTTAGGAGTAAATAGACGAGAAAGCTCTTGCAGAAAGTTGGAATGGATAGACAAACAAATAAAAAAATGAAATAGCAAAATCATTTATGCACCATGATGGTCCTCCTGTGGGTGTTTTAGAAGGATTAATGATGATTTGTTTATTGACTTGAGTTAATGTTGCTGTTTTGATTTTCGTATATATAACAGCAATATGTTTTTGATCTTGATAGTTTGAGGTATATTTTTATTGAATGCATGTTATTGTTTTATTTTGGTTCAGACATAACAGGATTTTTGTTTAGTCTGCAAATGTTTTTGCTACATTCTAAAAATACCTTAAATACAACCTAAATTTCCATTTGAATCATTCATGGAAAAGTTCAGTCTTCATTATACTACAACAATCATTTAGATCAGTGGATCTTAAACTGTGGTACACGTACCACTAGTGGTACACAAGCTTCCTTCTAGTGGTACATGGAGGAATCTCTGAATCATTAAAGTAAAAAAAAATGAACACACTTTTAACCCTTTGACGCATACGATGACACCGATGTGATCAGTAAATTGACTTTGATAGGCTAAACCTTTTATATAAGTGGTTGACAATAATAAATATTGTTAATTTGAAGAATAATCTGCATTGTTTTTTTGTGCAGTGCTGTAGCTGCTTAATTAGGCCTACTATGCAACTGTACTTCATTACCGGTTATTATGGTGGTACTTGGAGAGACTATTTTATTCTGAGGTGGTACTTGGTGAAAAAAGCTTGAGAACCAGTGATTTAGATTATATTTTCTTACATTTTGCAAGCTTGATTGGAATTTATGAACCATTAAACATTCAGCTGATTGTGATAATAGTGAAAAATATAGTGAAAAAGATATTTACCTTTCATACAAACAGTGCTCGGCATAAATGAGTACACCCCATTTTGTGTTTGTGTGTGTATTTATTTTTTATTATATTATGATAAATGACAATGGAACATCATTTTACTTGAAATGGTCATTATTAACATTTATATATTAATACAATACAATATAAATACAATTATTTCAATTTGATACAGACACTGAATGTACCTTTGACCTATACATATCTTAAAGATAAAATACATCTCCCATATGAATTAACATATTACACTACAAAATATCAGTCATTATAGATGTTCTGTATGCCATTTATTTATATGCTATTTATATACTATATAATTTATTTAGTCGTTTGGGTCACACTTTATTTTGATGGTCCGTTTGTTGAATTTAAATTACATTGCAACTAATTCTCATTAGATTACAAGTAGACTGTTAGGTTGGGGTTAGGGGTAGGGTGAGTACTGTATATGTTCACATGTTGCAAAGTTTCTTATAGTCAGTTAAATGTCTGTTGAATGTCAGTATCAACAGATATTAAGTAGACAGTCTACTAATACTCAAATGGACCATCGAAATAAAGTGTAACCGTAGTTTGCCCCTACATGTATAATGAATGACACAACTTTAGCATTTTTAATACATTAACCCTAAATACCTGCTGATTTCACTGTTGTTTATCAACAAGACCTTTTTGATGTTCCAGGATTAAAGTTTAAAAGAAAAACTTGCATTTTATCTGATTTATTTTATGTTTCAGACATAACAACATCTTGCTTATTTTGGAAATGTGTTTGCTGCTTTTCAGATAGCTTTCATCTGAACACTTCAGATGGAGACGCTGCTTGTCTTCAGTTGCTCTTTTGAATGACGGCCCGGAAGTGGGCCACAGGATGGCAGGAATTGGTCTCAGGGGACCCTCTGGCTTAGCTTATGGCCCCTGAGATGAGGGTGAGTGTTCCCAAGTGAGGGGCCACGGGGAGCAGCAAGCAGCTGTGAGGAGTCTGGCCTCCATCTTGCCTGGTACGTCACCTTAGGTTGAGCTGAGCAGTCATCCAGAAACTATTTGGTTTTGTGCCCTAATGCTGTTGCTCTAGTCTGATGTCTGATGTCTTTCTTTTGACTGTACATCTTCATTTGATTTCATGATGGAACATGAGTGGGCAGTTTAACATTAATAAATATCATATACAATATGAATCTCATAAAAAAATGAAGTTACAGTAAATGTCTGACTTGTTTATCTTCAAATCTTTATTTCAAACCATGACTATTATAGCTAACTAAAACCGTAAATCCAGTTTGTTTCTTGAAATATATAATAACTTTAACTTGTTTAATGTCAGCTGTAGTTTCAAAGAAAAGTTGATATTTATTATTCCTGATTCAAAAATAACAATAAGACTTATTTAAATATGTTTTCCCCCCTTTTTGGCATAATTTAACAAAAATAAGTGTTAAATGTAGCAGTGTTCATTTCGTTAGGGTTATATATTTTAAAATATAGAGTAGATTTAGTCAACTAAAATCTTAGTTGACTAAAACTAGACACAAACTAAAACTAAAATGGAATTTTACAAACTAAATCTGCTGTCAAAATTAACACTGAAATGCAGATTATGCATAAAATGATCCATTGTTCACAATTATGTATAGTAAAGTAATAGTATAATACAATGGTTACACTTTGCAACAAGGTTTCATTAGTTAATGCATTCACCAACATGAACTAATTATGAACAACACTTGTACAGTATTTAATCATAATTCAACATTTACTAATGCATTATTAACATTCAAATTCATGCTTGTTAATGTCAATTAATGCACTGTGAGTTAACATGAACTAACAATGAACGGATGTATTTTCATTAACTAATGTTGTTAATTGACATGAACAAATACTGTAATAAATGTATTGCTCATTGTTTGTTCATGTTTGTAAATGCATTAACTAACATTAAGTAATACAACCTTATTGTAAAGTGTTACCAATAAAGTATAATAGTAGTATAAAAGTATAAAAAATAACTGGAATGAAAATGAAACTTTACTTTAGAATAACTATTGTCATTTTCTCAGTTTTACCTAATGTGCTTTAAAATAATAATAAAGCTAAAATAATTGCTATTATTATAATAATAATAAACTATTAATAAAACTACAGTAATATGTCATTAAAATAAAAAATCTGATGCATAACTGATATATACCTTCTCATTAGCATCAAAATAGTCTATAGCGATATTCTTTTAGGCTATACTGTATCATTTGCCTTACATTATGCTAATCTGCTGTGATCTGAATTCACATTTTTTATTATTGAATTGTTCTCCACTTTCTTACATTAACTTACATAAGCTACTGCATACGTTTTCTGCATGAGCTAATAAATTAAGCTACATGTCATGTTTAGATGAGAACAGAAAAAAAAATTGGTATAGACGATATTTCTGATATTTCAAGTATACTTGAATACCTTTAGCAGATTTTTGGACCAGCAAAGGTTTGGCTTTGAGAGTTTTTTTCTCCAACCTTTCACTGACATTAACCCTGATCCCTGTAACCTATCAACAGAGGGATGTTCAGATCCATGAGGTCAGATTCATTCCTGATCTGCATTAAGTTGCGACTGCTAAGACTCAGATACAGTACATCTAACATTTCCAACAACAAGCTTATATAAATGTGCAAATTCAATAATTAGGTCAAATGAAGCCTGAAACTCGAGGAGTAATTATGAAGTTGTCACGAAGTTCACTTGGACTACCAATGAAATTGGAGTTTGTAAGGAGGAATTATCTTTACAATAACAGTAACTCGCAGATTACTTCGCTCTTGCTCTGAGCTCCGAAAGACTCTTGATCAAATGTTGAAAATTTCAAGGTTGACTGCTTTGAAATCAAAGCTAATTTAGGACAGATGTTGAGTGTCTTTTCAAGCAGTTAATTGATCTGATGTTTTGTCTAAATCGGGGAAGAAAACGCGGTATTAATCAAATTAGTCTCGTACGAGCGTGCGAATGTCTTAACATTTGCTAATTAGTCTATTTCTGCTTGGGGTTTGTTAATTTGATTAATTATCTTGCTCTGAGAACACTTGTCCAATTGATAATTAGAGGAAAGATTATCTCATGTACTTGGTGCATGTGCTGTTTTATGTCTATTGAAAGATATAGATAGTTTACGTGGAGAATTGTTAATACTGTTTATGTTTGTATTATTATGTATGTTTATTATCTGTCAATTTTGAGATTTTTCCAGTCTAATGTAAAGAATATAATCCAAACTTCCTTTTTAAATGTTTCAAATGTTTATTGATTATGACTTTTTTGCTAGAAATCTCTGTAAATTAGTGCATAATTATTTAAACAATGCCTAATTTGAATATTGAAATATAAAATGTAATCAATTGGGGAAGTATGTTGATAACTACACTCTCTGAGAAAAGTCTTGTCATCAATTCCAGTTGTAAGAGCTACAAATAAAAACTTGACTTCTAGTTGATCATTTGGAAAAGTGGTAAAAGGTTTCTGATGAATCATCAGGTATGAAGACATTTGTGCTGCCCATTACATTACATAGCGCTCCTTCTCATACTTAAGCCTCCACATCAACGTTTCTGAAAGCAAAGAAGGTCAAGGTGCTCCAGGATTGGCCAGCCCAGTCACCAGACATGAACATTATTGAGCATGTTTGGGGTGAGTTGAAGGAGGAGGCATTGAAGATGGATCCAAACAATCTTGATGAACTCTGGGAGTCGTGCAAGAACGCTTTCTTTACCATTCCAGATGACTTTATATTAAGTTATTTGAGTCATTGCAGAGATGTATGGATGCAGTCGTCTAAGCTCATGGGAGTTAGACACAATATTAATTCTTTTCCCACGGCACCATGACTTTATATTCTATTCTGTACATTATATCTGTTAAGTGACAAAACTTTTGTCTAAGCAAAGTCAGACCTTACTGTCCTAATTAAATAATTAAGGCATGATCACATTTTATTTTGGTTAAATGCACATAATCTAGAGGCCTTTGCCTTTCATATAAGCCACTTCTGATACTAAATGATCAACTAGAAGTCAAGTTAATATTTGTTGTTCCTGACTTTTTTCAGATGTGTGTATATTTTCAAGTGTATATGTTGACTGATTGACCTGCAGTCTTCTACTTTCATATACCTCAAGTTTAGTTTAATATTAGCAAAATCCTATATCATATTTATTATTTCATTGTATTACTGAACCAAAAGTATATATTCCCTAGAAAAGCAGTTTTTAAAACATCCAAAATCTTCAATCTAATGCATGTTCTCATCTCGCTTTTGCCACAGGCCTCTGTTTCAAACTAAGCAGCGACTGAGAGAACCACAGCTGGAAAGAAAAGAATTACCAGAGCTGAACGAGGGTCGCTTTTTCTGCAGGACAGGGCTCACTGTTTGCAGGACTCAATAAGCTGCCAGCCCTAATCTCAGTTTGAGGTGACCCCTGTCACTGTCTCGTTCCCCTTCACATCAGGACCAAAGGACGAGAAGATACTTCTCATCGCAAGAGGATTAGCCAAGACACGAGAGACCCAGCGTGAAGTAATGTTCTGACCAGGGATTTTTCTTCACACTGGCTTAAAGTCACATAGCAAGTTATTTTCCCCACTGTGAGAGAATAAACAGACACACACGATCGATTTCATTTATTTTTCATTAAAAAAAGACTTAGGTTTCATTCAGGGCATTTAAATCCCCCAATAAATAAATAACAATAATAAAAATATAGATATATATAATATATAATACAGTATATTGATTTACGCATGTAGTCTTTGTGATTTTGTGAAAGTAACATATATGCATTTTCCCTCATCAACATCTTGTTTGGCTCAGAAATATGTTGCATTATAAAATATTTTAATAGGTAACATGTGCATGTTTTTCCAAATTATAGTTTTCCCATCATATATACAATACTGTTAATTTCAAGTCTTCCTCTAAAATGCTTCAATATCTAATGCCATCACCTAGGCAATGCAGGATGTAATGTTAACAAATATGCAAAGAGCATTTTTCTTCATGACAAAAGTTCTGTTTCACTCAGAAACACTTTGCGTTATGACTCAGTATCATAATTCATCAAAGTATATATTTCATGTAATAGTGTATTAATATTCATGTGTAATATTCATATATATTCTAATTATATAAGTCTAAAATGACTCTCTGAAACAACCAAGCCTATATTGAATCATTTTAGGAATATGCAAATAACTGTCAGCAGTTTATATGCTGTTATTTGTAAACATAAAGTTTACGTAAATAAAATAAATAAATACATTTTCATGCAAATAACTATTTCAGTCATAAACTCACTGCATTATGAGCTACTTTTTAAACTCATCAGTGCATGGTAATTCAAAATAATGTATGTTACTTGTTCATGCATTCATTTCCCTTTGGATTTTTTCAGAAGTCGCCACCGAGGAATGAACTGACAACTATTACGGCATGTGTTTTACACAGCGGATGCCCTTCCAGCCACAACCCAGCACTGGGAAACACCCATACACTCTCGCATTCACACATACACACATCCACTATATGGCTAATGTCACGGATTGGTCAGGCTCTCACGTCCCACAATCACAGCGATCAC
>CAIGQQ010038113.1:3972269-3998977 GCA_903798035.1 Danio albolineatus
CCCACTTAACGTGCACTTACCTCTGTCTCCTGTCCGCTTCATAACAGCTAATTTTGTTTATTCAATTCACATATAATGCATGTCTTTGAACTGTGGGGGAAACCGAAGCAAACACAGGGTGAACATGCAAACTCCACACAGAAATACCAACTGGACCAGCCAGGACAAACCAGCGACCTTCTTGCTGTGAGGTGACAGTGCTAACCACTGAACCACCGTGCCGCCCTGTTATTTGTCATTCATTCATTTTCTTGTCGGCTTAGTCCCTTTATTAATCTGGGGTCGCCACAGTGGAATGAACGGCCAACCCATCCAGCATATGTATTACACAGCGAAGGCCTTTCCAGCTGCAACCCAACACTGGGAAACACCCATACACTCCTGCATTCACACACATACACTACGGCCAATTTAGCTTTCAATTCACTTCACCTGTACCGCATGTCTTTGGACTGTGGGGGAAATCGAAGCACCCGGAGGAAACCCACGCGAACACAAGGAGAACATGCAAACTCCACACAGAAATACCAACTGGCCCAGGCGGGAAATGAACAAGCAACCTTGCTGTGAGGTGACAGTGCTAACCACTGAGCCACAGTGCTATTACTTGTATATCATCATATTTTTGCCTTTTATAGTGTGTTCATTTTCACATATAGTTTTTGTTATCTTAAAAATAACTTTCTTTTAACTAAACAACCTTTGTACCAGCTAACAACCCCTAGGCTATGTCAAATATTGGATAACATATATTATATGCATAAGCAAATGGTTGCAATATAAATCACCAAATAAATAAAAACGGCAAAATCTAAGTCCAGAGCGATAAAACTAGTTCTTCCCTCACCTCACTGTCTCCTTGTTTAAGTTTAGCGAAGCGAATAAACTTGATGGCTTCCAATGCATGTGGAAAAAAATACACGTGAACCTAAGCTAATAATTGCAGTGTATTGAGACTAAACTTTTTTCCTTTCTTTGAAAGAAGATGATATGTCTTCCCACACGTTATGCATTAATTAGATACGTGCAATTCTGTCTGAGGTGGCGATGCACTCGTGGAGAGCAAGTCCTTTCGTTAACTCAACGGAAAGGTGCTGTTTAAAAGTAGCATCTACATAACATATAATTAGACATGCTTCAACTCAAAAGAAACTTAAGTTATTGTAGGGGGGGCGTGGCGAGGCTTATATTATGCATATTGTCTTTTCTGTCAGTTGGGTTTTGTGTTGTGTTTGTTCTTAGTATCTCAGAGCGGTTGGTTTCCAGATATGCAATTTTGAACAGACAGCAAACTGAATTCAGAGGGTCAAACCAGGTCTTCGTTTTCGACAACAATACTTTTCCTAACCACATCTGCTTTGTGTTACTAGGACATTTGTTGGGTTTTCAGGTGATTTCTGGTTCAGTGAATGTGGTGAGGATCAGTGAGTCGAGCTGCGGTTTATTCTCTGGCCACTCTCAAAATCCACATGTGACTGGAATTGATTCAGGCTCATCTGGATTTCACACTTTTTCTCGCCCTGATGTTCCTGAATTATGCAGTTTAGAAACTATAATTCCAAAAACAAGCCATATTGCTTGAGTCCATCTCTTTGGATCTTTCAAATGACATTTGTCTCATTATGCTATACACGGCTCCCAGACAGTCTTTGCCTTGAATTTGCCTGAAGAAATAGGCTTTATTATATGATTCATAATCACCCAATAGGGTTCTTACACCCCAATGCCTCGCACACAAGTAAAGGAGAGGGAGTTATTTGTGGTAAAAGGGGTGTGAAATCAATGAAGTGTGGGAGTTAGTCTGAGGCCGATACATAACAGATAGCACAGGTCAGCTCTAAGCTACTGATCTGCTTTGCTTTGCTTTAATACGTGTCAAGCGCAACAATCTTCCCCCTCGCTGCTTCCCCTCCAGGGCCGGAGATCCGGAGACGGGATTGTCCTCTGAAGCCTAATCGCAGAAGATGACACCATCCTCATTGCTGGATCACTGTTGAGTAATCTAATCTGTTCCAATGAACTCAGAAGCTTAGAAAGGCATCATGCTCCAAGAGTCACTAAATTTATCTAATGAGAAAAATGATGTCAGTAAGGTGGAATTAGAGATGGATGGGGGGCTGATGTGACGTTCATGGGATGCAGATTTGGTTGGAATAAATGAAAATCAATCTATAAAATAACAAGCAAAACAAGAAGCAAAAAAAATTCAACAAACATTTCTAAAAAATGTACGTTACCTTTTATATAACTAACTATCATGCATGTCTTTAATTGATGTTTGCAGTATGAACAGTAATCCTTATTTACTGTGTTTCACTAAAAAGACTCACAGAGAACTATTTTTAAAAGTCACTAAAACACATGGTTGGTTGTGGTGTACGTTATTTGTCATTCATCATGGAGAACTCGTCCACATTTGTTCACATCTGAAAATGATGATTGTGGTGTAGCTTTTTTGTGTGGTGTAGCTATTTATTATTCACTACCACAGAGAATCAATTAAAAGGTCAAGTTTTTGATTCACTATAAATATTACACACAAGAGCGATTTATTTGGAATTTCCACATTCTGCACGCAAAGTTTTTAAGAACACAGCTAACGTTATTTATTTAGCTAGTTAGTCTTATTTGTAGTAGGTCACTGTTAATTTACAAAAGGAACCAATTCAGAAGAGTCATTTGTTCAGTCATTCATTGAAGAATCACCATTTGCCCTACATTGTATGAGAACCGAGTTACTAGACAAATTTGCTCGGTAATCTCACTACAGGTACGTCACGATTAGTGATTTATATTTGAATCACTAAAGACTTGATTCAGATGAGTAATTAGTTTGGGAAAATCATATGCGTTGTTATAGTTACGTACTTTCGAGTCATTAATGGCGACGCTAGTCGTTCACGTTTTAGACGCGTTTACAAACATTTTACAAAATGTGTTTACAAACGAATTCCGAAACATTTTGAAGGAAACCAGTTCTGAATGACCTGTTCTCGGTTACCAGACAAACAAACGGAGCAACGGCTTTTCTACGAAGGTAACGTTACGTAAATTTTTTGTAAACTTTTACAGATTGATTGCCTACGCTACCATATTTACGGTGTTTAACAATTAGTTCAGTTAAGTATCTATTTTACTCATAAAATGATGGTTCTCGTTACTGCTCGCATGGTTTGTTGTTATTGAGTCTATCCATACCTAAAACGCCATCCATGTCACATTGCCTTGTTCCCCTTCGCTTATAGGTACCTTTTACCTGCAAGATGGGCGCAAGACCTGCAAACCAGACCATGACTCCAAAACTCAGAACTGACTGCAAAGTTATGAAGAAACACAGGAGTAGGTGACAGTTAAGGGGAGAACATATGATTCAAGTGAGTACGTTACTGTATAGACGACACTGCCATTGGGGTAAAAATATAATACATAAAACAAAACCTAAATGTTATTGCTATCTTCAGATTACAAATGTTTTCTCAAATGTTGTTTAAATATGCAAAATAAACAATATATGCAAATTTACATACATTTCTAGCAACAACTATAACAAAAACCCTGAACACTGTGTTCAGACTTTACTGAGATTTTACTGAGGGGATTTTGAGCTCTTTGGGAAAAAAAGGTTCTACAGACAAGCACAGATAAAATAGTGATAGGAAAAACACATACAAATGTATTTGAAATGTTTTCTTTACATTAGAATGGGAAAAAACACTTTATATAAAGCCAAAAAATCCCACACATCTCAAAGTCAACAGATGAAGAAAAAATGGCTTTCTGGATCTTGACTTAAGTAAAATATAGCATGCTATTAAAGTCTGCTTCAGTTTAAGCTGTTTAGAGAGATAAATGAGATTAATAAAATAATTACATTTTTTTAACTGCCTCACTGATAATTATCACAAAAATGTTGATATAGCTTGAAATCCCATGTAACAACAAATGTAAGTTAAAGTCACAGTCATTTTAAAGGGCTTGCGTGATCACTGAACAACACAGTGGTTTCACATCTTCAAATCATTTTCTCTGCTTCATAACCTAGAGTTATTGTTTCACTCTGATTTCATATTCATAGAAATTATGAGTGGAACCTGATCTGGTCTGCTACCCCTTGCGTCTTAAATGAAATCTGCATTCAAATGTGTGAGCATTTTAGCAGATTCACATAAAGACACATTAACATAATAGTGCTCAAATGTCAAGTCAAGTCATGCCTCATAGTCATTCATCCACACTAGAGGCCATTTTTCCATACGATACAATAAAATCCAAGACAGATTTGTACATAACATACGTATGATTTTGTGTCATGTGTTGTGTTGTTGATTTGTTTCAGCCCCTGTAATGCAATTTAACAACATCGCATTTGCCACTTCGTCTTTCATAATGACAGTATGTTCGGTCACAGCAAGCCACCGCAACAAGTAGCTTTCACTGAGGATGGGCCCAGATGTGTTAAAAGCACAGAACAATACTTCCACCATGTTTAATAGGTGTGTAACCTTCCAGACTCATCAACCCAGCACCGGCGTTTCAGCATTAGGGCGAGCGGTGTCCCCTTCTGCATTTGAAGCCAAGTGCATTGTATTTGATTTGCTTATTTGTTGAGTTTATGCCCCACTTGGCACCGTTTACGCTAAACAGAGAAACCGTACGTCTATAGTAAACATGTATAAATATTTGCCACATGACCTCGCAGGGGAATCCTCGCTCATCTCGAGCTGAAGCTTGATGTTATCTTTCATGATGTTTTTAACTTTCATTTAAAGCAGTAATCTGGGTTCTGTACATGTTAAGCTCATTTGATTAATAACCCTGATAAACAATTCATAATTTCACCTAAAAACTAAAATGTGAAATAAATTTTTAAAAGCAATAAACATATACTGTACATATGTTTAAATAATTATTTAAATATTTTTATAAATATATATTTATTAATGTTTAGTGAGTAAAAGTGATAAAACTGTGTTGTTATTGTTATTTAAAAAGTTTTCATTTCCATAAAACTGAAAAAATAAAAATAAAGCATAAATATTAGATAGAAAAACCAATTTGAAGCACTTAAACATAATTTTTTTTTAATAAATTTTACCCTGGCAACTGAGTGAATAAAATGAGTTACTTAAAGAAGTACTAAAATGACAAAAATGAAAGCTAAATTAAGTATAGTAAAAAAGGAGCAAAGCTACCAAAGCCTATAATATGGGAGTGGAAAATATAAAAATGAAAGCTAATGCACCGTGTGGGTCCGATTTTGTTGTCTGCATTAAATTAAACATTCAAAGATTATTGGATAAGGATAGAGAAAGCATATTAAATGCAAGTTTAATGTTTCAAATGACATTTGTGAAAATAAAATGGCAACTTGTGAGTGAAATAATGTCCCATTATTGCAACAAACCTATTTGTTTTATGTAAAATGAACCAATATAATTATTCAAACCTGTACTTAATTGACTTAAACTTAATTGTTGGCTCCATTTTCTTTGATTGAAAAAACTGCACTGTAAGCCTATAGATTTTTGCTTTTCTAAAGAAGCGAAGGAACAAAATTAATAAAAATGAACTAAATCTGAACATGATAAATAACGTTACACCCCAGCTGATGTCATCTAAGCTTGTACAAAACCCTGAAAACCTCTTTAATGACCTAACGTTAAAGCATTTTTGACAATAACGTTAAGCTTTCTTATTCCATTTGTTAAGATTTATTTACGAAAGCATGTGAACAGTCTAAAATGATCAAGCAATTATTAAAACGCCGCAGAGAGCTATCCACTATAGAAGGTAGTCCACATTAGATCACATTAGATAGCAAGTTGTTGCATAAATGAAGTTTTCCAGTGCCTCTTTCAGCTCGTTTGGATGGATAACTCAGACCACGCATAATTACATTATAGCCCAGCTAGTTTGAACCGAGACTGACACATGCCTCAAACACATTAGAGGTTCATTAATGTGTACCACGATCACCTCCAGAACACTACACGGCCTCGTCTCAAAAGGGCACATCTTCATTAGACTTGGTGTGACGATAACACTTAATTAGAAACATGGATTTGGAGCCCAGGGAGCGCATCAAATGGAGTTGTTGCTACAAGCCAATCAGATGAGGTGGCGAACACCTTTTCCCAGTATGCCGATGGCCGCGTGTTGACTGTGTGTGTGCGTGTTGTTCAGTGGAGCATGACGGCCCCTCCTGTCACCCACTGACCTGTGAGGGGGCCCCAACGAGCGGCGAGTGGTTGTCAGCCTAAGCGCTAGTGACAGGCCCCACTCCGGGCACAGCTGTGCAGGACCCCGCTGTTGTTTTCCCACTGCCTGCTGGGCAGCTGCACTGCTGAGGGGGCCACGCTCTCGTCCTCGCCCCCCTTTTCCCTCTTGCTATCCCTCGCCGTGTCTCTTCCTCCTCAACCCTCACTTCATTTATCTCTCTTTTCGAATTCATCTCTATTTAGCAGTGTAAATAGTAGCCGTTTTTAGTCGTTGGAAAAGATGGCTGCCTCCTAATTTTTCAGCCAGAGAAGTTTTTTAGTTTTTCTTTTAGCTGAAACACCATATTTAGGGATGCATTCATTCGCTTCCCTTAGCTTAGTCCCTGATAATCAGGGGTAGCCACAGCAGAATGAACCACCAACTATTCAAGCATTTTTAACGCTGTGATTTCCCTTCCAGCCGCAACCTAGTACTGTGAAATACCCATACACTCACATTCACACACACACTTATACACTATGGCCAATTTTGTTTACTTTAGGGATGCAGAGGGGTGGAAATTTTGGTTGATACTGATAACTCAATATATTTGAATGCTGATTTATCATTCATTCATCCATTCATTTTCTTCTCGGCTTAGTCCCTTTATTAATCTGGGGTCACCTCAGGGGATGAACCACTTTCCATATTGTATTATTACTATCGCACCTTCACAAAATTCATTTTCCTGCTTGTTTAAACTACTTATTTAAAATAAGTTGAAACAACACAACTCCTAAGTTTTTTTGGATTCAATACAATGAAATTAAAATTAGAGTCTTCCTTTAATTTGAATTTTTTCATTAAAAAAATCAACATATTACTTAGGGATGTGCCGATATTGAGCATTTGGCTAATGCTAATACCTAATAACTCTTTACAATTGGAAGCCAATGAGCAATATATGCGATACCATTTTTGACTAAACTGTAGGCATGGGACAAAAACCGGTTCCAAGGTTTACCACGGTTTGGAAAAGTCAAGGTTTTAAACCTAAAATTCTCTGTCATATCGTTCTTAAGTTATATGTAAGGTTTTTTTTAAATGTATTTTTATTTGTTGTAAAGAAATTGTGTTTTTGAAACTAATGACGAAAGCATTGTGTACAGTGGGGAAAAAGTTTTTTTGTTTTACCCAGACATTAAAAATTAACTTATTTTAGAGCAGTAACCACAATACTGTGATACTGTAAAACCGTGGTATTTTTATCAAAGGTTATCATACCATCTTCTTTACCGGCTCATGCCTACTAAACTGTAATTTTTTTAATTTGTTTTGGACGTCTATTTACATCTATAACTTAAAAAAAAAAGTTTTTAAATTGTAAACAAAATAAGGCTATTTTTTAAAAAAGTGTGCATTTTCTATAGGCATGTACGAATACCAAAACATGGTGAACTACAGGACTATATGTCTGTAATCATGTAGTGTTCGCTAGTTCATTTAGCCAAAATATCAAATAAAATGTACATAATGCTATACAGCATATACAGTTTGTACAAAACCAAAATTCTTCTTTGAAGACGTGATGTCTCTCTTTCTGTTACTAAAAGACTATAGCCGAAACTGAATCTTTTACAAAATAATTTTCAATCTGTGAAATCTATGTTTTTGTTTTTTGTTTTTTATAGCAAGCAAAAGCTCATTTAGCTGGTTTGGCTGAATATTTTTAGTTGCTAATTTTCAGTCGAATTCAGCTGCATTTCTACTTTTTTGTAGGTCCCAAGCAGCAGGAAATCTTCTTAGCATCATTAGCATCTGTCATGCGCGCTCTGCCCTGTAACCAGGCTGGGAAAGTGGCAGTTGGGGTTGCAGTGACAACCCCCTGCTCTTACCCCAGGGTGGGCGACAGGCTTGTGGCCCGTGGGGAGCCGCTAATCCCTTAGTCTGTCCTTGGTACTCAGTTACTAGTTCAGGGTCATGTAAGACCTCAATAGTTCATTAAACTCTGACACGGACAGGTCAAAGGACCCGTATTGCTGTCCAGAGTTCAGTTGGCCCCTTTAAAGCTAATTTACATACGAATTTACATACATTTCTTTGTGTGCATACACAGCCTCATTTGTTTGTATTATTCTTCATATTTTGTTTAAATACAATGCTGTTTGGTGTTCATTATTTTGTTTCTATGCGTTAAACCTGTTTTTTCATTCATAATCAAAACTGTAGTTATTCTAAATAGTTTTTACTTGATTAAATTAACCTAAAATAAAGTTTGTTGTTAATAAAATTTATAAATTTAATATACTAATATGACAAATATTACACTGATAAATGTTAACTAAAGTTATGTAGAAATATTAAACAATTTTTTTTAATTTAAACAAAAACATCACAACTTAAATTATATTAAAACTTAAATATTATATAAAAATTAAATATGAAAATAAAGTTTTTTTTTGTCAGATCAGACAATTTGTCTGCATCTGACTAATACATTCAAACAATAATGTCATAATTTTGACATATTTTCATTCATTCGTTTTCTTTTTGGCTTAGTCCCTTTATCAATCAGGGGTCGCCATAGCAGAATGAACTGCCAACTTATCCCGCATATGTTTTTACACAGTGGATGCCACTCCAACTGCAACCCAACACTGGGAAACACCCATACACTCTTGCATTCACACACATAAATAGCCAATTTAGCTTATTCAATTCACCTGTACCGCATGTCTTTGGACTGTGGGGGAAACCAGAGCACCTGGAACAAACCCAGGCGAACACGGGGAGAACATCCACACATGCAAACTCCACACAGAAATGCCAACTGACCCAATAGGGGCTCCAACCAGCGACCTTCTTGCTGTGAGGCGATCGTGCTACCCATTGCGCCACCATGTCGCCCTGACATATTTTCATGACTTTAAATTTATCTATTGCTTTAACTTTAAAGATTCCAGTTTCCAACCGTGCAGCTTTTTCAAAATCAGATTTGTAGCTCAAAATTTAATTAAGATGATTGAATATTATTGATATTATTGTAGCTCAAAATTTAATTAAGATGAATATTATTGATATTATTGCAGCTGGAAGGCCATCCGCTGCGTAAAACAAATGCTGGATAAGTTGGCGGTTCATTCCGCTGTGGCGACCCCGGATTAATAAAGGGACTAAGCTGACAAGAAAATGAATGAATGAATGAATTATACAATAATGAATATTTATTTAAATAAATATTTGTGATTTTGTTTTCATTCTGACAAGAGATAAATTGATCATTGGGCTTGTGCATCACTGAGGGTAAAAATTGTAATTAATATACAGTATATCATGTAGCATTTATCGATTGATTGGCCTTAAGGTGTTTTGTCAAGGTGGCTGTGTATATCAATTACCAAAAAGATAAATAGTTCAACATATAACTTATATTAAGGGGCGCCACGGTGGCGTAGTGAGTAGCACGTTCGCCTCACAGCAAGAAGGTCGCTGGTTCGAGCCCCGGCTGGGTCAGTTGGCATTTCTGTGTGGAGTTTGCATGTTCTCCCCGTGGTTGCGTGGGTTTCCTCCGGGTGCTCCGGTCTCCCCCACAGTCCAAAGACATGTGGTATAGGTGAATTGGGTAAGCTAAAATTGTCCGTAGGGTATGAGTGTGAATGTGTGTGTGTATGGATGTTTCCCAGAGATGGGTTACGGCTGGAAGGGCATCCGCTGCGTAAAAAATATGCTGGATAAGTTGGCGGTTGATTCCGCTGTGGCGACCCCGGATTAATAAAGGGACTAAGCCGAAAAGAAAATGAATGAATGAATGAATGAATGAATAACTTATATTACATTCAATTTCTGTTATCAAATCAAGAAGAGTTTACTAATTTATTTATAAGTGTCATTCCTTGTTGGATTCTCATAGCTGGTTAATACCCCATACTGCTGGTTTTTGGCATGCGTGCAATGAATGTCCTTCTCTCTGTTTCTCTAAATAGCATTGCATTCTCTCACAGCAGTCGCTGAGATTATCCGCTTTTGCTTCATTCACTGCGAGATTAAAAAATGAAAGAGAAGCAGTGTCTGATTGTCTTTGTACATGAGCTCTGGGCTCTTGGGAGAACGACTCATTCTGCTTCGGGCGGAAACATTGTCCTGAGTGTACAGATGCAGGCTTTAGTAACAGACAATTTAACACTGCCTCAAAATACACACATACACTCATTCAGTCTTCCAATTGGTACGTTTATTGCCATCTAAATACAAATTGTCTGTAAACAAAGCAAAGCTACGATAATGAAATTATAATCATTCTAATAATGCATGCTGTGCCGTGGATGTAATAATTATGATGCTTTACTGTTTGTTACTGTCCTCAGTTCTCATTAAGGGAACATTTAAATGTTACTTTTACGCATTTGGCATGCATTTTTATTCAGAGGATTTTGTGTTTTTACATAAAAGTTATACAATTTATGAGTTCCCTGTTGAGAATCACGCACTTGACATTGATTTGGTTGCCACCATTTGTAAAAAAAAAAAAAAAAGTCATTAATGACATTCAAATATTTTTCCAGAAAGAATTGAGACTATTATTTTAACTTAAAAATTATGTACTAAAAATGGAAAGACCGTTTTTTCCCCCCCATATACTTAGACATATGTGTAACATGCATATGCATAGTGTCACAATTTTCACAATTTAGTTCTTTGATAGTTTATACAGCATGTACACTTTTTAACCCATTTACAATGTAAAGTGTCAGAAATAGGTATGGGATGATAACCATTTTCAAGGTTTACCGTGCTTTTTGAAAAGTTAGGGTTTTAAAACTGCAAAAAAAATTCTGCTATACCATTCCTATGTTATATGTAAGATTTTTTAATGCTTTTAATATCCAAAGATATATATTCAAAAGATATCCAAAGATGCCGTTTTAAATTGTAAAGAAAACATTGTTTTAGAAACTAATGAAAACAGCAGAACTCAATGATTTATTTAAATTATTTAGCCAGACATCTTTACTGTTCCAAAATATGTTAAATGTTTTTGAAAATAAAATATATTTAAAAATATATTCAAAGAGAAAAAAAGTTTTGTTTTTTACCCAGACATTCAAAAAGAATATATTTTCCAAGGTTATCATATACCATCAAAATCTTATACCGGCCCATGCCTAGTCAGAAATCATGTTATGATTCCAAACTTTCTCCCAAATTCGACCAAAAAAATAAATAAAAAAATCACACAATTTTTTTTTATTTTAGTTAAACTATATTTTTATTTATTGTAAATATTATAATTTTTGGGAAAAAATATTGGGACTTCCATAGTGAACTCTTTTTTGTAATTTTCAGTATTTTTTGAGTACACTTTAATGTTGTTTTACACACTTAATTGCACTTTATTGAATTCTTGTTTAAATTGAATGAAAGGGATAGTTCACACTGATTTAAATAGATATTAAATAAAGTTTAAATTCATTTACCATCATTTACTCTTTAATCTTGTCCTATTCCAAACCAGGAACACACAAGAAGATATTTTGAAGAATGCTGAAAACCTGGATCCGCCGACTTTCAATTATTTCCTACCATGGAAGTAAATGGTTAATTTTAAAAAATATCTATATGCTGGAATAGTTGGCAGTTCATTTAACTTTTAAAAAATATCTTCTTTTTTTGTTCAACAGAATAAAGAAACTCATAAAGATTTGGAACCACTTGAGGGTGAGGAAATAGTGAATAAATTTTCATTTTTAGGCAAACTATCACTGAAAATTACCCATTTCAGCAGAATCTAAATCATTCATTCATTTATTTTCTTGTCAGCTTAGTCCCTTTATTAATCCGGGGTCGCCACAGCGGAATGAACCGCCAACTTATCCAGCATATTTTTTACGCAGTGGATGCCCTTCCAGCCGCAACCTATCTCTGGGAAACATCCATACACACACATTCCCACTCATACACTACGGACAATTTAGCCTACCCAATTCACCTGTACCACATGTCTTTGGACTGTGGGGTAAACCGGAGCACCCGGAGGAAACCCACGCAACCACAGGGGGGAACATGCAAACTCCACACAGAAATGCCAACTGACCCAGCTGGAGCTCAAACCAGCAACCTTCTTGCTGTGAGGCGAACGTGCTACTCACTACACCACCGTGGCGCCAGAACCTAGATCACTTTTTATAAAATTTAATATGTATTTCATCTTTAAAATGTATTCAAAATATAAAGCCGAACTGAATACATTTTAGTTCATTATGGTGCATTATAATAAATTATAATAAATAAGTAAAAATTAAATGGCCTTTAATGCCATTGTTATTATATTATCTGCAAGTAGTTTTATTATCTGCATGTAGTCAGAAAAATATAATACTTTAAAAAAAATGTAAACCACATGAGAGAGAGTTTATGATGAGGTCATTTTCAATTTTGGGTGAACTAGCTCTTTGATTGTATTCATTCTTAGGGTTTTTTCTTCCATTGAATTCAGTTTTTCTGACATTGGACTCTTTGGTGATGACTACCAGCATTTTGAGTTAGAAGTTAAAGGCAAAAATAATACCCGTGGTCCCTTATGAAAGATTGAGCTCAATCAGGTATTGTATCGTAAATTGTTCTTATTTTTGGTTTTGCAAAAATAAGATTCGTGCATGTTGCAACCTAATTAAGAACTATATAAAGTGTAATATTTTAAATACACCACAATTGCACAAGCAATAACCTATGATATAGAAATCTCTGATAAAGTAATAATATGATCCATAAAATAATATATGATCCATAAAACGTATAGTCATTTACTCCTCTAAATGACAAGATTCTTCTTCTTCGAATGTTTACATCAGTGTTCGCCAGTCACATCCAAGTGCCATCAGGCTTGTTCCCGGCCCCAAAAGGTTACATTGCGATAAAGCTAATTAAGAGCTAGCCTCGTCTCTAACCAAAGGCTAGCACAACAACACCCATTACAGCCAACCACATCAAGTGTACAGGCCACGACCAAAAGTTATATCCAGCTTTTTCAGAGTTGCATCGACATGTCAACCGTCAGACAATAAAAACACACACAGCTGAACCTCCACATTCACTCCATTGATCCATTTTCTACACGAGTAAACAAATCATCAAAGCGAAGCCCCGCGCCACAAGGTGGGTGGTGCAGCCGTGGCAGTTTTGCGTTCGTCTGAGATTCAAAGTGTAACAGGCCAACGTGGATGTTTGTATCCACGCATTTGTGTAGACCTGTGTGTGTGTTGTCGTTGTACAAGGGGGAGGGCGGCGTTCTGCACCCTTTCTCACACTATCCCCAATGGTGCGTGGCTCTGTGAGACTGCGCTTAGTCAAGCAAGCCGCCCATGCTCACTGGCATTTCCTAAATGCGGCCCAGCTGGAGGCCGACTCTGAGTGGCACACACACACTCTCTTAGCGGGAGAGGGAGGGACGGGCGAAGAAGGAGGGCGACTGATGGAGATCTGCCCCTCATTCGGCATCACTGCTACCATTAGCCACTGCAGCGACGCATTTGATGCACATTTCCTGTCACAGTGGTCGAGCTCCATTTCGAATTAATTTTCATCAGCCGACTGTGTGATGCCCTTTCTTTTAAGTAATGTCAGTGTCTTTTTTTTAATGGTATTTCTGTCAAAAGTCTCTAAAGGTAATAAATGAAGCTTACGGGGGTAGGTGGCACGTGGGCGGGGGGGCAGATGGAGATAATTGACTTTCTAGAAAGCTTCGGAAATTATCTCCCGACTTCAGTCATTAACGTGAACGCAAATCGCTCAGGCAGGGGTTGCGTATGCATACAAAATACAGGCCAGACAGCAAATGATTGGAGGTGTTTTTGGGTGAGGGGAGGGGGGTTACCACATTTTTATTTGTGATTGTTCAGTTCAATTCAAGTTAATTCGTTTAGCGCTTTTCACAATAATTATTGTTTCAAAGCCGCTTGAGAAAAGGTGCACATTATTGCATTACAATCAAATTCTGAAAAGTTCATGTTAGTTATCGTAGCTTTATTTGGTACTAATAGCTTTAATTAATTAACTACTAACTAATAGCTTTTGATATAGTATGTCCATGTGTACATGTTCAATGAAGTGTATATGTGTATTAAGTGTATGTGAAGCATTCGATGGTTGGCATCGTCTCTTCACAGGTCTTGGCTCTCATCAAGTGGTGTTGCACAATCTCTAGATGCCTCGGGATGGGCATCCCCAGGTGGAAATAGAGAACAAACAATATAATTAGCGTAGCTGCTGTTCATAATGTATTTGAGAAAGGTATAATAAATGTCAATGCGAAAATGAAGTGCTATAAATGAAAATAGGAGTCATAGAAACATATAAGTCATAGAAGTCAACCTCCTTTAGTGGACTTTGCTGTTCTGGGTACTATCTGAAGCCCTGAGTTTTGAGATTTTAAAAGGTTGGATTGTAGAGAGACAGAAGGTTGGTTAGATAAAGAGGAGCTTGATTATTTATAGATTTATAGGTAAGAAGCAATAATTTATAATCAATATGAATTTTAACAGGCCAGTGTAAGGAAGATAAAATTGGGGTGATATGATCATATTTTCCTGACTTGGTAAGAACTCTAGCAGCTGCATTTCTCACTAACTGAAGTTTATTAATAGAGGATACTGGGCAACCAGCGATCAGACTATTACAGTAATCCAGCCTAGAAGTCATAAAATCATGAACTAGCTTTTCTGTGTCTGAGATCGATAGCATGCTTTGTAGCTTAGCGATATTTATCTGATGAAAGACTGCTGTTTTTGTGACATGGGAGATTCAGTTTTCAAAAGTTAAATTGTGATTTGTTATCAGTCGGAGCTTAAATGTCAGTATCCAGACAATGACCATATTAGCTTAAATTTCGGTGAAATGGAAAGTTCGTTCAATTATAAAAAAAACTCATGATTTACTCAAACTCTCCCTCATGTGGTTTTAAAAGGACTTGAGTTTCTTTCTTCTGTTGAACACAAAAGAAAATATTTTTAAAAAATGTTGGTTGATGGTACCCATTGATGCCCATTTATTTCTTACTATGGACAGTAAGCAACCAGCATTCTTCTTTTGTGTGTAACAGAAGAAAGAAAATTAAATGAGGTAGAGTTAATGATGAGGTCATTTTCATTTTTGGGTGAACTATCCCTTTGAATTGTTCTCATTCTTTGGGCTTTTTTCATCCAGTGAATTCAGTTTTTCTGACATTGCGGTCTTTGGTGATGACTACCAACATTTTGAGAGAAAAATTATTACAGGCAAAACAAAAATAATACTTCTGGTCTCTGATAATACATTGAGGTCAATCAGTTATTGCATCATAGCAAAATGTAAAATGTTGCAATCTAAGTGTTGTAAACTAAGAGCATCAGCTCACATTTGAATTTTTGTCCACATTTATCATTATGCAGCATGAAAAGTTGTGCACTAAACTGTTGTAGAAAGTTTGTTGATCGTAATGTTACAAATAATGTTTAGTTTCTTTAATAGGTTGATTATTAATATCTCAAAGTATTGGCATGCACCATGAGTGTTAATTTTATTTTACCTGCATTTTTTAGTAGACATTGACTTGCATTTTATGAATCACCAAGTATTACTGTTTTACATTTGCACGGTTATATATATACATTTTGGTATTATGACTTAATTCTCAAAACAAAATTTTTCTAAATATTCCAAACTTTAAAAACGTGTGATGTTTTTCACAATTGTGACTTCTTATCTTAAATTATAACTTTAATATTTCACAATTATGACTTGCTACATTCTATATCAAATAATTTGTATATTTCTCAAAATTAAAACTTTGTTTTTCATATTTGCAACTACACTTTTGTATCTCGCTTCATTTCGCAATCTAATGGCAACTTATTTATTTTTACATTTTAACTTTGTTTGCAGTTTTGTAACTTCATCAAAATTGTGACTAAATATCTCACAGTTGTATGTTAAATCTACAGGTGTACTGTTTCTTACATTTGCAACTTTGTTTTATATAATTGTGACTTTGAATCTTTGAAAATTCATATCTCAAAAAATATGTAGGCCTTTAGCTTTATTTCTAAAAAAAAATGAATTATTTCTCACGAGATTTCATATATCTTTTGAGTTTGAATATATATATCTCACTGTTCCAAAATATTGCTAATCAATATTATTATTGTAATGCCACATTTAGCTAATGGACATATGCATTTCCCTGCATAATTTCCTTCCATTCTGGCATTTGAACATAAAACCACCTCTGCATGGCTTGTAATGTTTTTTCACCATATGCACAACAATACCTGTCTGGACTATTAAGGCCCAAAAGATTGCATTACAGCAACTGTCAAATGATCAGGCCTGTTTATGACCCGAAATAGTGGTTCTTATGACTTTTCCAAGTGATTTACTTATTCAGGCGTTAATAGCAACAGCAACACTGCCTCGTTTCTGCATAATATTCATATACGCTATTGGATATAATAGAGCTGTCTAGCTAATTATTAGTCATCATTAAACTGTCCCTCAAAGGTTTATTCTCAGCATATTCATTTCATTCCTGAAGGCATAATCACGGCTCAAAGAATAAAGGCTTGCGGTTTAATTATTCTGTGTAAATACTTAAAGATACAGCGATTTTATTGCCGTAATACAGCTATGCTCTAGTTAAGAATCCTCTAGGCTTTATCTACATTGTGAAATTATGTTTTGTCATCTGCATTAGCAGTTGTTCATTGTTCTCTTTTTAACAATGGAACTCCAAATTGAATCACGTAAATTACTGGGAAATTACAGCATGATTGTACTGTGCAAATATTTAACATAGTAAATGGATTTTACTGCAATAACACAGCCATTCTCTAGATAAAAAAAAAAAAACATCAGCACGAAATAAGCAAGGGCATGATTTCACTGTTTTTACACAATCATATTTTTGTAGTTGGAGACAATAAAGGTTCCAGAAACCTGCACTTGAATTTTGCAACCCAGGCTGTAAAATGTATTGCTCTGGGTACATTTCAATGAACATTTCACAAACTCACTAGTGGGCGATGTCTATATTTACAGCGGGGAAAATATGTATTGAACACATCATGTTTTTTCCCGGGAACAATATTTATAAAGGAGCTGTTGATAAGGAATTGATCCAGATTAAAAACCAAAACCATACAAACATAAAATAAAACAAACAAAAAAATATCTGAAAAATGAGTTCTGTGTAATAACAATGGAGTAACACAAGGAGAAAGTACTGAACTACTGAAACATATTTAATAACAGCTTCTTTGGTGATGACAGCTTAAAGACGCCTCTCATATGGAGAATGAAGTCACATGAGTTGTTCAGGCTTTGGGCAACTTGGTTCTGTGGCTCTCGTCTATCAAATCTGATCTTTAATTTGTATTTTATATTGGATTCAAGTCAGCTGATTGGCTGGGCCATTCTACAGCTTAATTTTCTTTCTCTGAAAGCATTTGAGAGTTTTCTTGGCTATGTTTTGTATCATTGTCTTGCTGAAATGTCCATCCTGGTTTCAATCTCATCTTTCTGGTAATGTACTGTAGATGTTGGACTGACGTAGCTAACGTTAATTTACAATGAGGACGGCCAGAGGGTTGCTGAAAAACTACTTAGAGATTTCAGCTGCTGTCTGGGCTTTCACTGCCTTTTACACCTCCCTTTCTTCATGTGTTCAATACTTTTTTTCCCTGTGCCATTTCCCTGCGCAAATGTTTTGCATGAGATCAGTTATTTGAACTTGTGTGGTAAACGTGATCAAGGTGAATTCCACGTACTTAATTCAGCATTTAGTGTAAACTTATCATTATAGGGAACGTTTTGTAATACAGTATGTGTCAGATACATGCCATTCTTGTACATATTCATAGGCTTGTCACACAGATCACCCAGCAAACCTAAGCCCTTCACTAAAACCAACCAATAGTGTTTTGAAGAAACTGAATAAATATTATCCTTTTTTCATCAATAATATGTCCCTGTAAAAATCACTAGTGTAAAAAAGGAAGATTTTGTGTTTCTACCTAAAAACCGCAGTCAAGCGGATGTTTTTGCAGTTTCACAAAAATGTATGCTGAAGCACATATTTCCATTGAGCCAGTGCTGAATTTTTTTCCCCCCAATAAAAATAAACTTAAAAACACACTAATGATAAATTAAATACTTAATACTTAATAAAATACTTAAAAAGTGTAAAAAAACAAAAAAAAGACTTAAAAAATCAGCTTACACTTTAGAATAATGGTCCATTAGTTAAGATTAGTTAATATATTTACTAACATTTAACTAAGTATGAATAATTTTATAAAGCATTTATTAATCATAGTTCAACATTAACTAATGCATTATTAAAATCTAAAGTTGTGCTTATTAGTAACAGTGAGTTAACTTGAACTAACTTTAACATTTAAATTACTAACAAAATTGAATTAACACCGCAGTAAATGTATTACTAATTGTTTATTCATGCTAGTAAATACATTAACAAAAATTACCTAATGGACCATTATTTTAAAGTGTTACCAAAAATTAGCTTGTAATTTATGTATAAAATGCAGGTGCAAGTTGATGCAAACTGAAAGTCCATGAAATGACTTTACAATGACAACACTAAAATAATAAACAGTAGCAACACTGCTGTATTAAAAACCAAATAGGCTTTGTGTGTCTGAATTGTGTAATCATGTTATGTCAGATTCTTAAATCATTAATTGTTCTCCTTAAATCAGATTACAGCAAATAATACAAAAAATGATGTATTATTATTATTTTGGGGCGCCACGGTGGTGTAGTGAGTAGCATGTTTGCCTCACAGCAAGAAGGTCGCTGGTTCGAGCCTCGGCTGGGTCAGTTGGCATTTCTGTGTGGAGTTTGCATGTTCTCCCCGAGGTTGCGTGGGTTTCCTCCAGGTGCTCCGGTTTCCCCAACAAGTCCAAAGACATGTGGTGTAGGTGAATTGGGTAGGCTAAATTGTCCGTAGTGTATGAATGTGTATTGATGTTTCCCAGAGATGGGTTGCAGCTGGAAGGGCATGCGCTGCGTAAAACAAATGCTGAATAAGTTGGCGGTTCATTCCGCGGTGGCGACCCCGGATTAATAAAGGGACTAAGCCGAAAAGAAAATGAATAATTGAATGAATGAATGAATGAATTATTATTTTGTGTAAGTACTTAAAGATCCCTTTTTTATTGCCACAACAGTCATACTGTTATCTTGTCTAAACAAGACTAAATTTGTTCTTTCGATGACAATAATAGACTTCCAAGAATAGTCAAAACTAAGTCATCAAATAAACTGATTAGACATACTTTACACATGTAGTCAGTCATTTTTGTGTATTTAATAACTATAGATTTGGGCTATTATTTGTAGTCTATCAGATTTTCACTGACAGTCCAAAATTAGCCTTGTTTTAGCCAAGCCGTTTAGACATCTATTAGACCCCTTTTAAACACACACACAAAAATGCTTACTGTGTGTGTTTAGTCATCTACTACTACTACTACTAATAATAATAATAATGATATTAATAATAATAATTCATTCATGCAAATACAGCACAGTAGAATATTTTGTACTGCAGTATTACAGCCTAATTCTAGTTACAAACACAAAACCTCTACATAAAGCAAGCTTTGTTATATCTAAATTGCAAAATGATGTTTTGTCATCTGCTTAAACCTTCCATTGTTTTCATTCAAACAACGGAAGCGCAAACATAATCACGTAAATTGTCTGCAAAATTACAGCACACCTAAAACAATCGACTCATTCAATGTTTTTGAATCCATTGTTGCACCAGCAGCACGGAGGAATAGAAAACATGGAACCCCTTCAGCACACGTTCAACATTTCACATAACTCTTTTAATCATTCTGCTCGTGCTCCTCGTGCATTGTGTTTGAATTATCCAGCTCTAATGTGTTTTTCATTAACACAGCTCTTAAAGACCCTGCGCGCCGCTGGTGGGTGTTGTGTTGACCATGTCAGATCCAAGTAAGGAAAGAGAGAGCGAGCAACTAAAAAAAAAAAAAAAAAACTTTCTAGTGCCATTTTGTTTTGTGTGCACTGTAATTAACTTGCCCGCAGTAGCACATTAGCGTTGCATTAAGCTCTCAAGAGCGCTAGGTAAACAACAGGAGCTCGTGTCGGCCGTGACTTGTGTTGCTTTAGAGACTCTGTGACCCCCATTAGAGCGATGCCCTCTTCCTGATGCCCACAAAAGCAGGCAGGGCTTTAACTGTCACCCTGGCACCACTGGGTGATGCCCACCATTCTGCCTTAGTTAATTATTATTCGTCTCTTACTGATGTGGCTCAATATGTTGAAGTTTTGCGCAGGCTACAGTCTCTTCGTAAGGGTTCCATAAGGATGAAGTCAAATCTTTGCATTCTAACTGGAATTTGGTTATGATAAAAATAAAAATTTCTTTTAAAAGTTTTAGCTGTTCGTTTTAATTTACTTTGTGATCATTTAACTGTTTGAATGTTGATGAAAAAGACAAAGTTTATTATAGATTCATTGTGACATTTTTATCTATTTGGAAATTGAATATTTAATCAAATTAAACATTGAATCATTTATTTATTTGTTTGTTTGTCTATTTATTTAATTTAATTTATATTATGGTTTACAATGTCAAGTCTGCTTTATATAGATGAACAGAAACAAAAATTAACCCAAGCTAACCAGAGGCCAAACAATTAGCCAAAGCAATGTTTTGCTTTTTATTGTTATTTAAAAATATATAATTAGCTGTTTGGTTGTCAGTTCTGTGGTATTTAAGTCATTATGACATTTTATATCAAATTGAGAACATTTTATTTAAAAATAAAATCCTTTTTTCCTTTTTTTTTATTTTATATTGAGTTTTATAAAACCACTTCTTTTTTTCAACACGCTGCTACCTGCTGTTTTTTATTTTACAACTGTAATTTTAGATAGTTATGGACTTATTTTATGTTTAGAAACAAATACTCTGAATAAAATATTAATTTCTCAGTCAAATATATTTTGTGCATCTTCCTAAGGATTTAAAAAAAAAAATTTGATTATTGGTCACACTTTACAATAACATTCATTTGTTAATGTTAATTAATGCATTTACTAACATGAACAAACAATATACAACACATTTACTACAGTATTTGTTCATGGTAGTTAATGTTAGTTAATGAAAATACTGCTGTTCATGTTCATGTTAGCTCACAGTGCATTAACTAATGTTAACAAACATGGACTTGGATGTTAATAAGGCATTAGTAAATGTTCAATTATGATTGATAAATGCTGTACAAGTGCTGTTCATGATTAGTTCATGTTAGTAAGTGCATAAACTAATGAACCTTTTCGTAAAGTGTTGCCGCATTATTTGCAATATTTTCCATTTTTTTAATACAATAAAGAAATATATATTTATTATTATTATTATTTTTAAACAATTTTTTTTTTTAAATCTGTAGTTAATTTGGATGGCGCAGTAGGTAGTGCTGTCGCCTCACAGCAAGAAGGTTGCTGGTTTGAGCCTCAGCTGGATCAGTTGGCATTTCTGTGTGGAGTTTGCATGTTCTCCTCTTGTTCGCGTGTGTTTCCTCCGGGTGCGCCGATTTCCCTCACAAGTAAATTGGGTAAGCTAAATTGTCTGTAGTGTATGTGTGTGAGTGTGTATGGGTGTTTCCCAGTGATGAGTTGCAGCTGGAAGGGCATCCGCTGCGTAAAACATATGCAGGCGACCCCTGATTAATAAAGGGTCAAAGAAAATGAATATTTTGCTATTTTTTAAAATAATATTATAAATAAAAAAGTTGCAATGGCCTTATTCAGTGATCAGCTGTTTAGAAAATCAGGTGATATATCTACTTTCTTTTTTGAATAAAGAAAAACACTGAACATTAAACATTTTGTTGCAAATTAAATATTAGCTATAGCTACTTCATAAATTATGAATCTTATATTATTACTGTTTAAATTTAGTTGAAATGCCTACAATATGCTAAAATAACAGGTTCCATATCGACACAATTTGCCCTTCTGAGTGTAGATCATATAATGATTGGCCCTAAAAGTTTCAGTTACCACACCTGTTGTTTGTAGAAAACATTTAAGAACTACAACTTCTAATACAACTTTCTAGCAATTTTAGCACGGTTTTGGCAGCCATCTCTAGCAGCTGTGACATTTCAACTCGCCCTGAAACATTCGGACACCTCACACTCACTCAACCGTCCATTGTTTGTGTCCATTACCCTTCCTCTGGTTCGCACAGTCCTGTCAGCCGTGATGCGCAGTGGAAGCGGCACCCAGCAGCACCGGCTCTGCGTGTCCTGTCAGGTTTGCAGTATAACTTGTGTCAGGAACAATCTGTTGGCGATTTGTCCATCTCTGGTGGTGTCCAGCCAAGCGGCAGGTCTGCGGCCCACCTTGACCTCAGGTGATGCGACCCACTGCCCTGTCACATGATATTTGCAGACAGACCTGCGTTTGTGGAAGCGTGTGTGTGTGAAACCTGTAGGCTGTTTGTACAGTAATTAGCTACAGTAGGGAGGAGGTGGCAAAAGTAATGCGAACAGACAAGAGTTTTTACACTTGAAAGAGAGATCATACACACACACTCAAATTTGAAAGTGTGTGTTTACTAGAGAAACCAAAAAATAATGTATGCTTCAAAGAGATGCAAAAAAGGACATATTTTAGTGCTGAATTCTTGTTTTTATATTAACTGTTGGGGTCTATATACAGTATTTTATTGATGTGGCTTTCATTCTGTCAGGGTTCTGCCACTCCTGTCTTGTTAATTCTTGTTTTGGTGGCAGAGTCCAGACACTAGCTCTGTCTAGTCCTGTGTGTTGTCAATATGGCTCTGTATGAGTGCCAATTGTGGGCACGCTTGGACCCTGCGCGCTCCCGCTTGATACGGGCGTGTGGGGCCTGAGCGTGTTCACGATTGTGCGCTCTCGTCCTGGTGTTTGTGTTTGTATGTCCGCAGCGTGTGGCTTCATTACCAGCGTCTTAGTCTAGTTGGTTTCGTTTTCGGTTGGCGCTGGGATGAAACATGCACGCTGCGTGTGTGAGCACACGGTAAGATGTTTTCATTTTATCGTGTGCTTGTGTCTTGGGTTTTTCTAAGCACGTGGCCCTGTGTTTACATAGTGGCCGCGTGTTTCCATTGTCTGTTTGAGCACGCGGTTAATGAGTTCTCTCATTGGCTGCGTGTTCTTGCCCCGTTTTATGTGAGCACATGGCTTGTGGTGTTTTCTTGTGTCATGATGCTCTCCCGTCTATTGTCTAGCCCCACCCTCCCTGTTAACCCATTATTTGTTAATTATTTCTGCTTTTATTCTTCTCATGTCTACTATCCTGTGCTAGTTTATTGTACTCCACTGAGTGTGTTGGAGTAATCCTGTCCAGTGTCTAGTCCTGCCTTGCCAGCCCAGGTTTGGTGATGTTTTTTCCCCTATAGGGTAATTTTTTGTTTGTTTATTTTTGTTTATTAAAAATTACATCTCATTTCTTGCATTCTGGAGTCCTCGCCTTTTCCCTTTACCCAAACGTTGACACATTCTGTTTTAAATTTCTAAATCTCTTCACCTTGACTCTGTATTGTTACATTTAGTATGGATAGAAATAAAATACATTATATGATTTGAACAGAAATCATACACTTAAAACAGTTAAACAAAATACATTTCATCATGATCGACAAAATATTTATTAATCCCATACACACTTAAAATATGAAGTGCAATTAATATAGATTTCATATATGCAGTCTACTTTTTATTTATCCGATTCCTTTAGTGCTGCTACTGTATTTCTCTATAGCATGTTTGCTATGTAAAACTGTATGATTGAATCACATAGATGGTGTTTTATCAACGTTATCCACAAACATAGAGATAAAACTGACTAAATGTGTCTTTTAAACCCTGTATAGCAACATTCTGTTTTACATAAGATAAGAGTGTGTGGTTCTGGTTTTTGTCAGGTTGTGGGGACCAAATGTCCAAACAAATATAGCAAAGCAACGCAAGTCGTTTTTGACCTTGTGGCTTTTTTATTTTTTGGTCCCCATGAGAAAAACAACTCATAAATCATAAAGACATAGTATTTTGAAAATGATTACAGAGTGTGTGTGTTGGGTTTAGGAGTAAATCTGGGGTAGAAGGACAGAATATTCAGTCCATACAGTATAAAAACCATTATGTCTATGGGAAAACCCAGCATGTGTGTGGGTTTGTGTGTGTTTGAGGTTGTTTGTACAGTAATTAGCTACAGTAGGGAGGAGGTGGGAAAAGTAATGCGAACAGACAGGAGTTTTTACACTTGAAAGAGAAATCATACACACACACACACACACACACACACACACACACAAACACACTCAAATTAGAAAGTTTGTGTATACTGGAGAAACAAAAAAATATATATTTATGCTCCAAAAAATTTACATTTTCTAAAGAAATTGATATTTTAGTGCTGAATTCTAGTTTACAGAACACAATGAGGAAAATATTTTATTGATATGGCTTTCATGCTGTTTTAAATTTGTAAATCTCTTCACAATGATTGTGTTGCTACATCTAGTATGGATAGAAAATGCATTATATGATTTGATTTGATTTAATTTGAGAAGTTTATTTCTAAGCTAATTTAGAGAGGATCACTTGCTTATGATAGAACACGGCTGGTCCCACATCAGTTATCACATAATTTACCAATCAGATGCATCCAAACACACATAAATAACCAGATTTCCTTACCTTAGTAATCTTCGTCTTGAAAAATCCCTGGTCCCAGGATCCAGTCTGTTACGATTGGTCAACTGAATTCAGCGCAAGACAGAGAGAAACGCCCACCACGTCTCATCAACATTGCTGAAATAGCCAGAGTGCAGAGTATATGTGTGAGCCCAATGCAGTTAAACGCTAGCATATTTCTCTATTCTTAACCATAAGTAAAAACAATAACACACATTCAGTATTAATCCACACAGTGGCAAAAGTGGAACTGTTTTTGAGCATGACCACCGCACGTAGGTAGGAACAGCTCATGGTGGCCATGGTGGCAACGACAAACGGCAGGGATTGCGAGCTCACAAATGCACTTAAATCCATAAAGAAATAGACTAGGTTGCCAACGTGGCTTTTTAAACGTGAGTATAAAGAGTTAACCAGATACAGTACAGGCCACGTTGCGCGATTACAAGTTACAAAACACAATTTAGTGTATTTTTTGCAAGCTAGAGAAAACAAGGATGCAACCATTTTATTCACACTTGCTTACACTTGTGAAATAGAGGAAGAAACTGATCCATGAACTGTGTACTTATAAAGTTTAAGCTCCCACTGTACGTCCCATACATCAAAAGTCTTTTCTGATCCGTCCTTTAACAAACGGCCGACGAATCCCTTGTTGCAGGGTAGATTATTGCATTAATCACCAGAACGTTCAATCTTTAGTCATTATCAGTCCCAAACACACCTGCACTCCGCTTACCAGTTCCAGCACTTCATCCAAACGATGAATCATTTAAATGTCTCTGAGTCGAATCTTTTATAAAAAAAAAACAGATTTTTAAACAAGCTGCACTTTCAGATTTAAGCCTCAGCTGGATGTTTTCATTCACTTCACACTGGTTTCATTCATTGTTACACACTGCATGGAAGGTCATTTTCAAAAACCTATACAGCATTAACACATGCATTTAGAAAGGTGTTTGTCAGGTTAGGCCTCTGTGCAGAACTGAACACACACATCTCCTCAGTCCATCTCTAAACATCACTGGAAACCTCCCCATGTCCCAACAAAAAGGCAGTCGTAGTTACACGAGTCACACGACCATGTGTGTATGTGTGTCTGTGTGTGCGTGAAGTGCTCACTGTGGGGCATGGACAGCAGCTGTGTTGGTCCACTCAGAGCTGTGCATGTGTGTGTGTGTGTCTGTCCCGGGGTGTGAGGCTCTGCAGAAGGTGGTTTAGCCACAGCCTGGCAAAGTCGTCTGTTTGCTGAGGAGGTGACCAGGAACCCTGGGGGAACTGAAGAGGACACACGCAAAAACACGCATGCAAACCAGGACACACAAACATTGCAAACTATGACATATATAATTATATATATGCACACACATGCGGAAACACACGAACAACGCCTCATGACAGGTGCATTAGCTTTCACATTACACAGACTGCACTCATTAGAAAAACAATTTAATTACATGTCAAAGAGCAAATTTGAGGAAGAATATTAAGTTCTCAATTGTGTCTTTTTCTGCATGTAGTTTATAAAACACAAGTTATATGATTGTTGGCATTAGGCATGGGACGATAACCGTTTTCAAGGTATACCGCAGTATGGAAAAGTCAAGGTTTTCATACCGCCAAAATATTCTACTATACCGTTCCTAAGGTATGTGTGAGATTTTGTTATTTACATTTACATGGAAATCTGTGTTTTTAAAAACAAATGAAGACCGCAGAAGTCAATGATTCACTTGA
>CAIGQQ010038113.1:4010357-4040370 GCA_903798035.1 Danio albolineatus
CAGGACCATGGGCAGGCCATTTCATTATTTCAGTGATTTCAGCCAAATGCAGGGAAGGACCCGCATGTTGGTGAAGAAGCTTCTGATGAACATTTGCAATAGATCATGTCATATACTGTAGATGTAAAAGAGGGCAAATCTTCTTGCTTTTTTAGCATTAAACAGTCTGGTCACCATTCACTTGAACTAAATTTGTCAAATAACCACACCAGGTTTGGAATAACGAGGCTAATTAAATTGATTTCAAATGATTTAAAAGCAAAAAAAAGACACACATCAGGTAAAAATCTTGCTGTTTTATTTGCATATAAACTTGGATAAATGTCACAATGAATAAAAAAAATTAAGTCACAAAACATATAAAGAAAGAATTTACAATACAAGAAATGAAAAAACTTTTTTGTGCTCACAAGATTGCAGATCCACAATGAAATATACAACACGTTTTTACAACAACTAAAAATGGAGATGAGGAGAAATCGAATGGCTTAGTGTTGTACAGCATTGTCATTTCCAGTTTCGAAACCAATAGAGTGCAGAAACACTGCTAATTTATAGAACAATTGCATTTACAAAATTCACCAAATTTATCTCCTGAGGCAAAAATTACATTGAAAGTTTTAGTCCATCTTGAATACCTGTCAACTATCTTTAGCATATGCATATTAAGCATTTTCTAAACTGTAATTATAGGACAAAAACAGCTCACAACAAGTGCTTTTAACATTTTGCACACACTGTACTGGTCTATTTTTATGTTGAGAGGACAAAATGTTTCCTTTATGGTGTTTAATGGCCTGAAAGATAAAGATGTGTCTTCATGATGAGGAAAAGAGCAAAGTCTGATTGCAGCAATAAATATCAGACCCATCGACAGGAGTGAAAGATGCACTTAAACCATTTAAATCCGAAATAGAATACAACACACAAGGAGTTTATGACTTAAATAACTTTATAATAAATTTACAAAGCACACTTAATATTAAATCAGACGTGGTCAAGTATTGCTGACGCTTTTAGGAGTACCGTTAATAATGCACTTTTTAAGATCCTGACCCATAAAAAAAAGGACAAACAGAAGGCAACTGATTGAGACAAATTACAAATATGAATTCACATGTTCCAATAGTCATTCAAATGGTGCCGGCTTCAATCCGACCTTAAAAAATATTTCATTTTCATGCATTTAAATACAAGCAGTACAAAAAGACTTTTTACTTTTAAGTAAGGAAGAGTTATGTAGAAAAAGAAGAGGCTTTAATGAGTCTCAGGAGTTTCCTGGGTTTGGGAGATCAAATATGATTGGTGGGTTGGTGGGCTGGAAGCTCACTGTACATGTGGAAGAGTTGATGAATGTGGTGTAACCGTCTGTCATTATTCCATACCCTGAAAACCAGAAAAAAATATCTATTTGTATTTCATAAAACATTACCTTGATTTATTTAAAATGTTTAAAAAAAAAGAACAGGATTGCTGTTGCTGTGACTTTTGCAGTTTTTTATGTTTGTAGAGTTGCACATATTACCTACTCGCTTTAGGTAAAAAAAAAACATCGTATCATTGTTATATATCAATAAAACATCATAATGTTATCAATAAAACATAATAATAATAATAATAAATCTTATAAGCTATAAAAATGTATATAACAATTAAAATTTGATTTATATAAATAGTAATATTAATCATCATAGTAATAGTAATACTAGCAAATTATGCAAAACCTTAAGATGCATTTATGGAAATTTTGGTCATGTACTGTATATTAGCAGCAAAAAAAAAACAAAAAACGTATGAACCCAATATATATATATAAAATGTAATGCTGGAATACAAATAATAATATTTAATAATGATATACATTGCTTAGTTGTTGCCTTCACTTCGTTCGTGTGTCATATTCACTTCACAATAGATGTGGATTCGAGTCATGGACAGGGCATCTGTAGCATCGTTGCTAAATGGCTAACATAGATTTTAAGAGTAGATGTGCTTTATGTGCTTTAGGAAGGCTAAACAGCGCAAGTTCATTCGGCACCATGTCTGATCCACTAGATCCTTTCTGGGGTGCACCCAGTTCTGTGAGTTCATCAACTCCTCCAGAAAGTAAACCTGGATGATGGAAGCTTTCAGTGGTGCTTCAGACTGAGCCGAGCCCAGTTTTCATGAGCAGTTGTCTGGTGTCAGCAGGAGGATTTCCCCTCAGACACCAACTGCAGGTGGTATGTCATTATCACGCCTCTAAGAGCGCGCTCCTGATTAGTTAACGCGGCACGAATGTCAGCTAAAGTTTCGATTTTCCAACAATCACATGATTCGTGATAATCCATTTGATTATTTTTGATTATATTAATTGTGCAGCTTTACAGTATGTTATACAAATACTTTAAATATAATCATTTAGCCCTCACCTTCATGGATTCCCCCATATGCGTGGAGTTTGGGTCGGACCCTCTTCTGTACAGTGTTGAGTAGCTCCACACAGCCGACTCTCTGCAGTTCTTTAGGGACCCAGTCTCTGAACCCTGGACAAAGTCCAACATCACTGCCTTAGTGGCGTATCATCACATTTATGATGACGTGAAAATACAACAATCCATCTGCAGACACAAACTGATGTCTACATGCTCTCCATCTACAGTTACGTTCACTGCTTACCCAGCGGAGGCCCGTGTGTCATAAGAATATCCACGTCTTCGGGGATCTGGTTCCACTTATCTAGGAGAGACTGGCCACGAGGTAAGTTAAAGCCCCATCCATTAAACCACGGGGTCCTGTGAGAGCAGACAAGCACATTTTACACACTTCATAAATGTCCAAATCATCATACACAAGCCTGCAAGCTGTTCTCACACACATACTGCAGAAGTCCACTGGATCTGAAAAATGATTTTTCAAGTAGACGAGTTGCTAGGCTGTATAAATGTGCAGCTAACTTTATATACAATGAGCAGTGTGCCACAAATAGTCTTTTCAACCAATCAGAATATTTATGTATTAAGAGAAAAAAAAATGTTCAATTTTAAACACTGATCAAAGTCTATGATAATCAAAGTAGATTAAATCACTCTAGAAATTAAATGTACATAGCATTTGATTGCCAGTTCACCTTTAAATGCTTAATCGTGTTTTGCACAGACAATTCGGTAATTTACGAGACTGACAACAACTACATTCAAAAACCTAATTAATTTAAAAAGAAAATAGTAATAACCACCTTTACAAAGATTTTACACAGAAATCATATGCCAAGAGTCTACTGGTTAGTGCACTGAGATATAGCACAACTGCGTTGCAGACATCCCGAATTCTAGTTCCAACACGTGGTCCTTTTCTAACCCTATCCCTCCTCTTTAGATGAACCTAGAGCTGAAAATATAACCTAATGCTGGGAGATAAGAGAGGAAAATGACAACAGCCAATAAGAATCAGAGTTTCAACCGAGGCTTCCAGTCATTCGGGGTGTTTTAAAGTCTAAATGTTTGCACCTTGACATTTTTTAATTTAATCAGCTCAGGAAAATATATATTACCTGTTTATTTTAGTATGATCATCATTACATAAATGATTTTTTGATAAAATAGTGTTTTGCAAGTTATATCATGAGATATATCGTTATTGCAATACACAGCAACAATATTTTGTATTTTCCCAGTATTGTGCAGCCCTATCAAAAATGGCAAAAATAAAAGAGTTGTAAGTAATAAAATGAATTAGTGTGCAGGGTTCCCACTCTGACGTCTCCCTGACTTTTATAGACTAAAACCTGAATTTCATGTCCAACAATACATGGAAAAACAAGGCGCTGTTGTGCTTGGCATAACATTTTTCATTAATTTAATAGACATTATGCGAGCAACAATAGATCATTTGTATCAGATTTTGAAAATAATTATAGAAACGTACAAATTAAAAGAAACAATGGCACTCAGTCTTTAAAGTGGCCATTTTAGCCAAAGCTCTTGAAATGTACATTTTACAGTTTACAGATTGATGAGTGCATTTGATTTAAGGCTGATTTATACTTCTGCATCAAGCGCACGCATATGCTCGCCATGGCCGACGCTGACGCGCATTTGTCAAAAAATGTAACTACACGTCGAAACGACACGTAGCACAAGCTCTGTGATTGGTCGGCTTCACGCTGACGAGTGTAGGCGGAGGTTATAGCTGTGCGAGCCCGATGGAGCTAGTGTTTACAAGTCTGGAGTCCCGTGAAGGAGCTCTAGATGGAAATGATTGTTTTGTGTTTACGTTATGATTGAGGTTGTTGCATGTCCGCTGGTTCCTGCCTGTAAATGAGAGAGTTTGAGCCACTTGTACGTTAAAGCAGCATTCAGAAAAAACAAAACACCAGCGAAGAAACTCGACACTCGAGGAACATAAAAACCTACTGCGAGCTAGCGTTTCGGAAGTGCATGCACCGTGGGTCATGGCAATCACTTGACGCAGAAGTATGAACCAGGCTTTAGAGGACTGCCAGCTGATGAGCAGGAAAGAAATAAAATTGTGCTGAAAAAATGATAAGCATAGGCAAAACATGTGAACGTGATAAAACAACAACAACAAAAACATGATACAGTATATAAAATACAATTTTCCACTATTGTGCTGAACCGTTCTAAGAACAGCCGGGTAAGGTTACAGTATAGTTGTGGTTACAAGTGAATACATCCATTCTTGGCCCGGAATTCTAGGAGCGCTTAGACAAAAATAAACGTCTTATGCCAGTAGGTGGCAACAAGTGAAACATATTTTAGTTTATAATAGAGAGAGCTGATGGAAAAGTAGGTAACCATCATACAATATACTGTACAGACCCTTTTTTCCTTTCCAAAAAAATAAAAAAGGCAAACGAAAAGGAAAAAAAATGGTCTAAAAATGCCTCAGAGTATTGCAGTATCAGATTTGAGGCCACGGCACAACTCAGGCTATTCATTTCAGCCTCCATCAGGGCGTCCGGCGGTTCGCAGCGGAGCAGAGGTCATCTGCAGAGGAGGCAGATTGATCAAGCTGTCAGCACCAATGAGCAGAAGCATGTTAATAAGAGTTTTATTTCCCCTCCGGGACGGGCCTGCTGACAGCCTGCGGTAACCTGGGCCAGACCTTTATTTACCACTGTCTGATAAGGGCCAAGTGTCTGGCCCCAGCTAGACAAGGCTACACAAGGCCAGGGCTAAATGCAGGCCTTGGTTGAGAGGGCAGGAACTGACCCCGTGCTGATAAACAAAGCTGGGTGATGGATGGAGACAGTGCAGACGAATGAGAGCTTGAAGCATTGCGGAGAGCGCTACAGTACATCTGCAACTGCTCAACGCTGCTTCAGAAACCACACTAAAGTGCAGGAATTTAAAACAGCTTGACATGATGAAAACGGCTAACTAAAATAGTAGCGATTATATCATTTTAAGGTGTTCACAGTTGTTAAATGACAACTCTAATGGTCTATGAATGGGTCATGCAAGGAAGAAAGTGCTAAGTTCTTCTTTACTGCCATTGTCTTCTTTCTATCTTTCCAAAAATGTAATTTCTTAAGATTGATCTCAAGAATATCCATAGAAATCCTAAAAAGTTAGGACTTGTCTTGTCTTATCATTAACACACCATCGTGTGGTTCCAAATGAGTTTCTTTTTTTCTGTTGAACATTTTTGTTAACATCCAGTTTTGTTTTGTTATTTCTTTGACGAAAGGTAATGGCTGCCAGATTTAACATTCTTCAAAATATCTTCTTTGTGTTCAACAGAAGAAAGAAACACATTTGAAACAAGTTGAAGCTACGCAAGTGACAGTTTTCATTATTGTGTGAATGATTACTACTACCTTAAATCTTCAAATGTTATTTTCTCACGTACTTTCCGATTGCCTTGGACTTATGATTTCGTTGTTTATCTTTATGAATCCCTTATCCAAAGAGCACTGGCACATTAACTACCCCTGAAGCATTTTTTGGATTTAACCACTGGGTTATTTGAACTATTAAAAGTAACTTTTATAAAGGTATAGTCATATTAGTGAAAAATGCCAGCAACATTGAGTACAAGGACTGAAATCTTACAGCTTTCTTCATGTCAGCTTGGTTTCTCTCATGATCACATGGATTCTGCCTGGAATCGTTTTGCCCAGACTGAAGGCAGAAGGTCTGGACTCCATCACGTCTGATGTAAAGCAACTAATCACCATTTTGTTCAGCGTCATGTTTAGGGCCATGAAAAAGTATGATCTATGTCCCTACAATAAAAGACCCCTGAGTGCTTTTTGGTTCACACCAAATGCCACAAACAGAAACCACCATGGATTTCCTATAGGGGTGCTCAACCCTGTTTCTGGAGAACTACCTTTAGAGTTCAGCTCCAACACTGATCAAACACAACAAAACCAACTAATAGGATCTGAAATAGCACTTAATAATTAAAGACAAGTGTATTTGAACAAGGTTGCAGCTAAACTGTTGGTTGGGCACCCCTGGTCCATCTTTCAGATATTTTTGAAAATCCTAAATTTTGTTGATCCTGATAAGTGCTCAGTCATAATCGAAGGTTTTGGAGACACGAGGTGTTGTTTTTTAGTGGACCATTAAAGAAGGGTCAATGACCAGTACTATAATTCAACCAAACAACTGACTACTTCAAATGAAGACATGAAGGCAGCTCAACTTTAATGACTCTTTGTTGCCATTGTATTATAGAGCAGCTGAGCTGAGCTACCTTGATGGTACCTAAAAACAAGCATTGGTCCAAACTAAACTGAAATTTAACCGGCAATCTGGCTTCAAGGTACAGGTCCCTGGTGTTTTAACCTATCACTTTTGTCCAGTTCCTATCACTTTCCTAATTACATAAAGGGCAGGATCTATAGGTTGGTGTATGCAATCATTTTTTCTAATCCTTCAATCTAATATTGTGAACTAAACTTATATAAATTCTATATGAACGTGAATGGACGCAACTTTTGTTTCTGCTCTGCTCAAAAATAAGCACTAGGGTTGGCGCCAGTGGTGTAGTGGTTAGTGCGTCGACACATGCACTCCGGTGTTCGATTCCGCCTCGCAGTCCTATGCCGATCCTTCCCCTCTCTCTGCTCCCCATGCTTTCCTGTCAATTCTCTCTACTGTCCTGTCTAATAAAGGTGAAAACCCCGAAAAAATAATTATAAAAAAAATAAATAAGCACTAGGTTAGTGTTAGAATCAGGACTGAATCAGAAATCAGGACAGCTTTTTCATTTCATTTCATTTTCTTTTCGGCTTAGTCCCTTTATTAATCCGGGGTCGCCACAGCGGAATGAACCGCCAACTTATCCGGCATTTGTTTTACGCAGCGGATGCCCTTCCAGCCACAACCCATCCCTGGGAAACACATCCACACATTCCCATTCGCACACATACACTATGGACAATTTAGCTTACCCAATTCACCTGTACCGCATGTCTTTGGACTGTGGGGGAAACCGGAGCACCCGGAGGAAACCCACGCAACCACGGGGAGAACATGCAAACTCCACACAGAAATGCCAACTGGCCCAACCGGGACCTGCCCCAACCAGGGATCGAACCAGCGACCTTCTTGCTGTGAGGCGAACGTGCTACTCACGCGCCACCGTGGCGCCCAGGACAGCTTTTTGTCTTTCAAATTTACGATTTCAGGCAGCAAAGCATAAATCTTATCAGGCTAACACGGTTCAATAACAGACCCCGTGAGGTTTCAAAATTAGTCCAATAGGCAGAGAGCAGAAAATAACAATTGAATTGGATCACGTGAGCGTTTATGCTGCAAAAGCAATCCGATGAACATAAAAGTATCATAAGGGAGGATGAGATTACAAATACTAAGTATCTGAGATGTAACAGCTTATAGCATTAATGAGCCTTAAAGGACTCGATGCTACCTGTACTCGCAGGCATACATATATGTATGAGCACACATGCCCGGTTATCCAGAGGTCATTTCACAACGAGCACTTGACAAAGCCAGAGCCTCAGAGAGACACAAGGTTGAGACGAGAGGGGGAAAAGGTTTTCACAGCATGTTCTCTGAGACCTGAGGCCTGGATCTTCTTTTTCATTCAATGAATTATGTTGAAATAGATGAGGGACCAGGGCCCAGACGTCTATACCACCTCAGAATAACAATAGAAAGAGCCCTGGAGCAGAGTATTGAAAACCAATTACAAAGAAAATGAAGAAGAAAAAAAAGGGTTTTAGAGTGAAAAATGGAAACACAGGAGTCTGTTGCTTTAAAATAACTGCCAATTAAACTAGGAGACCCAGTTAAAACTTGCAAAGAAACAGGGTGCCAAAAAGCAAAGACGTTTGCTAAATACAAGACATGATACAACACAACCAGATTCGAGAAATAAATCGTTATATTTACATAAATACTTTCTTTAAAAAAAAAAAAGTGTATTGCAAAAAAACATTAACAAGAACAAAAATTGGGACAGACTAAATATTCAAAGGTAAAAATTATTTAATATATCTAAAAATGTGGTTACAAATGCAAGACAATAAATAAAACCGGACTGATTTCAAATTTTACTCCATAAATACAACAATCTTGGCATAATTCAACACATAACGTTGAATTATGAAAAAACACAAAAAGAAAGCACAAATGAATGAAACTGATTGCTCCATTACACAATGTGAAGCCAAGCATTGAGCACTAGTGATGAAAAGAGTGTGCACACTTATGCTTATTACAGTAATCTACTGGCAGCACAAAAAGATGATTTTTCAAGTGTTTTCATCAAGCTAATCACATAGTGTTCAGAATGAACCACCATTTAGCCATTAAGAACATGCCAGACTGAAGTTTTCTCTTATGAAAAAAATGAAAATTTTTGAGATCTTCGCTTAAGGAAATTCTTACAAACTTCACAGTCTGCCTGATATTGGAAAAAACTGACATTGCAATATTGGATTTTTCTGCGATACTAATTGCAGTGTTGGGTAGATGAAATGAATAGCTCTATTTGGAAAGAAATCATACAATTAGATTAAATGTGATGATTTTAAAGGAGAGTACATCTGCATAAAATTAATAAACCACTCACAAGTATTGATAAATGCATTAGAGCAAAGATTCAAATGAAATAAACAGTAATTTATGGTTGTCTGGGAGTCAAGCCGTATTCAGGCACAAACGGAATAATGAAATGTAAAATAACACAGTATAGTGTACCTTCATCGTATACACACAAAAACAAAATTAATCTATCTTAAAGTTTTTGAACTTAAACTATTTAAAGTGGCTTGAAATGCTCTCAGTCACATGGCCTAAAAACACATGCAGAGGATAAACTAATTTCAGAGGATAGATAAACTAATTGATAAATATATGGTTAAAATTTGCAATGACTTAACAACTATGATATCATAATCCTGTGTAATCCCTCAAAGTGACTATTGCGGATACATAAGATATTGATGCTAAAACCATATATTGTGCAGCCCTACTTTAAACTGTTATTTATGAACACTTCTGACTTCAGTTTCCAATAAACCACCTAAAATAATTGGCAAATTGAAACATTTTAAATAATTAAACATGACTGAGAAATACTCTACTCTGTCAACACAGAGCAAAAATGTGAATAATGCCATAAATATCTGCAACTTAGACAATTTGTAACGTTTACAATTAAATTATGCAGTGCTACAGAAAATAAAAAAGTCAATCACTACTTTTTGTTTGTCGTTTAGTGTCGATTAGTGTGTTTAAAGAAGGACGATGGCAGTAAAGTGGCAGATTTGTATTTGCATCACAGCTTGTCTTCTTAAAAACAGTACTTATTTTATTGTATCTAATGTTAGTTTAGTATTTAGTATTTCATATATTACTATATTATTCGCTTTTATACTTTCATCTTTGCGCTTTTAACTCTGTAATATGAGCATGTGTGTTTTGCGAAGCTATTTAATCGATTAATATTAATGTTTAGCTTTGTTTTCACTCATTTTAGTAGCTTCTGTTAAAAATAATAATAATATAACAGAGTTTGTGTCAGAGCTGGTCTTCACTGGTTACATCGCTTAACGCCAAATAATAATTCTTTTATGTTTAAGGACAAACATGTGAGCAAATATTCAAATATAATCTATCACTACACTGCCATTGTCCTTCATTAAACGCACCAAAGAGTGCAGTCTCTTCTCCAACACTGAACGTCCATCATCGCAGTCTGGATTGGTATTGTCCGCTGTTTGCCTATCCATTAGCGCGTCTTCATAGATTGTAGAGAATGGAGTTGATAGAGGATGAAATAGAGGCTGAAGTCAGGAAATGGCTGCTGAGGTCTCTGTCTGTATGTTGGGTAGTCGGGCTTGTCTTGTGGATGATTGATGGGAAGGCAAATAAAGGCGAGTGGTTGCTTTCGAACACTGTGCAGCAGGCCGGTACTCTTGGGTACAATCTCTCAAACCCTGTTAGTTTTCCTGCAAACATACTCAGGCACGTCTGCTTAAACTCACACATAAACGTCATGGTCTGAGTCAGGATTTGGTCTGAACATCAAGCTAGTCGTCATTAAGACGTCATTACATCTTGATTTGCACATTAACAGAGAACAAATGAAGGAAGTCGAAAAAGGAATTCTTTATTACGCTGAAATTTTTTTTTTATTATTATTTACTAAATTGTTTTAAAGTAAATGTTGTAAACAAATTATATAGGCTGAATTTACACAAACAAATTACTTTATTTTAATTAAGTTGTTCAATTTTAGCCCATAACAATTGTTTGCAACCATTTACTGTAATGATTTCTAGTAAATCCAATGAATCCTTGTTTTTTTTTCAGTGTACATGCAGTTCTATGGAATAGTTGATTCTTCTTGGTCAGTTTATATTTAGCAGTCAAATAATTTTGAATAGGCGTCATGGTAGTGCAGTGGGTAGCACAATCGCCTCACAGCAAGAAGGACGCTGGTTCGAGCCTCGGGTGGGGTCAGTTGATATTTCTGTGTGGAGTTTGCATGTTCTCCTTGTGTTTGCGTGGGCCGCTTTCCACCACAAGTCCAAAGAGACATGTGGTATAGTTGAACTGGGTAAGCTAAATTGTCTGTAGTGTATGTGTTTATGGATGTTTTCCAGTGTTGGGTTGCTGCTGGAAGGGCATCCGCTGTGTAAAACATATGCTGCCTACGTCGGCGGTTCATTCCACTTCGGCGACCGCTGATTAATAAAGGGACTAAGCCAAAAAGAAAATAAGTTAATTAATAATGGACAAGGATGTTTTACAGATTTGGCCCTAGAAACTAATTTAATGCCTTACATATCACTTGTGCAACATCCTCTATATAATGTGATTTTAGTTAATGCTGTGAAAATGATTTTTAAAAGTTATTTTCACATAATTTCTCAAGATAATCTTGGTATTTTTTGCTATACAGCCATCTAAACCTGTTTATAATTCATTCATTTTCTTTTTTGGCTTAGTCCCTTTATTAATCTGGGGTCGCCACAGCGGAATGAATTGATAACTTATCCAGCATATGTTTTATGCAGCGGATGCCAGCTGCAACCCATCAAAGGGAAACACCCATACACTCATTGGGTGGACTTGTGGGGGAAACCGGAGCACCCGGAGGAAACTCATACCAACACAGGGAGAATATGCAAACTCCGCACGGACACCCCAACTGATCCAGTAGAGGCTCGAACCAGCGACCTTCCTGCTGTGAGGTGACAGCGCTACCCACTGCGCCACTGTATATAATATAATATAATATAGTATAATATTATATAATATAATATAATATAATTTTATATAATATAATATCTGCAATGTACATATAAACAAGGTGAAACTCAATGAAATGTGAAACTTTTAGGACTAATAACTTATAATTTTACATGCTTTTAACAAATAAAATAAAACAAAACATTACACATTATTCCTTGATTGGAATTCATGCATTAACATTTATACTGCACATTTATCATGATTATCTCAAATAATTATAAATAAATAAAATATAACTATAAGTGTAATAATAATTGTAAAATGCCTATATATTCCTAAAAAGAAGAAAAGAAACCAGTTTAAATGTAAACAAAAAAGAGAGAGCGAGAGAGAGAGAGCGAGAGAAAGAGAGAGAGAGAGAGAGAGAGAGAGGGAGAGAAAGCTTTCACTGTCAGAAACTGTGGTCAGTCCTGAGACACGAGTGTATATTTGTGTCTGTATGGGTATTTGTTTTGGCTGCGTCAGCACTTTGTTTTGATGAACTCTCAGTGACCTGGACACACATGCACACAGTGGCACACAGAAGCAGACGGCTGACACACACACATACACGCACACGCACGCAATACAAGCATGCCAGTCCTTCAAACACCTCACATGCAGAAAGGATTACTGAAATATTTATCTGCTGCTGAGGTCAGGGCAGAAAAGAGAGAGAGATCAGAGAGAGGAGTGATTGTGGAAGAAGGTTATCAACTATGCAGAGATGGACACAAGACTAAATGAGATGACGACAGGAAATAACACTTTGTTGGGATTTCTTTGCGAAGGAGCGGTGCATCCAAAAGATCTGTTTAATATTTGTTGTGATTCATGCGAATGTCAGATTGTCTGTTTATTTGTTTTTAGACCGACAAATCATACAGCATTTTTTTATGCTCACAATTTATTTGGTCAAATACAGTAAAAACAGTAATGTTGGATAACTTTATTTATTTTGGATTGTGAAACTAAATTCTCCTACCAGAGTAATTATAGCGCCTCCCGATGGTGAATGCGGTTATACTCATGTCAGGTTTTATTTGGTATTTTGGTCATTTATTTCACTAATTAGGCAACCGTCAAACGTCATCAGGGAAACGGTTTGAACTTCCGCTTAGTAAAAAAGGCATTAGTGTTCCATTTGGGACAACACTACATACATATGAGTGCATAAGCGCATAGTGTATAGCTTGCCATTTGGGACGCAGCTATTCTTTCATGTTAGTGGAAAAAAACAAATACTTAAAGCTAATCAAAAGAGAACAAATGGCAAGCCTCTTAACAAAAACAAAAACAAAAAAACATTACAATAACTTCAACCTAGGGCTGGGTGATATAGCAAAAAACTAAAAAAATTATCATGATATAATATTTCAGATCATTCAGTATTGATAATTATTGAATATTTTTTAACAACCCATTCAAGAAAACTAGGATTTTTTAAAATTTAATCACTACTTTAATTTCCCAATATTACAAATAGTTCTAATAGTCAAAAACAAAAATAAATAATTTCTCATCTCTAATGTCTCATAATAAAATAAACAAGTGTTAAAGAGACTCATTGATAAATAAAATATTAAAGTGTAGGCGCTGAACAAAGCAAACTTTAAGATCTGTAAGATGAATAATAAAATAGTAAACCTCAAACTCTGTAAACAAAACAAATTATGATACTCAAATCTGAGCTAAATAATGGAACCACCATCATTATTCATATACATATTGAAACATTACAAATTGTAAAGTTGAATGTCTACATTACCCCAGGCTAGAAAAAAATCTTTCAGATGTGGTGCTAGTGGCTGGGATGCAGAAAAGAAACCAAAAAGCCACTCTGGCGACATCCTTACAACCTTTTTTATTTACAATCTCCTCACTACTGCTAGTCATGGCATTAGTTTTCACGTGTGTTATTCTGACCTGAGGTGGCGATGACGAAACCTAAAACTTGCAAGTGAAAACCACGGTTAATAAATACCAATAAGGTTTTTAATCGCCCAGGCCTACTTCAATCTTACTTTTAAATTCCCTCTTTTGTTTTGTTAACGTTTACCACAACATGCTTGTCATGTTCACAAAAATCAAAAAATACCTTTGTTTTTGTTATTCTAACAAGCCACTGCATTTATCTCCAGATTTGTTATCAATCTGCATTTTACAAACAAGCAACAACTTGTCAACAAACACGAGACCAGAAAGGTAGACTATTACTAAACAAAACATGTTGTGTCTACATGTTGCCTTCACAACAAAATAGAACAATTCCCTCTAGAGATTAAAAAAAACAACAACGAAGTAACCCTCTCCATTCTCGAAGCATGTGGTACGATCTGTTTTTGAGAAGCCTCTACATGGTTGACATATTTCTGTATAGCCTGCTTACTAATATCATCTGACCCCTTTTCCCTTCTCTCTCTCTCTCTTTTACTGTGCCCTCACGATGCCCTCCACCCCCTCCTGAATTTCTCAATCCTCCCTGCCTGGTACCGCAACCGCCGCCAGCCACCGCTGTTAATTACCACTGACAAATGATGGCACCTTCGGGCCAGGGGTCATCTTATAATCAGTGGCACAAGCAGGTAGCTTGTCGGGAGTTGCTAGAAAATGCTATTGCTTATTTAGTAGCTTCTGTTGATGATCTGAGTGGACCGGATGAATTAGATTTATTAATGATTTCACCTTTAGGAACAGTTCTAAATATCTTCAGTGTAAAAAATGTATTGAACACGTCATGTATTTTCCTGGGAATAATATTTCTAGAGGAGCTGTTAACATGGAATTGAACCAGATTTAGGTGAAAACCCAAACAATACAAAGATAAAATTGAAACAAAACCAAAAAAAATCTGAAAAATTAGTTATGTGTAATAACAACAGAATGTTACTGAACTACTGAAACATATTTAATACTTTATATATAAAGGCTTTTTTGGTGATGACAGCTTAAAGATGCCTCTCATATGGAGAATGAATCAGATGAATTGCTCAGGTGTGAGCTTTTTAAAGACTTCAGCAAAAATCTTGATGGTTCTGTGGGTCTTCTGTGTGACGCTGTTTGCTGCAGAGCCACTTGGGCTCCAGTGAGGTGGAGCTTGAGCTCCAGCTCCTCCTCCTATAAGCTGTTTTGATGCATACACCCACCACTAACCCCAATCACCAGTGAGAACATTTGTTGAATAAGTTACGTATTTTATTACACGTAACTTTATTTGTAAACTAATTAGATTTGTTTTCTTTGCATATATATATTTCTTTGGTTTCTACCAACATCCAGGGAAAACGTAAAGTCAACGGCATCTTTAGAAATATGTTTTCTAAGAAAAAGGATAATATGTTCAATACTTACTTTGATGTATCTCCTCAACAAAAGTTAGTTCTAAAATAATTGCTAAAATTAATGAAATGTAAATTTTTTTGGTTATTTGGAATGTTTAGAGATTAATCCATTTCATAATTTTGCAAACATCAATAAAAAGATACTTTTAGAATTCTGAAATAGAGAAACATTTACAGGATGTTGGATGTGTGTCTATTAGGATGTAACAGTAGTTGTATTAAAGAGTAATGGTATTCCCAAACTGTCAACATACATGAAAGAAGGTTTGATTTATGCACCGAATGTAATGAATACAGTCATTTCATGATGGATACTGTCTGTCCAGATGTACAGTCACTAGAGTGCAGCAATGTAGCAGCCATTCATAAATAATGCATCTGTGTCTGAAAACGCAAGACGCAATGCTCAGAAGTGGTTCCGCTATGTTGTCATGTCAACTCAGTACACAAAAGCTTGCAAAGCTTGCCCCGCCTTCCAGTCCTTCTGATTGGTCCACTGCTGTGTAACTGACATTAATGAATGCCACTGTGTGTAAAAGCTCAAACTGTTTTACCTAGAGCATCAAAAAAAAAAAAAAAAAAAACGATGCTGCAGAAGACACCAGTGTATAATGGTCATGCACTTCTGTAAACCGGGTTCACATAAAAAACTATTGAAATATAAGATACGGTTTCATCTCGTGCTCATGCAAGTCTGAGTCCTTTCTATACACACACACACAAGACTGCACAGTTTTAGATTTTCACTTCAGTATGGGTAAATTGATCAAAACTCAGAATAGAAAATATGAATCTAAATGTATTTATTATTATTATTTCAGCCAATCTCTGTTATTGTCAAACTGCAGTAATTTTACAAAATTTCATTTGTGTATTACAAAGTTATGATACAAAGTTTGGCAAAGGCTAGAGATGCTAAAGATGGAACACAAACACACAATTGCACAAAAGTTTCTATATCAGGCAGTGGCAAATTTTCTGCATTGCATTTATTCATTCATTGCAATATCTAGCCAATAATTATTGGTCATCTGGTTATCTTTATGATCAGGCATAGACAGATCATAAAGATGTCTGTACAGTCGTACCTGTTTCAGACAAAATCCCATTAAAATGTGTTTTGTGTTCAAATCAAACATGGTGCAACGCAAACTGTTCACCCGAGTCTCAAAAAATTCTGTAAGCTCCGCCAGCCAAAATCATGTCGCGCGCACCCAAAGCGAACCTCCGCAAACACAGCGATGATGTCACATTCGCCATTCACTCTCAATAGTTCAATAACAGAAAGCTGATTGGCTATTGCATGTTGGTCTCATTTGTACATTTAGATTAGTGAAATAAACTACAACACCATGAAAACAAAGCAACAACAACAAAAAAGAATTTAAATGAGTATTAGATGTAGTGTTACATTGACGTCGGAAAAATAAAACCTATGCAAAAATATTTAAGACCTAGAACAGCGAATTTAAGACTTAAGGCCTAAAATTTCGATTTTCAAGTTTTAGACTTTAAGACCCCGAAGAAACCCTGACTATAGCCAATTTAGTTTTATCAATTCACCTAAACCAGATCACCCGGAGGAAACCCCACGTGAATACGGGGAGAACATGCAAACTCCACACAGAAATCCCAACTGACCCAACCGGGACTCGAACCAGCGACCTTCTTACTGTAAGGCCACCGAAAGCCACCGTCTCACCCCTTTTGCATTGCACAAAAATAAATTAAAAAAAAACTATGGAAGTCTATGGAATGGATGCTGATCCATTGGCTCCGCCTACTGGCAGAAAGATAATCGGCATCTTCATTCGGCTACCAGCTGTTTTTGTATTGTGCTAGGGTTTTATGCAGCACTTTTTCACAAAGCAAATGTCAAAGACTAGAACTTTCTGACAACAATCCCTGTTGGATGGGTCCATAAAGGTCAATAATAATAATAATAATAATAATAATTGAAAATATGAGCAAGCTAAAGTAGAACTGGTGAGTGCTTCTGCTAGGCATTGGACGATAACCGTTTTCAAGGTATACCGCGGTATGGAAAAGTGAAGGTATTCATACCGCCAAAATTTTCTGCTATACCGTTCCTAAGGTATGTATAAGATTTATTTACTTTTTTTTTAGGTGTAAATCTGTTTTTAAAAACAAATGAAGACCGCAGAAGTCAATGATTCACTTGAATTATTTAGCCTGACATGTTTACTGCCCCAAAATATTTTAAATGTTTCTCAAAATTAAAATATATTGTGTTCAAAAGGGAAAAAGGTTTTGTTTTTAGCCAGACATTTAAACCGAATATATTTCAGAGCAGTAATTACAATACCATCATACCGTGAAACCGTGATATTTTTATCCAAGGTTATCATATCGTCAGAATCTTATACCGGCCCATGCCTAGTTCTGCAAATCAATTGTCATGTCATAATGGTCTCAGTAACAGGAAGCATGTAGGCTTGTGTATCATATTGAGAATATTTAGCAGATGAATATTAAAAATTAGAAGAGAGAGAGATGAGAAGCATCAGACCAGTATATTTCCTTGTCAACCGTTTAATTTTGTTCATTCAATTCAGATGAGTCAACTTATATTCATTAGCAGGCCTTCAAGAGTCTAATATCATTCAGGTACAGCTTGTCATTGCAAATTAAGCTGTACTGAAGTCAGTGCGTTTCACCATTTCACTTTCTACATTCAACTTGGCTACAATTATGCATTACCCTTGGCAAAAAGTGCCGAGGACATGTCCCAGTTGCCCTTACCTTAAAAGACACCAATGCTACAAATACTGTCCATCATCAAGTAATTAGCGCTATCAGCTTCACACTGATCTGACTTCACCCTGGGATAAAACCCTCACACTTCATATCTAGTATCCATACGGCTGCAGATAAACAGCTTTGCATATCTTCACCGATCTTTCATTCAGCACATCATAACCACCACAGATGATTATGAAGCTCCGATACAGTTTCTATGGCAGCGAGAATAAAACGCCCCCTTTATCTATTGTAGCCTGGCTTTTTAAACACTCACCCCAGATGAACTCGGGTCACATGACTTACGTCTGCCTTTCCTAAGAGGATTAGAGAGCCTTTGATTTTCAAAAGCCAAACCACCATCTAGCACAACCAGCTTACACGTTAATCAAACCAATCACAGCTGCTAGCTGGAATATACGCGATACGTATCGGTGTGGATATTCAAGTAGGATTACCAAACACTGCGTTATCAGGATAGCTATGCAAGATCATGCCTCGCTTCTATTAGACGACCCGGTTCGTTATACAAAGGTATATCGGATGTTTGTCTGGTACGACATCGAGAGTAATCAAGTCAAGGTCAATGTGTCGACCTTCATGAAAGGGAATACAGATAAATAAATGGACGTAAAACAGGCTCGTCTTCTACCTCGGGCCAGACGAGAGTCAAGCCTGACCGAGCACTTTGTAGGGCAGAAGAATGAAGCCGTGTAAATGACCTCCTTGATGGCTGAGGCCCGGGGTCGCGGAGGTCAGAGCGGCTGCTGAGAGTGTGCGTTTGGAGGGGCACACCGGGGTCGGGTCTCGTGTTTTGATCCCGGTTTCCAACAAAGCACCAGGATGTGTCGGGACAAAAAGCACTTCCTGCAGGAGAGGCTGGGAAAACTGTGACCAAAGCGCACCCCCCGCCAAGACCACCCATCGCAGATGTCTGCTTTTCCCACTTCTTAACAAAATTAGCATGCTAATTCTGGCGGGCTGAAAACCTCCTGATATTTTAGACAGACTATGTAGCTGTGTGTTTGGTCATTATGTCCTATAAAGTGCATATAAATCAGAACTATGGTCATAAGACGTGTCATAAATATAAATCACAAAGTGGTTGTTAAAATGATGGGTTTAATTCAGTAGTCATGTGTGTATGTATTTACATGCATGACAAAAAAAATCAATAATAATATTCAACAACATAACTGGACATTTTAGAAACAAGTAATTTATTTTTAACTATTTAAATAAATAGTTGTACACAATTGAAGTCAAATTTATATCTTTTTTTTTCTTTTTTTTTATATTTCCCAAATTATATTTAACAAAGCAAGGAACTTTTCACAATATTTCCTATTATATTTCCTATTTTTCTTCTAGAAAAAGTCTTATTTGTTTTTGTTTTAGCTAGAATAAAATCAGTTTTTAATTTTTCTAAAAAACATTTTATGGTCAATATTATTAGCCTTCTTAAGCTTCTTTTTTATTTATTTATTTGTTTTTGCAGCAGCAGGCACACTGGAAAACATCTAAAATGTTGTGTTGATCATTCTATAATACCTTTACCAATTCACTATTAGTGTAATTTTATTATTAATTACCTCCAGAATTGTCAAGAGTGTCTGTGCTCTGTGTCTCACACCTTCAGACACCACTACGTGTTCTTTGCATGTCGGCATTGTCTTCTGAGGTGCAAGTAATTTATTAAATAAAGAAAAGATTGACACAGCTGCAGCAAATTCTGTTTTTAATTTTGAGATTTGGTGCCAGTTAATCAGGAAGTGCCGATTTTCTTCTCTTTGACTCATTGGATGGAAACGCTGCTTTATTCATGTCTTTTATGTGGTATTTCCGCTTTGTGCATACATTTAATTCACTTATTTGGATGGAAACATAGCTAATGACTTGTTTAATTACCCTAACTTGCCTAATTAACCTAGTTAAGCCTTTAAATCCAACTTTAACCCTTTTACGCATATGATCACACTGGTGTGATCAGCTTTGGCTGGTCCCTGAAGCGCGAGTATCCTCAGCTGTTTCCCATCTAGACTTTACCAAGCTGCAGGAGAGGAGAGGAGAGGAGATAGGATACAGCTGAAGATACTCACGTCAATATAGCATAATTTTTGTGACACTGTACAATAAATAAAATTTTTACTTTACCGCGATGGTTGGGTTTAGGTAGGGGTAGACAATAGTAGAATAAAATTAATGCATAATTTAATAAATAATATTTGTTAAATTCTGATCGCAGCTGTATCCCTTCTAGCAACAATGGCGGCGGTTATTATCCATCATATAACAAATAAATCAATCATTATTAAGCCGTTTAAAAGACAAAATATATGTACTATTATATATTTGAGATTTGGAGTACCAGATAATTATCAATATAATTATAACATTTGTTAATATTTACAGAAAAGGGGGAAATTTTTTTATAAAAAAAATAAAATAAAGTATATAAAGATATATACATAGATCATTAAAGCTGGTGGGTCACGTGATAAACTTAACGCGTCACCACTTTAGAACGCAATGGATTCTAAGTAACGGTCACTAAAAAACTCATGCAGGAGGGTCAGTTGGAGTAATTAAATCTTACGTATAAAGTATAATAAAAACATACACTTTGCTCATTAATTGTAACATTAAAGACACATTTTACCTAAAACAAAGCGATGACTATAAAATCCAGCACATTTAGCAACAGTCATCAACCTCAACTGATGCTTTACCAACATCTCTGAGCGATAAGCTGCTTCTAGTGGCTGTCGACCGGTGTGCCACATTGCCACAAATCTCTCCATGCCAAACACTGCTAGGCATCCATTCACACCTGAAATCTAACACACCCCCACTGGCGTCCCGTGGGAGTGAGGGGTAGCCCAGTGGGTGAGGGGTTAACCGAGATAATGCCCTGCTTATCAGACGAGCCCTTTGCATGAAAGATGCCAATGTGTGATGACGGCTGTGTGTGCGGAAGGAGAACCAGAGAAAGATAGATGGATTGGGAGAGAGAGAGAGTGAATGTGTGTGTAACAGTATCTGTAGCGAGTGAGAACATGTCTCATGTCCCGTGGAGCAGAGAGAACAACAGTGTCTAACATGACCTGGGTCAACAGAGGTCTCTCTGTCCTGAAACTGAAAAGTCTGTAGCTTTCGTATATATTTAATTAATTCATTTATTTAAACATTTACTACCAAAATTAGGGTTTTGTGAACTCAAGTTTACTTTAGTATGTATTTCATCCATACTGGAAGGGTGTAAAACTCGACATACGGTATCAATGAAGTAAAAAAAGAAGATAAAAACCATCTGAAGAAAGGAAGAAAATAAACACTTATTTTGCCATCATATGGTTTATCGGTGTTCTTTGAATTCTACATTTCTACATTCTACTTTTATCCGTCTAGAATAGGGTTGGGTCGATAGATGATGCCATCGTCCATTGCAGATGGCCAATACACATCACGATGCTGAGCCGGGATCGCGATCCTCCGCCCTGCCCCCTTCGCAGCAGTAACCCGCACACAAAAAATACACACTTAGGCCCCATTTACACTAATACATCCTAGTTTTAAAATAACATTTTAGAACAAAAACGGTCCACGTCCACGCTGGCGTTTCATCTAGCATTTCACATAAGACACTGTGCGATGCCAAATTGGTTGGCAACTCTAGTCTAGAATACTATTGAACAATAAGATTTCATCTGTGATATAAATCTGTTAAAAATATGTCTGGTCACAAAAAAAAGTGAATTAATTTCAAAAGTTGAGTGATGTTATAAGCTGTATCTGGAATAAAAACATGTCAATTTGTCTCATTCATTCATTTTCCTTTGGCGACTCCTGATAAATTAGGGACTAAGCCACAGTGGAATGAACCGCCAGCGTTTTACAGCGGATGCCCTTCCAGCTGCAACCCAGTACTGGGAAACCCCCATACGCTCTCATTCTCACACACACATACATACACTATGGCCAGATGAATTCATCCAATTCACTTATACAGCATGTCTCTGGACTGTGAGGAAACCCCATGCGAACATGGTTGAGAACATGTAAACTCTACACAGAAATGCCAACTGGCCCAGTCGGGACTAGAACCAGCAACCTTCTTGCTGTTGAAGTAATACATTTTTAATCAATTTATTTGTCAAACTGTACAGTCTGATCAAACTGCTTTCTGATTTTAGTTCATTGGTTTTATCCTCATTATCCTGGGAAATTTAATTCTTAACTTGGGGAGAATTTTACCACTGTATCACACACACACACAACACTATATGACCAATCCCTAAATCAGACAATCTCAGTGAATAATTATACAAGAGACTTAAATTTTATTTGATTCCATTGAATCAAACAGTAACTTGGTGTGGGTGAATTGGCCATCTGCTACCTGACTAACGCACATAACATGTGTTGTATATGGTTTGTGCATACACAGTGCTGACTGTGATTTATGGAGCTTTTATCAATCCTAACGCAGCTACTGATTCTACATTAGACTTAAAGCAAACAAGAAAATGTAGACTAACACTGTTATCAGGAAATATGGTTTACTCTTTCTGACCAAGTATCAAGTCTAATTATATCAAATCTAATTTATTTATTTATAATATATATTAACATCTATAATCAACTCAACAGAAACCAAGCCTGATTTTGATTACCATTGGATATCATATTCAAATGCTTGATAACCCACTGAATATTCATGCACAACCACTGTAGCAATGACAACAATGATTTAGAAATGCTTACCAGGGAGCCCCGTATATCCTGAATCCTTTAATGGTGACCTCAGAGTCCTGTAAGTACACACAGTTTGTGAGGAGGGACTGAACGTCGTCAAAGTCCTCAGACCTCAGTTTGGACACTGAGGGGAAACGGTAGTAATCCTGCTTTATGAGTTCCGCCATAAAATCTTTATCGAAGGTAAGTTCGTGATTTCCAGCGATGACAACTTTGTATTCGTAGGGAAGGCCGCCTGTAAGGGGAGACGTGTAATGAGGATGACAGACTTTGGAAAGCAAAGTATAAAAATGCTTTTTTTGGTGGTGTGGAAACTTATAGGAAGTGACATGATAGGGCATTCTTTAGTGACCTACTAGACTGTAAAAAAGCGATTAGTTGACTTTACTTTAAACAAATTTATAAAAGTTAAGTCAATGAGTTCTCTGGCTTTTTTTTAAAGTAAATTCAACAGTTTGCTTTTTAGTCAACAGATGCACTTTTTTAAAAGTAAAGTAACTAATCGCTTTTTACAGTGTATGTAACAGTGAAATAAAGTTACAGATTACCTAAAGACTTTATTTATTGGCTGCCATACATAGGAGGAAACATGACTTTGATTTCCCCAGATAAACTATGTTTTTGACCTCTGCAACCTTAAAGAACCTTGATTTCATCAAAGTGAATTGCTGCAGAGGCCAACAAACCAGACCGAAGGGCACCTAGTAAAGCCAACAGCTGGGCATTTTTCAATTTCCAAACTGACCTTCTTCACCTTTAATAAAAGCAAAAGCCTTCCTACCAGCCCGAACTGCTGTTCATATTGCAGATTAACAACAGTTTTTCCACTGAAACGACAACATGCACAACACTGATATGCTTCTGTCTTAAAATAGGTCACTTAAGGACTTTTTAATCTAAAATTGTATAACTATTAAAACAGAATCCAAAAAAATGAATGGACAAAAAAAAAAAAATGGGGGAAGATAAAAATAAAAATCTTCTAAAGAGAGAAGTCACTGCCCAGATTGGCCTGGCTTGAACTGCACAACATCTTTGAATAAAACAACAACTATAACAAAACAGAATAACTATGCAAAAAACAACAACACAGTATTGGTATAAGTGACTTAAAAAAGCATCACTGTCGACCTTTTGTTTGACAGCAGGGGAAGTGTTTGTCAGCACAGGTGACAGGACTGTTTTGCGCACTTACCTAACCAGTCATTAAACTTCTTCACTTCAGACGGCAGACCAAGCTCGGTGAAGTCGCCCGTGTGAAGCAACACATCGCCAAAAGGCATCTGGATTCCATCTGTCCTCGAGTGCGTGTCTGAGACACAGACAAAACGCGTATGACCCACAGACTTCGGCGCATCATAGGGAAGCGGCTCTACCCTGTAAATGTAAAGAGCATTTTTGCTCAGAAGAAGTATGGTAACACTTTATTTTGATGTTCCCTATTGCACATTTTATTAACTAAAAGTTTTGCAAATACATGACAGTTACTTCTCATTTGAGTATTAGTAGACTGTCTGCTTAATATCTGCTGATACTGCTACTTCAACAGACATTTAACTGACTATAAGAAACTTTGCAAGTACTGTACATGTCAACTTACCCTAACCCCAACCTAGCAGTCTACTTCTAATCTAATGAGAATTAGTTGCATGTAGATGCAATGGAACTCATATTCAACAAAATGTGTTAAAGGGACCATCAAAATAAGTGATACCAAAATATATTTACTATATGTAAACATTACTTTTAATTGCAGGTTAACTCTGTTATGTCATGACTCTAACAGTTAAAATCTATTAGTTACTAGTTAATTAGTTAAAGTAACTAGTAACTAATCAAGTTATGGTAACCAGCGGGAGACAGTAAAGTAACAAATTACAAATACTCAAATTACTGTAATTAAATAGTTTTTCTCAGGAATAGTAGTTTACCAAGTTAGGTTGTTTTTAAAAATGTACGTTTTTACTTTACCTTGAGTACATTTTTAGTGCTGTATTGGTACTTTTACTCCATTATTCTGCTTCAAACAGCAGTCACTACTTTATTTTTTCTTGTCTATGGGGATTGGCTAAGTACAAAAATCAGTCCTGTGATTCCCATCCACTCAAATCGCATAAAGAAAGTAAAGATGTTAAAGAAAGTAAAGAGATGTTGTTGTTGTTGTTGTTGTTTTTTTTACATCTAGAGGCATTAAGTAATGTCCAAAAGGAATCTTTCTTCTAAAAATCTTCACATGCAGTGACTAGGCATGGGCCGGTATAAGTTTCTGACGGTATGATAACCTTGGATAAAAATACCACGGTTTCACGGTATTCTGATCACTGCTCTAAAATATATTATTTTTAAAATGTCTGGCTAAAAAACAAAACCTTTTTTTCCTCTTTGAACACAATATATTTTATTTTGAGAAACATTTAAAATATTTTGGGACAATAAACATGTCAGGCTAAATAATTCAAGTCAATCATTGTAAATAAAAAAACATAGAAACGGTAATAGAGAATTAAAGACACATTAACCTTTCACAGCAAAATACTCACAACCCTTGAGTACTTTTAAAAGGGCTACTTTTTACTTATACTTTGAGTAATATTTACAACAGATACTTTTACTTTGCTTGCACTGAATTTTTGGGCAAGTAATGGTACTTTTGAGTATGAATGAGTTTGATTTTTCAGTACACCTTCCACCACTAATGGTAACTAATAACCTTAACTTTTCTGAATTTGATTGTAATGCAATAATGTGCACCTTTTGTAAAGCTGCTTTGAAATAATAATTATTGTGAAAAATCACAATAAAAATAAACTTGAATTGAATTTTATTAGGTGGAATGGTTAAAGAAAACCACCAAACATTAAGAAAATAAAGATTTGTTGGTCTATACAATAGAAGGCTTTCATGGTATGCGGAAAAAAAAATCTTCTTTTAAAAAAAATCTTAAAAATTCAGATTTGCAGTGAAATGCAAGCATGAATTTAACAAAGAAAAAGGAACATCCTGTTTTTGAACTTAATATATATGAATCATGTTACAGTTTACCTGTTTTTACACCATTTTCACCATATATTAAATTGATAAAACTGCTAATTTGCTTTAGTGCACTTTGCCTCAGCTTACATAATAGAATTTAACGACAAATAGCTGTTTCTTCCACACTTAAGCTAAAAGCAATTCAATGGCACATGCATGCTGGTCGATCCCTTTTGCTTGTGCTGATGGGCCTTTAATTGCATGGTACCATTGAATCAGCAAAAGGCTCGGCTAATCAGGTTGGTCCATTCTTTAGTATCTGCACCGGGCCTCATTATGCCATCATCAGCATCAGTCAATAATCAGGTTTCTTTAGAGGTGAGCTCTGACCCTGAGGTCAAAGAGCTATTGTTATAGAGCTAATCAACTCAACTAACCTTTGACCTCGCTCTGGTTAATAAGTACAAGAACATGAGGCACATCTTACACTGTTTTAGCTATAACATATCTATTGTGATCACAATGAAACGTGGGCACAGATGCTTTAATGCTGAATAGTGCTGTCAAATGATTAAACCCAAAATAAATTAGCAGTTAAATAATATGTGTGTATATTTATTATGTATATACACATGCATGTATATTTCAGAACATGTTTTACATATCTATCTATCTATCTATCTATCTATCTATATATACAAAGTGCATGTAAATAAAAATATAGATGTACTTTTTTGTAGATTGTTGTTATTTGTATGTGTGTGGATTTCTATTTGCATAATAAATATACATAGTTCACACACATTGTGTAAACGCAAACATTAATTTTGGATTTTACTATCATAATTAATAGTTTGACAGCAGTGAAAAAGATGCATCATATTTTGGGGGGAAATAAACTGCATATTAATTGCACTGTGTCATATTTGCATTGTTTAGAAATAAAAATGGCAGATTGTTTGGTTTCAGACTAAAAGCCATAAAGGAAATTAAGAACTAATAAATAGCTGCTCGAAATGAGCCTAGATTCATCTCAGACATGAGAGCATTATTAAACTCTGTTATGTCCCCCAAAAATCTCATTAAAATTGTTAATCTGCAAACAATATTAAGTTAAAAGGTCAATTTAATTCATTACGACAGAAGTGAAGCCGCAGGAGTCTCCGATCACCTGGCGGGTGAGATGAGACAAAAGCGGCCAGATGTCCTCGCTGTCAGCATTCTGTCGTGCCCTCAATCAATCAATTAAATCAATGTTTCAGTTACAGGAACACTGACTGTACACAGACACTCACATGTGGACGTGAGGGGGCTGGAAGCGGCTTTGGTTGATGTTGTAGTGGGTGAAAGCTTGGGTCGGGTTGGAGCTGTACTCATCCACGGAGATGGTGACCTTCCCCTGGGCGGATATTCTGCGCGCCATGGCACCTCTGGTTGGGGCATGAGCAGGTCAAAGAGGAACAGGATAGATCCGGTGAGCAAGCATCCTTTAGTCCCAAGGCTTAAATCTGAGTCACCACCTAAACAGACACCAAGCTACAATGTTAAAGGGACAGTTCAGCCAAAAATGAAGATTTCCCGATCATTTGCACACCCTCAGGCCATCAAAGCTGTCATTTTTAAAGTAGAATGTTAAAGAAGAATTATTGCCAAAATTATGGTCTGTGACGATTCATAATTGAAGACAATTGCTACCAGTAACTGGAGGGTCAAAACAACACATACAGGCAAAACAGAATTAATACTTGACATTACATTGCAGTCTTATGAAGTGAAACTATTAATTACTGTTCATAAATAAAGTTCAGTTTCTTCTAGGGTTGCACAAGATATCGTTTGAGAAATTATATCGCAATGTGTGTATTCGCAATGGTCACATCACAGGATTAGATTTACTAAAATGATAAAGATATTATTAATCTTAAATAATTTATACAATGATGACCTTGCTATTGTATGTTTGATTGTTCAATTTCAGTACCTCTTGAATACAGACTCTTCAGAAAACCATAAAGCTCTGTTTATTTCACTTTTATCTTTGCTCGGTTGTATTTATATATGCTTGTCATTTATTATCATTTATGCAAACGCACTGCATAGAAAAAGACTTGATCATCCCGATTCAAAGTGTTGGTAGTTGTTGATTTATTTTATTTTATTTTATTTAGCTAATAAAGAAAACATCACACATTATTGGTGGCATACAGTTGCGTAAATCTAAATTTGTTTTTTATAACTACTCATTGCAATGATACAAATCTGGATTAAATTAAACAACAAGGTAATGATCGAGTCAGAATATATTCAGCCATCACAGTATAGTTGTTTTTACTAGAAATGTTAATATATTTTTTGAATAATACAGAATTTATTGAATTTATACAGTATATACTTAAAAAGCATAATTGAGCTTAGTGGTAGAATTTTAAATAATAATAAAAAACACCAAAGTGGACATGTTGATTTAAAAAGATGAGATGGCTGAAAAAAAAATAACGTGTTTGCATTTACACACAAAATTTTCAATTCACTCATAAGGAAAAGTTTTGCATGAAAATGCAAAAACATTACAATATAATTTCCCCTTCCATATCCTTTTTCTCAATCAACGTGTCCCTTTATTTCCACCAGACAAGTATGTAAATCTTTTTTTTTTAACAAATACAAGTTAGAGGTTTACCAGTTAATACTTTCTTTATGGAGAGCATAAAACATTTGATAGATGGCCAGAATTTCCAGAGCCTCTGAAAATATTGCTTGGAAAAACAAAGAACCGGTAAGAAATAATGTATATACCAGACAACATAAATATAGCAAAAATTGCTTGCACAGTGGCTAAATGTGTTAGCCAACTAATTTATGAAATCAATGAAAACAGACTAAGTCAAATATAATTTTAAATTCTATATAATCTTAAGGGTCCTTGCCTCTCTGCCAGCATGCACTGTGATAAAAACAATCAATTTTTACATTATTATTTACATGATTGTATATCCTTCATCCTTTCTATGGCCCCTGGTTGCAAACCTCAGATTTGCGCTTCCTGCTCTTGCAATGAGGATTTCAAACTGTCAAAGGCAGCTTTCCCACAATGCTGCAGCCTTTCTCTATAACAAAGACAAAAGCGCAATTCGTTTTTAATAATGCCCAGTTAAACCAGGTTATTAAAAATCTCCCTCATTGTTTCCTGCCTTCATCTATTTTGTTGCTCTGCACCGCCTCACGCTCACAGTCTCCGGCGGGCTAACTAACCTTTTGCCATAAACTTGAACTTTGCTCGCCCTCCCCGGACGACTTCAGACCGAACACATTAATAACACTTAAAGACCACCAGCCTCTGACTCCATAATGATCTGTCAACAAAACCAAGCTCACAGACTGCACGAGGAAAGTCTATTTTTCATCGTACGTGTAATGCAAATCTGCTCTGCGTACTACTGAGGCGGCGGAATCAAAAACGGTCATTCATATAAGGCACAAAACAAAGCAGGAGCACATAAAAAAACTCGTTATTGACATTATTCTTTCATTCAGACGCCGAACGCGAAAAAAACTTGACGGCGTGAAGATTTTACAATGTATCGCTGCGAAATGTTACAATGTATCCGCTGTTTTAAAAATAATAATAACGTTACAAATGTATCAACATTTTAAGTGGTTTCCCTCGAACATGACAACCAGCCACCGCTTTGTGCCTCGCTATTTCTCCCCCCAGCGAGCTTCTTCAAAAGCGACTTGTGTGTACCTTCTCTTTTGGCCCAAAAGCGCTCGGCGGTGGTCCGCTGCTGTGTCAAAGGCGGCGGGCATCGGATGTTTCGGAAGCCGTAAAGGGTTGGGGTCGCGGCGGGCAGGGCAGAACCTTCGACCCCAGGGGTCTTCTCCTTCAGCACTCTCACTGAAATGCGACAGCCGAGGAAGGAGGGAGACAGAAGAGAGAGAGGGAGAAGAGGGGGAGCCCGAGAGAGACGAGTGCAATGAGCGCGCGCTGCCACTGGGGTCAGAGAGCAGTGCAGCGGAATTGAGGGGTAAGACACGGACAGCCATTGGGTGGCACCTTTCACCGGAAACGCACGAGATAGGTCAGACAGCCAATGAATTTGGCAGCTCTATTTGCATATGTTTTACAATAAAAACAGAGGCTTGGTAAGGGAGAATGGTTGGATGTTGGGTTGGATGTGGTCTCATTTTGTTTAGTAACAGCTGAAGTGAACGTTATTTTGGATTTTATTTGATTATTTTGGATTGGAAAAACAGCAGATTTTGCTGAATTGTGATTACAATTATATGTTTATATGTAAAATCATATGTTATGTGTAAAGCCTTAATTATTGGCTTTTTTATATTATATTATATTATATTATATTATATTATATTATATTATATCATATTATATTATATTATATTATATTATATTATATTATATTATATTATATTATATTATATTATATTATATTATATTATATT
>CAIGQQ010038113.1:4042030-4070469 GCA_903798035.1 Danio albolineatus
CCTAACCCTAACCCTAACCCTTACCCTAACCTAACCCTAACCCCTAACCCTAACCTAACCCTAACCCTAACCCCTAACCCTAACCTAACCTAACCTAACCTAACCTAACCCTAACCCTAAAGTCTTATTAGTTTTATTATTAAAGCAGTTTTTAATTTTTTAAAAGCCATTCTAAGGTCAAAATTATTAGCCTCTTTAAGCTATTTTTTTTCAATAGTCTACAGAACAAACCATCGATATACAATAACTTGCCTAATTACCCTAACCTGCCCAACTTAATTAACCTAGTTAAGCCTTTAAATGTCACTTTAAGCTGTATAGATGTGTCTTGAAAAATATCTAGTAAAATATTATTTACTGTCATCATGGCAAAGATAAAGTAAATCAATTATTAGAGATGAGTTATTAAAACTATTATGTTTAGAAATGTATTAAAAAAAAATTCTCTCCGTTAAACAGAAATTGGGGAAAAAAATTAACGGGGCTAATAATTCAGGGGGTTAATAATTATGACTTCAACTGTATATTCATCAATTTATATGACTCTTTTTTAAAAATATTATTACATGTAATTGTATATGACTAATGTATATTATACTTTTTTCCTTTTTTACTAAACGCTTATGCAAAACACTTTGAAATATAAAAGGATTAAATTTGAAAAGTAGAAGCTGAATAAACACTAAAAAAAGTGGATTAAAAGTTATTTTAAGTGGATTGAACATAAAATAGTCAAGTAATCTCAAGATATTTGTTGTCCCAGCTCATTTTAAATAAGTAGTTTGAACAAGCAGCAAAAATATTTTTTTGAGAGAACTACATGTATAAGAAAAATATAGATTTATTTGCTTAATTCTAACTTTTTTTCTAGATTTGAGTTTATGTCTTATTATGTGAAGCCAGAGAATATGAAAAAGCCTTGAAACTTGCAACTGTGAGAAATAAAGTCTCAGTTCTGAGAAAAATAAATCAGAATTGTGAGATATAAACTCTACTCCATGAAAAAAATTCAGAATCATGAGGTATATCAAAATTGGGGCAGCACGGTGGCTCAGTGGTTAGTACTGTCGCCTCACAGCAAGAAGGTTACTGGTTTGAGTGTGGAATTTGCATATTCTCCCTGTATTTGCATGGGTTTCTTCCGGGTGCTCCAGTTTTTTCCACAGTTCAAAGATATGCAGTATAGGTGAATTGGATTGGATGAGCTAAATTGTGTGTGTGTGTGTGTGTGTGTGTGTGTGTATGTGTGTGTGTGTGAATGTGAGAGTGTATGGGTGTTTCCCAGTACTGGGTTGCAGCTAGAAGGCCATCCGCTGAGTAAAACATAAGCCAGAATAGTTGGCGGTTTAAGGTAGTAGTTGGGTAGGATTAGGAATGTAAAATAAGATCATACTTTATAAGTGCTAATAAACCGTTAACATCTTAAGAATACACTGTTAACAATTTACTGTAATATCTAAACTTACTGTATAAACTTAATTAACAGTATAAACTTACTGGCAGCAGGTTGCCACTAACTTACAGTAAATCATTCATTCATTCATTCATTTTCCTTCAGCTTAGTCCCTTTATTAATCCGGGGTCGCCACAGCAGAATGAACCACCAACTTATCCAGCATATGTTTTACACAGTGGATGCACATCCAGCTGCAATCAAGTACTGGGAAACATCCATACACTTTCATTCACACAATCATACACTACGGCCGATATAGTATATTCAATTCACCTATAGCGCATGTCTTTAGACTGTGGGGGAAACCGGATCACCACCCGGAGGAAACCCACGTGAACACGGGGAGAACATGTAAACACGCAGAAATCCCAACTGGCCCAGCTGGGACTCGAACCAGCAACCTTTATGCTGTGAGGCGAGAGTGCACACCACTGAGCCACTGTGTCACCCCTTATATAGATCAATTACAGCAATATACTATGTTTATATTTACAGCACCATGTATCTTGCTGTATATGTATTTACAAAATTGTATGTATATCGTTACCATAGAAAATGCAATATTTGTACAGTAATTTAAAATACAGTAACATACTGCATAACTATCCTACAGTAAAATACAGTTCATATTACACTTAAATACTGTGTAATTTACAAAAATCTTTTACAGTGTAGGTCATGAAATAAGCTAATGCTGTAAGTAAATGGTGTGAATTGTTATTTAAACTAAAGTGTTACAGAAAATAATGCACACCTGAGATGTAACGCCATTTTAGGTGTGCATTATTATCTAATAATTCAAGCGTCCATCGTAAATTATTCCTTACATGTACGTTTTAAAATCAAGTAATGACACTATAAACTGAAATTGACCAAACCAAGTCCTTTTGTCCCACGTACCGATCCGCTTTTTAAATTCCTGCATGACGACAACCATCATTATTGCCAGAGCTTGCGTACCCGCATGTGTTTGAATGAGAGAAGAGGCTTTTTCTTTGAAGAACAGAGGGTGATGGAGGCAGGGAAAGCAAAGCTGAAAAAGAAAAAAAAATCTTCCATGGCAACCAGGCTGTTCAGGCTTGCGCTCCTTCTGTCATCCAGCTCTAAACTGACAGAGTCTGGCATGGCTTTGCTGCTCTCTTTTCTGTTCTCAGTGTCTGATCATTACTGCTGTTTTCCATTCAGAGACGGCTTGTTTTGGTGGATATTGGTTGTGGTTGGTTGGTTGGCTGTTTTGGTTGGTTTTATAGCAATGTTAGGTGCCTTTTGTTGTGCATATTGCTTTATAAGGATGAAATATCCATTGCACGATCTCAGTGAACGGATTGAGATCAAATCCTCTCATGTTTGGGATAGTTCTGCCTCAGGAGATGTGCTTTAACTCGTGTAGCATACAGCTGTTGGATGTTTTGAGCTATTCAGATACTCTGTTGTACTGTATGTTTGAAACGCTTTAAAAACTGTGAAGTAGAATATGAAATACGGTGATGTGGCTCAGTGGTTAGCACTGTCGCCTCACAGCAAGAAGGTCAGAGTCCCAGCTAGGCCAGTTGGCATTTCTGTGTGGAGTTTGCATGTTCTCCCCGTGTTCGTGTGTGTTTCCTCCTAGGGTTTCAATTTTCCCCAAGGTCAAAAGACATGTGGTACAGGTGAATTGAATAAACTAAATTGGCCGTTGTGTATGGGTGTTTCCCAGTAAACATTTGCTGGAATAGTTGGCGGTCACTTCGCTGTGGTAACCCCTGATAAATAAGTAACTAAGCTGAAAGATAGTGATTAATACTTCTTTAGTAACAAGTATAGACGGATTACCAGCCTACGTCACACATGTCGTCACACGGGTCCCTGGTTGCAAAAAAAGACCGGTCGCAATAGCAAACATGTCATGTTGTGCGGTAGGATGCTAAATTCCAAAAATAGAAAACGTAACTTTTACCGTACACCACACTGCTTTTAATGCCAACCGCAGAGCTGAATGGAGTGACGACATAATTAAAAATGCTCCGCTCTGCAGTTCTCATTACATATCAGGTAAGTTCACGCTATGCTGAATCATACACATCACTCAGCAATGATTTCAGCAAAAACAGGTTAATATGGTGAATTAAACTGCAGACACTGAATGCTTAGAATGAAATGTAAAAATGTAAGTGGACATACCCTGCCGTACAGGTGCAGTTCACTGTCAGAATGCAGTTGTTTTGCTTGTTGATGATTACCGAGGCTTTGTATTGCTCCTTCTTCTTTCCTTGTCTTTGGCTTGGCAGAACCTCGGTTTTTAGCACTATAGTTTTGAATCTGCTAATCATGGAGCATTATTTCTTGCACATGACCACACAGAACACAACTGTAGGCATCCAAAGACTTGAAGGCCTTTAACTTCTCTCTTTTAAAATCACTTGGAGTTTCAATGAGATAGTTGTATATTGGTTGGATGCTTGCATTTCGTCTTATCCATTGGGAGGGTGCTGCTATCGCAAATGGACCTGTCAGACGAACGCCGCTCACTTTAACGTTAATATTTTGTTATAATACGCTAAACGCATTATGTAAATAATATGTATAATATGTAATCAATATAACTTATTTCTAAGACAACAACAAACTCTGCATCACATCAGAAGTCATTCCCTTACTGTAAATGCTAGCGCTCTTGGGTTTTTTCTGCAACCTCGCTGCACGCACATCCTGAATGTTTACAAACATGGTAATTCGTCTATAGGGATGCATTACATTTTTCACATCGGATGTGGTAAACGCTGCACTGTGCTATGAAACCCATTTATTTCAATGGCTTGTGCATAATGTGTCATTAATAAATAAATTAATAAATAAATAAAATGTAATTGTTCCTTGTAAAAAAATACACAATTTATACTGTGAATAATTAATTAACACTAGAAATGGATATTCAGTTTCTATGACGTTACAGTACATTACTTAGTTACATATTTTTATGATTTTTTCCCTCATTATAGCAGCTTTTGGATTGTAATTTTTCAGTTATGTTTATGTCATTTTTTATTTCATAAATTAAATATACAGTATATATTGTTTATATTTCAGAAATGTTTACCCCGCAGACGCACTAGCTAAGCACCCCAAGGTCCTATAGACATAGACAGAATTATAACGCAGCATAACATAAATCAACACAATGTAATGTAACGTAATGTAACATAGCTTAGTGTAACGTAACAAAGAAAGCATTTAAGTATTATTTAATTATGTTGTTATATTTCTTTGTGATTTTTTTTTGTCAAATCTTTTAGCAATTTGCAGTAAAAACCTGTCCCTGAAGTACACCAATGTTTGTTTTCAGTATGAAATGGTAGCACTACATTTATATTATTACAAACCACACACAGAGTACAGTACAATAAAACAAATCCCTTTTTAAAAAAGATGACCGTTAGCTGACCTCTAAAGTAATGAATAAAGGAGCAAATCCATAATCTAGAAAGGATGAATCAATACAGACTAATTCCACATAATGCAGTGTGGTTTGGGTCTTCTCCAATGGTCACTGGGCATTTGCAGTCCCCCTGCAGAGAGCTCACAATCGCAGCAGCTTGCAGGAGTCGCCCCTTTACCAAATGAATTGAGCCGAGGGAGGCTGGTAATTAGTAAAGGGCAGCGCAGGTTCGTGCTTCCTTAGATCCTCTTTTCTTACAGACATGCATTCATTTCACAATGAAACAGCAGCTGATTCAATCCAGACTGCGTTTCCTGCCATGCATTGTGAATATTGGGGGGTAAAATAATTAATACATTCATTTATTCATTTTCTTTTTTTCTTAGCCCCTTTATTAATCTGGGGTCGCCACAACGGAATGAACCGCCAATTTATCCAGCATATGTTTTACGCAGCGGATGCCCTTCCAGCTGCAACCCATCTCTAGGAAACATCCATACACACTCATTCACACTCATACACTACGGACAATTTAGCTTACCCAATTCCCCTATACCACATGTCTTTGGGCTTGTGGGGGAAACCGGAGCACCCGGAGGAAACCCACAGGAACACGGGGAGAACATGCAAACTCCACAAAGAAATGCCAACTGACCCAGCTGAGGTTTGAACCAGCAACCTTCTTGCTGTGAGGCGATCGTGCTACTCACTATGCCACCGTGGTGCCCATAATTAATACAATACAATACAATTAAATTACATGAAATTAAAATGGCCTTGTTAAAAAAAAATTAATAAAATTTAATTAAAATGTCCTTATTAAAAATTTAATAAAACTTTTCATTTATTCATTCATTTTCTTGTCGGCTTAGTCCCTTTATTAATCTGGGGTCGCCACAGCGGAATGAACCGCCAAGTTATCCAGCATTTGTTTTACGCAGCGGAATTAAATTAAATTAAATTAAATTAAATTAAATTAAATTAAATTAAATTAAATTAAATTAAATTAAATTAAATTAAATTAAATTAAATTAAATTAAATTGTCCTTATTAAAAATATTTAATTAAAATTGAATTAAAATGTCCTTATTAAAATTAAATAAAATAAAAATAAATTAATATATTCTTATAACCATATAAAATAAAATGTAATTGAATTAAATTAAAATGTACTTATTAAAAAAATAATAATAATAAAATTTATAAAATTTAATTAAAATATACTTTAAAAATAATTAAACAAAATTAAAAATGTCCTTATTAAAAGAATAAAATTAAACTAAAATTAAACTAAAACGTCCTTATTAAGAAATAAATCAAAGAAAATTCTTCTTATGAACCATGTATCTAATGAAAACTGAGTGAGAGGTACATCTAGCTTTTGTGCTTTTTTGTCATGAAAATAATGTTACACTTGGTATTTATAAAATAATGTTACACTTTACAGATTAGTACCACAAGCCATGAAACACAATCTTTTCCCTTTGTATGCCCTATGGTACGGTAATATTCAAAATATATTTGTAATATTGCAGCGGTTTTTAGGATATTCATGTATTGTTGAAGGTATTAGTTAATTCTAATAAGTTGCTATGAGAAGAATGACATCTCATTGTGTCCAGTTGTTTTTTTAAAGCACTTCACTTGATTGTTTAAAACTTTACATAAGTTATTCTCATAATTCATGCTAAGTATGTGGATAGAAATGTTTAGTTGACCCCATATTGGACTCAACCAATGCTGAATATGAAATGGGAATATGTCTGTCATTGACCGCTCTATTGATTGTGCAACCCAGTTTATGCGTCTTTCATGAACATGAATATTTGTCAGTATGTCAAAGGTGACATAGCGCTGTCACTTCCTGGGTCTTTGAAACTCTGGCATGCCGTTAACCCCCTTGGAGGAGGAAGGCCTGGTGCCCTTTGACCTTTTCGATAATTACTGGAGGCCTGAGGAGTATAATAGTAGGACATTTGGCTATTCCAATGAATGAGAACAGAAAGAGCTTTTCTCAAGCGCAGCTGTCAGTCATTGCGAATGACATTCCGTCAATAGTAAATGAGCATTTTCGGCATATAAGTCAAAACAACAGGATGTGTGTATTGTCAAGGGGACTGTACTGGATGAATGAGGGTCATAGGAACTCCAATGATCAATGTACAGTTATTGATCGTGGATAAACACGCAGATGACTGATCGAACTGGCATGTACAGTACAGTGGCTATGTAGAGAAGATGATAAATTTTTTAATGCTAAACCTGAGAAGAAATTCCCTTTAGCTTTTCTTAGATTGCTACATCTACTACTTTCAGATACCAGACCCATCCAATGTGCCATTTAGATTGCTAAATTATTTGCAGAAACTATTATTGCTCATATTAAGTATTATGGTGTCTAAACCTTAAATCACAATATTGTGAATTTAACTACAAACCCTGACAACAATATTGCAATGACCCTAGCAAACATTATAGAAACACCCATGCAGCCACCCAGAACACCCTATCAACTGCATTAGCTCTGAAGATACTAAAAGTTTAGCTCAGTTCTGACTTATACTTCCTTCAGACACTTAGAAATCACAAAATATTCCAGCAATCCCCTAGCAACTGCATAGCAACACCCTCAGAAGCACTCACAATGTCCTGGCATGAAGGCAAGCATTACGTAGTTTATTTAAAACATGTTCTAGAAATCATCTAAAACAGTGGTTCTCAAACTGTGGTACGTGTACCACTAGTGGTACGCAAGCTTCCTTCTAGTGGTTCTCGGAGGAATCGCTGAATAATAAAAGTTAATGAATGAACACAGTTTTAACCCTTTGATGCATATGATAACACCGATGTGATCAGTAAATTGATTTTAATAGGCTAAACGTTTTATTTTATTTTCGATTTTCTAATGTTTGTTATGTATTCTATCATTTATTCCATCACATTTCCTCCCCATATTTGTAACGGTTGTTGGGGGTGTTTCCTGCATTTTTATATCCCAATGTTGACAGGTATAATATAATAACTTGCTTTTCTGACATGCAAAGCCTACTCTAACGCGCAGTGCGCAGATCTAATTTCTGATATACATATGTAAATCCAAATCAAATATTAAAAGTTAAAGTTTAGATTTTAAAGACATACAAATAATTCATATATGCATGCAACGTATAGTTCATATATGAATATGATGACATACAGCCTATATTTATGGGGTCCAAGGAACTTGATGAATAGGCTACTTTATGATAATACTTTTTAGTTTTCTTTTTACTTGTTAAGTACAGTGCCATTTTTATTTAACTTTAAAAGCACATTTTAATTTGTTTTAATTATTTATTTTTTTGCCTGTAAGCACAGTTCAGTGTTAATGTGCAAAGTATTTAGAATGTTTATAGTGGCTGACAGTAATAAGTATTCGTAATAATAAGAATTTATCTGCCACGTTTTTGAACTGTGCAGTGCTGTAGCTGCTTATTTAGGCCTATTGTATTTCAATACGGGTCATTATGTTGGTACTTGGAGAGGCATTTTTTTTTTCTGAGGTGGTACTTAGTGGAAAAAAGTTTGAGAACCACTGATCTAAAATATTCTAGCAATGCCCTATAGCACTGATCATCAACTGGCATTCAATCCAGCCCGCGACTGGATTCCAAAATTGTGAGGATCAAAAAGAAAATAGTGGTCCACTCTATTAAAGCAACTAAAAATAAAAACAACTGACTCTCTTGTCAGAATGACCACCATTTATGACTATATTTAGGCTAAACTCCGAAATGAGGACAGACTCAGACAGACTATGCGGCGTTAAGCATTTATTGCAAGGAGAGGTGCGCGACGTATTTGAGGAGCGGGTGGGAGATGCCTGATTACCGGGAGATTATCATTTGTTTGCGGCCATCCGGGAGTCTCTATGCATTTGCGGGAGACTCACGGAACTTCTGGGAGACTTAGGATGTCTGCCTCAGGACTAAAAAAGAGGAAAAACAATCTGGCACAACTTAAAATAGCATGGTAAATAAATAACCTGGTACCTGAACAAAACAGGTCACAAATAATGTTTGCACATCAAATGAAACGTTAAGTGGGCTTGAATTTAAATCACAATGCTGAAACGGGCTACTCACAGTTCTTAATCAATTGCTAAAGTTACATTTCCCCTTGTTGACTTAACCTAATTGAGTTGAAGTAAAATATCTAGCACTCCTAGTGGTTGACTGTGGTATAGGTGGTGGGAGCCTGAATCAAATGTCTTCAGTTTTGTAATGAAATGGAAAAAGTATAAACATTAAACAAAATGTTAAGCCAAAATTAGAATTTTATTTGATTTTCTTCTTAGAGGTCCAGCCCCCAAGGAGACTGTCTGGTAAAACTCTGGCCCTGTGACAAATATAGTTGATGACCCCTGCTCTATAGTAACTGCATAGCAACACCCTAAAACTCTCACAACATCCTGGCATAGTGAAGACAACATTACATAGTTTATTCAAAACATGTAAATCAGTATTCTAGAAATCACCCAAAATATTCTAGCAATGCCTTAGCAACTGCATAGCAACACCCTAACAAACACTCACCATATCCTGGCATAGTGAAGACAACATTACATAGTTTATTCAAAACGTTCTAGAAATCATCTACAATATTCTAGCAATGCCCTAGTAACTGCATAGCAACACCCTAACAAACACTCACAATGTCCTGGCATAGAGAAGACAACATTACATGGTTTATTCAAAACATGCAAATCGGTATTCTAGAAATCACCCAAAATATTCTAGCAATGCCCTAGCAACTGCATAGCAACACCCTAACGAACACTCACAGATCTTACAGAACTCATGGATCTAATCCATGTCCTGAAAACACCCCCTCTCCTGCTTTCACTTCTAATTCTAACGGAGGGAGCGATTCGTTTGTGAATGAATCGCCATTATGAACGACTCGTGTGAACCATCGATATCACTGCGATATCCCTGTCTCAATGTGCACTTTTCCTATCTAAACGTTATATAACATTTTTAATATTCAATAATTTAGGGTGGAAAGTGTGCACATTGAAGCAGGCACTGTTATCAGGCATCCTTGTAAGTTATTTTAAAAACTAGCCTTTCCTTAACTTAGCCAACATCTTATCTGGTGATAAGTTCAGCTTCTTGTCATATTTCATTTACATTTTTACTGATTTTATTCAACAAAATTAGCATAAGCCTAGGATTTTATGCAAATTTTGCCTTATAATCAGTGCAGTAAGTGACTGCATTATCATCAACAACATTACTTTTTGAGCACAAAAAAAAAAACTAAATCTTACTTATGAAATGTTATGCCTTTATGCTTTGTTTTTGTTGTTTGCGCATTACTACACCACAAAAAGTTCAGCATCTTCAGTCTGGCTTTAGTCTTGACTAGTTTGGTTGAAAGACATTTGTCCTGGGAGCACTGTACAAATGTGGCGGCAGTATTGACGCATGCTTAGGGTCCGAATGCAATATCTAGTGTATATATCTATGATAAAGTCCAAACAAAATACCCTAGAAACAACATAAAACACCATAGCAATTGTGAAGTGTTGTCCCAGCATGCACAGACACAAATCTAGCTATATTGAGATGAGTTTTGCACCGGGAATCCTTAGAAAATGTATATTTATGTATACACACACAAAAAAAACAGCATTGAATTGTATGTACAATCAACCACTATTCAGATTTTTTTTTTCCTGAAAATGAGACTAATGGGTTACATTAAGTAGGACATTCATCAACAGCTTGTTTTGTTTTTTTCTTCTACCTCCATTAAATCAGGCCATTACCAAAACAGCTTTCATACAAATAGCAGTGAATACTTTTCCCCCCCGAAAAAATATTACTCACTCAGGTGTAAAAATGGAGATTGAAAATTTATAGGACCTGACCTCACAAATGCGCCTTAACTTAAATTAGGCCTGTACCCTTACTGACATTGATCATGTCTTGGGAAAATTAAAGGTCTTAAAAGGAGTTTTTCAGATTTTCATCCCTTTTCCACAACATCTGATGGGTTTGATAAGGCAACGGAAAGTAAATCTTGCCCAGCAAATGAAGTATTGATTGGTGTCTCTCTGGCCTTGCTATACCCTTGTCCTCAATGCTATGATACACTGACTTGTGTCTGTGCACTACATAGAATGAGAGAGGGAGAAGAGAACGTCACATCTCGATAAAGAGCTTATTTAGACCTCAACCTCGTTCCCACCCTTCCTGTCATCTCAGGACTTCTGTCTCTCTCAGTCTCTGATTCAATTAAGTCTTCTATCGTCAATCACCAATGTTGCCAAAGCAGGTTTATCAAAGATTACACTTCTTCCACAGAGGACAGACGTACTTACTATTTGCTGAAATTAAAGAATTGAATTCTGTTAAACACTATCACATCTTCTGTCACATGTAAATACCTCCTGACCGCATGCGTTTAGGACCACCGAGAGCCTTCATGAATTTTAATGCCTCGCTTCTAATATGTGTTTCAAGTGGGGAGCTTGCGAAGCAGCAGAGATTACTGCAATGATATGCATCTTTTTGTGTCATAAATTTCCGGGCGCCGCTGACAACTGTCGGGTTATTATGTGCTCGCACTGGCGTAGCGGCGAATGAACTGCCTCATCGCGACTCGCTGACAGCACAGGCAGGAGCTTTGTTTGAGGAATTATGGTATTCAATTTCACATCAGTGACAAACTCTCTTCCTGTGTCATAAAAACAACGATAACGGGACAGATTTTATGGCCATCCCCCTCCATGGCCGTCGCTCAAAGTGGCCTCATGAATTTTGGGTGGAATGAGACAAAGCAAAGGGTGCTTTGTGTTCTACCTGCAAAATAAACATGTTGTTCGGTGTTTGCCTCAAGCAATAACAAACCACCCATAGCCTCTGTTCCTCATTATGCAACCATCCTAGTTCCCAAACCTGATTGGTGTTCCCAGAGAGCTAATATGCAATTTATTCAGCAACACTGAGAGTATACATCACTAGGAGTACTTTATTGTTCCCATAACTCTGGTTGTCTGTGTGGGCGGGTTTCAGAAAGACAAACTCCCATTTTTCTGCAGATAATATTATTATGCCAATAGACAGGGGTTGGGGGTAGGACTAGGGCGAGGCCCGGATGTTTGGATGGCCCACAGAAATCTACAGTATGTGTGAGTAGGAAGGAGGTTGTGTCCAGAACAGAATTTCTACTGAGGGATTTAAGGGGGGACCAGGTCATTGGCCAGATTCTCGCCATTTTTTTCCTTTCACTTTCATCAGTTGGTGAAGTTTGTTTCTCGCCACTGTCGCCACTGGCGTGCTTGGATTGGGATGTGTGGAGCTGTGAATCAATGGATTTACTATTCAGTGCTTGGACTTTCAGCAATGAAAAACCACACTGGACTGAACTAAACTGAACTTGAACTCTGAAAACTTGACTGACAGTTTCAATTTACTAGAACCTTTATGTTAAGCTGCTTTGACACAATCTACATTGTAAAAGCGCTATAGAAATAAAGATGAATTGAATCATTGGCCCTGTCCCAAATGACATCTGTTATGTGCTTCTGCAGTCTTGCAGACTTTCCATGGCTAACATATACATGTGTCTGTCAAGTTCACAAAACCAAAAAGTGTTCCATTCATTATTATGACTTCAAAGGGTGTGCTTGCAAGTGCCCCATGTTACATCATGAAACTGTGAAGGAAGACATCTAGGGTTACGATGCCATCCTGGGCATGCCATTAATCCAACCCAGGCTCATTCTGAGAATGTAGTCCTGAGTACGTTTCTGGAGGCTGCAGAATACGTCCCGTGAGGTACGTCTTTTTGCACTTTTTGTTTTCACAAATCCACGAGAGGCCACTGCGGATGCTTTTTGAGATCTCAAATGTTTCTCGCGAGTGCCGTTCGCGCCTGCTGTTCTCGTGTAAACCCATCAGAGACCACTGTCGGTTGACTGTTTGGCTGGCTGACTGAATGACTGACTGACCATCCAATCGACTGACCCACCCTCCCCCTTCCCTAAACCCAACCAAAATTTTATTGATTGACCCACCCACACACTTCCCTAAACCCAACCAACAACTTTCAAAATAGCAATCCAGAATAAAATAAAAGCCCTCGTCTCATTTTTACCACATTTTCAGACTTTACCACATTCTCACACTGTTATTTACTGGTTTATTTCATTATTTGGATTCTGTTTTTGTCTTACCTGCTTTCTGAAAGCACTCATCACCAGACTCAAACCTCGGCATCAAGGTCAACTTCTCTCTGCGTCTTGAGTCCGCCGACGAACACGGCGAGCTAACGGGACAAACTGGTTGCAGCGGGAAAGTCGTCTACACGAGGCGAGCGGTCGGCTGGTAAGCGTGGAAAGAAACGGCGTCACACTGCCCCGTAGCGTTCGTTTCAAAAATTAAACGCAGCCATACGTACCTCTGATCACGTAATGTGCGGTCTCCAGAAACGTTCGTGGGACTACGTTTTCACAATGAGCCTGGGTTGCAACAATCTATATTTAACAAACAACATACTGCATTGTATTGTATGCTTGGTTTGAAACCTATTTTGCAGCTTTTTTCTAATCTGTGAGTAATTATACTATGATTTCAGAGTCATACTGTATGCACAGGTTTTGGTCTGCGTCTCTCACTAAAGAGCTCAGTCTGTAAAAATCTTTCCCACCCTTGTGGGTCACTCCAACCTTTGGGCCCTATGCACTCTGTCCCTCTTTCCCCTTTGCTGGTATGACTGCATGTATCTATGAAATTTGAGCATACTACATCCACCATGCTGTCCACCATGACTTTATTTCCTGTGGCATCATGGAACTGTACATTTTCCAAAGGATCTGCACTTCAAAATATCGTCAGTATCAAGTTGTAAGTCATACATATTTTAACTCACATCTTGTGCCTCGTTTTTTAAACGCCATGTCAAGTTAAATTAATTTCAGCTTTTAACATGCAGCCCACTCATCATTGTCATTGCTAAACCAGTGGACAAATCAAAAGAACTCAGGAAGGGCAAATGTTGTGAGCTTCTGTTTACAGTAGCAAGTTGGCATGACAATTGTTATCGGATGAGAACATGGCGTAGCACAACATGGAGTATAGTTGTATTTTATTGATGGCATCCCCAGCGGCTAGTCGATGTCGTCTTGACTTTAATAACATTCAAGTCATAGTACAATTCCTTCAGTCCCTAAGCAGACCCGTGATTGCTAAATCCAACGCAAAATCAACAAAAAGTTGCAAATTTTCGCAATCCTGTAAATTTTTTTATTAAATGCAAAATAATCGCAAAAAATATAAATAATGTAAAATAAAGCATCCAATTCCAAACCATGTGATCAAAATATATTTATTTCAGTTTGCAATTAATTGTTTTACATGACTTATAGACGTTGCATATGCAGCGCTCGTGATGTATTTGAATGTCTCTCGAAAAATGACGTCTCACCTGAGCCCTCACAATCATTACTTTACATCAGACATGGATGAAGCACACGTGATTTACAAGTGAAGTCAATGCAAAGAAGTGATTAGACATCCTGTGGCGAAAAAACGCTTCCCTGCCAATGACGAATTTTACTGCAATTCGGGTTTTAGGTGTATTACGGTAAGGGAAGCCCTAACGCATGTCCTGAGTGAGGTACCTGTACGTGATGTCAGATGCTCCAGGGAGGGAAATCTGTGAGAAAGTAAGTTTGTGGATAAAAAAAGAGTTATACAACCTTCCTTTGGCTTAATACCTGTCGTTTTAGATCTTGTTTTAGATCTTGTTTTGACAAGAGACCAAAATAAAGAAGCTTTATATTATTGATTTGTGTCATTGTCATTCTGTCAAATTGCACACCTAACATAGTAGGTTACCTAATATTGTGTAATTTTTTTATATTTATATATATATATATATATTTAATCGAAAAATTGTCTGCAAATTTCTGGGAATTACCACCACAAAATCAGTCATCTTCATTGCAAAACATCAAAAAAAAAAATAATAATAATAATAATAATAATAATAAAAATAAAAATTGTGAAAAAGAGGGTCTGCCTAAGTGGACAAAACTTGGGACTAAGAACACTTCTGAGAAAAGTGCCCTTAAGTATGAAGAAATTCAAATGGTATGGGTGATGCACATTTCGCTCCCATGATTCTTTGTGAGTTTTTAACAGATTTCCCGTTTCCCCTTCGATGCTCTTTTCTGTACATGTTCTTTTTTTTGTTTAGTGGAACTTGCAATCATAGTCTAGCTTTTGAGAATTTAAGTTCTGCATATCGAACCTGTACATTTGCTGGACGGATCTACATTGGATGCGTTTCAGGAGGTGCCACTGGTTTAAATTGTGTTTTTTATTTCTCAAACCTGCAGACTGATTAAACACTCTTGCAGCAAGAGTCTAAATGTAGCATAATCCTGTGTGAAAACAAGACAAAATAATCTGGCTGCAGACTGGGTGCAGATGCAAGCTGAGGTTGCATACAATAATTTTAATGCGTACACCTAACACTACCCCTCACAGTGACGTCACTAGATGTATTGAGTGCTTGTGTTTGCAATTGCATGTCATAAGGTAACATGCAAGCCTGCAGCTAGATACTATTGGAAAACCATAGACATGGCAATATTAGTAAAAACTCTTTAACAGCATTGAACATAGGGGTGAGTCATTCAAAACGAAACACAGCCTTTCTGTGTGAACAAGTCAGTGAATTATTCACTTAACTGATTCATTCAGGAGCTAAACAACTTGGATTGATGTTTATTTTTCATTGTTTACAACTTTTTTTTGATAGTATGAGAACAAAAATAGACAAAGCAAATGCAATAGAAGTTAGTATTTTAACTTCTAACTTACTGAAATGTTTCATAAGCAATATCTGTAACTTGTTATAAAAATAATAAATTATGGCAAAATATAAATCACCATAACAGCCAAGTCAAGGTTATGTATATGGTAGCCTACAGTTGCTTTTAGATGCTGAGCACAGATGCAGTTACCCCTCTTTTTTCACCCCTGAAATTACCTTCCAGATCATTTCCATAATTGTACAGCATTAGAGTACGGGCAAGGGAAATCGAGTCGGATGGACTGTCCGTCAAAGACTACTGTGCTTGTATGCATAAGTGAATATGCATATTTCCATGCAAATTAATATTTCCCCCCATACTGTATGCTTTACTATTGACTAAAGAGACATTCTTGTGTCTCTCTGTTTATTGTGAATAAGAATGCAACAAACACAAATTTGCTTATAGAAATAATTGATAGGAATCATTTGAATCATATGAAATAAGAGCTTATTCAAGATTTGGTGACCCATAATGTGAATTAAACAGAGCTAAAAACAGCACTAAAGCTTTATAAGTCTGTATATCTGCTATTTAATAAAATAAAATAAAAATTGCAAAAAAAGTTTATTAATAATAAAATGAGTTAATTAAATTAAGGTTTCAAAATTCATAACCTCGGTAATCATAAAATCCCACAGGCCTAAAAATAAGGCCAAAGATGTGAATATTTATTATGTGGGATTTCAGGCCATCTGATCACACAGTCAGGCTAATTCTGTAGAATTCAGGCAGCTCTGAATAGTGGATTCATGTTCAAGATCACAGATGATGGATCTTTCGAAAGCCACGAGTAAACATGACACCTCCTTTCTGTCCTCATGCACTAATCCACAAATTAAACCCTTAATCTGAGTGACGATGACCCAAATCCCATTACCAGCCCTGAAAGCGGCTGTTGCTGAGCTTAATTAAAAATAAAGTTTACTCACATCTCACTGCCTAATTAACGCCTTCTCAATGAGATAACTGTGTGCGATATTATTAGATCTTTATTAACAATGTTTTCTTTTTTCTAAAAATCAAACAAACAAACAAACAAACAAAAAAAAACATGTTATATTGTTTTAATATGTTTAAAATGTAAGACTTAAGCCAATTGGTGTGTGTGTGTGTGTGTTTTGCTAAATGCATAGATGTGCTTTATTATATATGTGTTTGGGTGTATAGCTCTCTGGCGCCTCTTGCTGTATTTCATGAAAACAGCTCAATTAATTACTTAAAAAAATGAAAACCATTAATTATGAAACAGAAACATTAATTAAATTAAAATTTCAATTAAAAAGCTTTATGTTTAGACAATAAACATATAACTCAATAAACATATAACTCATTTAATACAATAATTTATATTTTTTCTTACAAACTAAAATTAAAATGTACACTGAAAAATTGTTTGAGAAATATATATATATATTTATATATGAAATGAACAAACAAAATCACAATTTAAACAAAACAAAACACAACAAAGAACACAAAGTAACACAAAATATTGATTTAAAAATAATTACATTTTATGATTTTCTCAAAATGGCTGTTTATTCTGCTGTGTTGAGCGACCTCTAAAATAGAGACTAAGCTGAAGGAAAATGGATGAATGAATGAATTATTTTCTCAAAACATGCTCCAATGCTTAGCACTATTGGATATGTTTTTGGATAATGTACATTATTTTTTGACATATTTCTTAAAACACTGTTTGTCAAGGCTGTGGATGAAAGCTGATGTTTTTTTTTGTTTGTTTGTTTGTTTGTTTTCCCCCAAGACCAATTATATAAGCCATGGCTATTAATTTTGGCAGAATCCAACAACATTTTTGAGTCGAGGAAGCATCAAGGCACATCCAAATCTAAATTCTGTTTCACTTTCTGACCCGGGACGTACCTTTTTCTGATGAAATTTTGAAGGCAGCATAGGTGTGCCATTCCCTGCCTACAAAATTTCACAACCCTAAGCATTCCATTTCTGGCATTTAGGGGAAACAAAAAAAAAATAAATAAAAAATACATGGTGTCTAGGAGCACCTTTTTAAGTGTAAATCTATGTTTTTAACCAACGTTTTCTACTTTTGATGACATTTCTATTGAGGATTCAGTATTGTAGTATAAGCATTCCCTTACTCACCAAAGCTCTCTCTATTTTGTTGCACATTATTAAATCGTTATGCTTTCTCAGAAGTCTGTCTGGATCATTGTTTTACAGTGTGTCTGTGCACAAACCCTGCCTCCAGGGTCTCTGCCTGATATGGCAGTGAGGCAGCAAGTCAGCTGCCAAATCATTCACACTTTCGTTTTGCCTGTTATTATTATAGTTTTTGACTCTCAAAATGCTAGTACTGTACCTGTTGACTTGCATTTTATGAATCACCAAGGACCATAATTTCAACTAAAACCTTCCAAAGATAAAAAAGTCACTGTTTTGGATAGCGTGAGGTTGTTTACCTTACCAACAAATGTTCGTTTTTGGGTGAACTACTGTATCCCTTTGAATCCTCGCTGTCAGTTCAGTGCTGTCAATTAAAAAGTGCATGCAGTCTAATGTGAGGTTCGACATAAAGACCTTTTGTTTAATAATCTGTTTTATTTTGTTTTTTTTCTAAGAAATAGGAGTGGATGATTTTCTGTTGTCAATACCTTCAGTCAGATATACACACTGAATGAATGTGTGAAATGTAATGAGATGGAATGATATTTAATGATTGTAATGATTTAGAAGGTCTCCTCTAGATGGCGTACACATTCTTCATGAACAGATTTTCTGAGGTGAAGACAAACGCTGGAGAAAGACCTCAGTTGCTCCTGAGGAAACTCTTTCGGGGAGGCGTTGAGGGTTTTTCTCTCGGTTTGGTCATGACGTCATGAACAACACTTCTTTCCAACCGGCTCCGCGTGCAGTACCGACAGAAGTGTTAGTGAGTTAACTCTTTTTTTATGTAAACCGAATGGAGTATCATAACGCGGTAATTTCTCTTTTACATTTACCTTTTCTAGTTCTCTGAGTGAAAGGCTCACTCAGTTTACGATATTGTAAGTAAAAGTAACATCTAAAACGGTCTTGAAGTAATTGGAAAGTGTAATGAAAGTATTTAAACTATTAAAATACATTCAGCATCTGATTAAAAGTAATTTTGTGAAACGGAGTTTGTGCAATTAGTGAGTTTAATGCTCATTGAAACTGAAATTGTAATTGCGTCAAGGCGAAAAAAGGTTCTCAAATGTAGCATCAAAACAAAGCAAAAAATGTGTGTAACGATTTATTTTTAGTCTTTTCAGAGGGGAAAGTACATATGTTACAGAAGATACTAGCCTAACTGAATTCACTGTAACAATTAAAATATTAAGAGTATTAAGAAATATTTAAAGACTATTTGAGGATTTGAATAAAGTCCAAGTTTTAATATTAGCCTAAACAGCAAGGTTTTACTAATTTGTAAGCAAGATGTTTGTAATATTATGAAATGTATGATCTTGTTTGATTATATTTTAATAGGAACAAGTCAGAGTAACCTTGTTGATTCGTTTTTACTGAAATATATATCTTATGCTTAATAGTGATTGAACATTATTTCACCCATTTTCAACATTTATTTGAAACATTAAAATAAAATAATAAAATCACTTTAAAAGTAATTTGACGCAGGCACCAAAATAGGACACCTCGTCTTTGGCCCAGAGTTTTCTTTTAAAGTGTGTCAAAACAATCTACTTCAGTTTTCATGCTCAAAATTTGTAGCCATCAGAGAGATGGTAAAACAGTCAGACAAGACAGTGAACCAATTCTGACACTTGTACCTTTTTTCCTCTCTCTCTTCCTTCCTTTCTCTTCAAGACCCATACACACTTCTCAATCCATGCGTGACTCTAGGTGGCAGAGGATCTCCAATATGACAGCTCTATAGCCGATATGAAGCGTGACTTGAGATGCTCACTCGTGCATCACTGAAGAAACACGAACCTTCTAGGACTGAGCCACTCTCGGCCCCTCAGCAAGTTAAATTACTTCTTATTTGTGATCATGAACCAAAGATCCGTGTCTGCAGATCCTCCAACTATATGGTCGCGCTGGACCGATCCGTCGACCAGCCAAATGAAGGTTAGCAGTCACTTTATTGTAGGTTTAATGACCAAATTTAATGCCTGATTTGGACGATCAAGGAACATCTCGATCGAGGAAGGAGCTCTGGAATATTTCAGAGTGTGGTTTTGATTGGGAACGCCCGGGTTTTCGATATAATGGAGGTGGGTTCAGAAGCATGCCAGCACCTCTGTCCCCATCACCAGCTTCACCAGCAGCTGCAGCAGAAGAGGAGGACCGTCACCCATGCTCTCGAAGACCAGAAAAAAGTAAGTTATGCAAATTAAACTCACTTTGTGGAAGTAAAATCACAGCTATATGTGGATTTTGTTGCTAAAACAAGTCTTTTCTGTTGCCTGTCGCAAGGTGGACAATTGGAGAACTGCAAGGTTTTGAATCCGTCTTAGATACGTTGTTCGTTATGTTTGTTGAAATTTTAAAAATTAGGACTTTTTATTGGTGTAATTCACCCCAAATTCCACCCATTTCACACCCAAATGACGTTTTAAACTCTTTTCAGTGAAATATAAGTCAAAAGGCAGGAATTCTTTTATTAGTCTGATATCTACCAGAGTAATTGTCTGAATGAACTAGGCTTATGATTAGCCAAAGCTAGATGATAGTAATGCGTTAACTTTTGAAACATGCAGGACTTAGTTGCTTGCGGTTTTCCTTGTTTTCTTTTCCATGTATGCAATGACCTCAAAAACGTTTGGATACCTAAGCCACACCTAAAATGTAAACGTTCCTGAAGAAGGGTTTGCAGCAATGCAACAGAAGCTAGTTTTTGTGCCACAAAGAATATTTTAGTCAATCAGACCTTTGGTATACTACAAACAAAATCGAAGAATGAACTGAAGAATAAACCTTTTGAGCAAAACACGTTCAACATAGCTCACAAAAGCAAACATTTTGGTGGAGTTTGTTTTGACTCCTTAAAACCTTTGAGCTATTGGTCTGTTGTGTTTATGCAAGAGGTTTGAACTTTTTGCCTGCAAATGAAGAATGAAAAGAGTATGAAGTATACCTGAGCCTTTACAAGAAGAAAATGGCCATTAAAGAACATTTCCATAGTCTAAATAATTTTTTGAACTTACAGAATGAAATGTTTCCATGGATTTTAAAAGTTCTTCATGGAACTGTTGACGCCAAGAAGATTATTTGGTTAGTGTAATGACATAATTTAATGTTAAAATTTGAGATTTTTCTTCAGTGGAAATCAAATGTTTTGAGAATATGGTATTTAAGATATTTAGTGGAAATCATAAAAACAAATCAGCCTCAATTCCGTGTAGAAGTATATCAGACTAATTTTCTGAGCAAATGGAGGCTTATGATTAGTCAAAAATAGATGCTGATGTTTTCAGACAAACAGTAACTTTTGACTTTTTATCTCACAGTTCAGACTTTATTTCTAACAATTTTTAAGTTTCTATTTCACAATTTAAAAATGTTTGTCTTGTAATTAAGTTATATTTTGTTCTTCTCAGATTTGTGACTTCGTATCTACTGCTATATTTTCCAGCTTGTAAACTTTCAGCAAATAAAGTTAAAATTGGGAGAAAGCCTAAACCCCTTTTAAAACCCCTTTTGACTTTTTCTCTCAGAACTGTGATGTTATATTTAATTTAATTTAATTTTGTTTTTATTTCCTTTTTTCGGTTTTATTTGGCATTTCAGAGAAAATAACATAGAGCTGTGAAATAAAAATGAGTCACCTTTTTTGTTTTTGGAAAATGACTTTTAGTCAGAGCATAATGTTGTAGTTACATAAAAAGTAGGATTTACAGTTCCCTAAAAGTTACATATATGATTGCATTAAAAAAATAAACACTTTAGCCACACCTTATATGTAGAAATATAATTGTTGTGGATAATTGACTCATAATTAATGAAGAATTGACTTTTCCACTCTTTCTTCAATGGAACATGAAAGAAGATAGTTTAAGAAACAATTTTCTTCTTCAAATCAAATATGAATTAATGTAATACAGTAGGTTTTTGAACATGAGAAACAGTATTCGGTCATTTTTAACTATTTAATCCCTTTAATAAATAAATTACTTTCAATACTTTCCATGTAAATACCAATTGGCGATTATTTGTTCATTTAGTATTCTATAACACATGTATTTAGAATAAATTAAAGTTATTGTTGGAGCAGCTCGTCATCCATATGCTCCATATCTTCAGAGTTTGGAGTGTTATACTGTTGCAGGGACCCCAGATGTCTATATTCAAACAGCTGGGGCTCCATCATGCCTGTGCTTTGAAGAAGCCACATTCCATGTTCACTGTCAGATGCATTAGTTAATTTGCCATGATAAGTGAGAGTGATTAGGTCTAATGATCTGCAGGGTGTTAGACAGACCTAGAGGCCCATTTAGGAACTTAAACATCATAAAGAATCAGCTTCAAATCTCTCCTGACGTATGCCGGGCTAATTGTGAGGATGAACTACCATTATGTTTAGCCAAGGTTTGATGATATATATTAATTATATTTATATTATTATTTATATTTATATATTTGCAAAATTATTTAGGATTGAGCAGTGTGTGAGGATTTCCTGAAAGGCCTCAAAAAGTTTGGATACTTCAACCACATATTGTAAAATGCAGGAATGTTGTTGTTTTAGATCATGGAGCTTTGGTTAATGAAGATCATTATCATTATAGAGATCACGTATGATTGTGTAATTTTGTCATATTTAAAACCAATTAAATGTGCAAAAATATTACGCTCCTTATTGTTTTCATTTTCAAATATTATTCAGATAAATTAAAAACAATTATATTTACACTGTATACAGTGGTTTGAAAAAGTGTTTGCCCCCTTATTGATTTTGATTTGTCACACTTTAATGTTTCAGATCATGAAGGAAATTTAAATAATAGTCTAAGATAACCCAAGTAAACACATCATGCAGTTTTGAAATTAACATTTTTTTTTTATTGTTTATTATTAACAAAATACAAAAAATAGCCCTGATTAGGTGTTTACCCCCAGTTAAAAATAACTTTTCTCTGGTTTACACACCTGGGTTCAATTTCTCTAACCACACCCAGGCCTGATTATTATGCCACACCTGTTCGCCATCACTTTAGGCCAGTTCAATTTAAGTCATTTCTTGAAGTAGACCAAAGCATCCTCAAAAGATTGTTTGTTTTGCCTTAATAATAAAAACCTTCATTTAAAAACTTGAACATGATGTGATATTTTTGACTAATATTTAAATTTGCTTGATGATCTCAAAACATTAAAGTGTGACAACACTGAAAAAAAAAGAATCAGTAAGGGGCATTTTCACACTTCACACTGTTCTTATTAAAGCATCTATTATATCTGTATGTATATCTATATTTATCTATATACTTACACTATCTATCCATATGTCTATGTAGTTAAAAACCTATTCTTAAATATTTACATTTTATTTGGACAGTTTATTTAAAAATGATTAATTAGCAATATGTATTGTTTTGTTGATATCAGGACAATTTTTTTCTCTGTTTTTTTTTTCTGGATTCTCTGATTTTTTTGTATGCTAGTAGGTAACATTTAAGCAGAGCAAGGAAATTGTAAAAGTAATAGCGTGGATTGCATCTAAAATGAATGGATGTCACTGTTTTAGATTTAATAATACAAAATTTATTATGAACACAATGTAATATGATACATTCATTCATTGTCTTTCTTGTCGGCTTAGTCCCTTTATTAATCTGGGGTCGCCACAGCGGAATAAACCACCAACTTATCCAGCATTTTTTGCGCAGCCGCAACCCATCTCTGGGAAACATCCATACACACTCATTCACACTCATACACTATGGACAATTTAACCTACCCAATTCACCTATACCACATGTCTTTGGACTTGTGGTGGAAACCGGAGCACCCGGAGGAAACCCACGCAACCACGGGGAGAACATGCAAACTCCACATAGAAATGGCAACTGACCCAGCCGGGGCTCGAACCAGCGACCTTCTTGCTGTGAGGCGAACGTGCTACTTACTACGCCACCGTGGCGCCCAATATGATACATATAATATACAATTTGATTTGGTGGACAACACTTAATGGTATTAAAACCCTTTTAGAGTCACTACATACTGATATGCTCTTGCTCCTTATAAAACATCCAACATCGAGTTTTTTTCCTCCTCCAATTGTAGCCAATAAAGAGCGAGTGTTTGCTCGGTTCACCTGCAGTACATTCATTATGGTTATAAGAGTGTCACGGCCTGACAGTTCAACAAAGAACAGGTTGTTCTCACCAACCCTTGGCAGACCCCATTTTTCTGAATTAAGACGAGATGCTGATTTTATTTGTGCAGGTCTTCTCCAGCAACCGTTATAGTGTGTGGGTCATTTTTCAACAAAATTTCCACTGAGGTCTGCAACATAAATCCAGATTAAAACGTTGAAGCCCCCCCTCTGAATGCTTTTCTTTCATGACTGAGTCGAGCTCGGCCTCTGGACTTGTGTGTTAATTCATGGTTAGCCCTGTCATCGCCATTAACTGCTTCCACTGACATGAAATATAATCACTTTATAGGGGCTGTGAGGAATGGAGAGTTGTCCAAAGTTTTCCTTCTCAATGAAGGCGAGCTTGCCAGTAAACATTAAGCTCTAGCGGCCTGTCTGACTAGTAAAGCTAAGGTCCTTTTCATTGAGCTGAAACGCACATGTGAGCTCTTCTGATTTAGCTTTGTATTCCAGGCACTCGCCCAACCAGGTTCCACTGGGCTGAAGATCAACTTTTTTTCTTTTTTTGAAGTTTGTGGTTTGCTTTCAAGTTCTTTGAGTTTTTCAGTGCACAGTTTTTCAGTTGTTGGTTCACCTGCGCTGAGTGAATGTGGTTCAGTGTGTGTGTGTGTTCATTTTCAGACATTTCCATTATTAATCATTGGCAACAACAAAGCTGTGCTGCTAACTGAACATTGAAAAGTTTCCATTTGACCTTGTTGACCACGCTTAAGTACAATGAAACACTTTGTGTAATTACATGAGGTAAAATTAAATGAATATATGCACTTACAGTAGGGATGAAAAATAGATTGTTTGAGCATTGATATCACAGTGTGTGTATCCAACATTATCTCATGGCAATTCGTAACTTTTTAATTTAGTGGCTAATTCGTGTGAATTCGTACAATTTAGTATGATTTGCTTATTCCCCAATTATGGTTGGGTTTAGGGATGGGGATGGGTGCCACACTTCCTTTTTAAAATCGTACATTTTCTTACGACTGAACTTGTACAAATCAGCCACTAAACTGACAAAACGTAAAATAGTTCAGTTTCCTCGTGAGATCAGGCTGGTGTATCTGCAGTAGTCACATTGCAGAATTAGATTATTATTTTTAAAAAAAAGATAGTAGGTATAAGTAGGTAGGTAAAAGATAAAGGTAATATTAAATATTCTTATTTTTAAAATTATTTATACAACGATGACCATGCTATTTTACATTTGATTGTTCAATTTCTGTTCTTGAATACTGTTTGAGTGCCCAGAAAATCAGAAAGCACTGTTTATTTACTGTATGTATTTTGCTTGTAATTTATTACATTTTATGCAGATGCGCTTCATATAAAAATACTTAATAATCTCAGTCAATGTAAATAGATGAAATCTTTCCAAATGGATCATCTGGTGAAATTATATTCATATTGCAAGAAATATTGTGGCAATACAAAATTTTGCACCGTCAGATTTTTCCAATATTGTGCAGCCCTAACTTACTGTATTTTCTATAGATTTTACAGTTGAAAATAGTTTGAGACATTTCTAAACTTACAGTAACCTACCGTTCTTCATTAATTTATACCATGGGTTTTTAAAGTCTCAAATCAAAGAAGCACATCAGAATTTACATCAAAGTCAAAAGTCTTTTAAAACGATTGGTTTAAAACAAAAATTGTTTTTATAAGAATATAACAAATTAACAATTTAATATAATAAAATAAAATTCCTTTTGCATTTATTATACATACACAACATATGTATACTTTTGTAATATGCAACACAGTACAGTCATTGTCTGTCATTGATTATTTACATTGTTTCAGACGTTCAAGACTTCATTTGTTCTGTCAAAACAAAAGAAGCTACTTCTTTTTACCATTTATTTACAATGAGTAGATACTGAATCTTCAAAAGCATGGAAAAGATTGAGGAAATGCCATAAAAGTGACAGCTCTATTTTTGGCTGAGCATTTTTTTTTATTTTTATGCTTAAATATTAATGTGTCTTGCTGCGACAATTGGAAAACAAACTCTAGGACTTTTTGTAGCTTCTCCATTTGTCTTTTGTAATGGTAATTCTCTTTTTTCTCTTATAGTACCATAAGTTGCAGTTTGGGTTATGTTAGGTGAGTGACTGACTAGTCCTTCTTGCATAGTGGAAATATTTTCTTTTTTTTTCTTCTTCTTTTTTTTTTTTTTTTTACAATTTTGTTATAATTCAAATTTATATAACATCAGATGAAACATATTACACAATGGTTTTAAATGCAACCAAGAGCATGAGTGAAAGTTTTTTCCAGTTGAAAAATATGCTAAAGAATTACTTGGAATTTTTAAAAAGGCAAAATGAGATGCGTATCATGCCACACATAATCTTTTTCATAATATCTATGTTATGTCTGTGTCAAATCCATTGGAATTTAAGAGTCGTAAACATTTCATGATAAGAAAATGCCAAGTCTTCCTTTGCAGATCTTATTCCCCTGTCTATTTCCGTTCTATTTCTTTCTGCCCCGGTTTTGAGCTGGAAGTTCAGTGGCACAGTGTACTGTAAATGGCCGCGGTGATGTGATGGGAGATGACTGGTGTTCTGATAGACTCCGGCAGCTGAGTTTCCTTTCCTTCCAACTCTGCCATTCTCCCTTAACACGGTTATTATTCATTCTGTTGAAGCAAACTGTGTAAAAAGTCAGATCTGCATACTGTACAGAGGGAATTCAGGTGAATTTCACCCTGGGCATGCAACAGTCTGGTTGGTACGCTTCTTTGGGGCTTCTCCACACCATAACTCTCCCAGTTATGGGAAAGACAATATGTCACCCTTAATGTTGTGTGCATTGGCATATTTTTAGCAAAACTGTGCTATTACTCTGCTAATTAAACCTTCACACGCTGCTCTTACTGATGGAATGTGCAATCAATGAAGCTTGACCACAAGGCTGCTCAAATTTATCCATGTAAACACTAATTTGGCCAATGTTTTAGTTACATTGTCCAACTCTTGTATACCACTATTCAAACTATATCACAGTAATCACTTATCATACTGTTCAAAAGTTTTGTGTGATCACTCCTTTTTTCTTTTTATGTCTGTTTGTCTGCCATTCCATCTTTGTTCTGTTTGTCAGTTGTTTTATCTGTGTGTTTATGCTTGTTTGTTGTTTTGTCTGATGTTCTGTCTGTCTCTCTGTGGTCTTGTCTTTCTGTCTATCTCTGCATGTTGCTCTGTCTGTGGTTTCCTCTGTCTGTAGTTCTTTCTGTCAGTCTGTCTCGCTGTCTGATTTATCTAGATCAATCTGTCGGTCTGTCTGTCTGTAGTCCTGTCTTTCTTTCTATCTCTGCCTGTTGCTCTGTCAGTGGATTTATCTATCTGTTGTTCTTTCAATATGTCTGGATGTCTGTAGTCCTGTCTTTGTTTATCTCTGCCTGTTGTTCTGTCTGTGGATTTCTCTGTCTGTCTGTGTCTCTCTGTCTATTTGTCTACTTACATCTGTCTGTCTGTATGTCTGTCTGTTATTCTATGTATCTGTCTGTCTAAAGTTCTACCTGTCTGTTTGTTTGTCTACCAATTGTCCTGTCTTATGATATACTTCTTTGTCTGTCTGTCATTTTTCTGTCTGTAATTCTACCATTTTTCTGTCTGTCATTCTACCATTTTTCTGTCTGTCATTCTATCTATCATTCAGTATGTCCTATCTGTCTGTTGTTGTCTCTGTCTGTTATCTGTCTGCCTGACTGTCTCTGTTTATCTCTCTGTCTGTTCTTTGTCTGTCATTTTATGTATAGTTCCATCAATTTGTCTATATTTGCATGTTGTTCCGTCTGTTGGTTTGTCTTCCCATCATTCTGTCTGCATGTTCAGTCTGTTTGTCAGTTTATGTCTACCATTTTGTCTATCTGTCTGTCTTTTATTCTATCTTGCTATAATTTCATCTGCCTTTGATTTTGTTCTTTCTTTCTCTTTGCCATTTTTCTATCTATCTATCTATCTATCTATCTATCTATCTATCTATCTATCTATCTATCTATCTATCTATTTGTCCATCCGTCCGTCCATCCATCCATCCGTCTATCTATGTCTGTCTGTTTATCCATCTGTCAATGTATCTATCTCTCTGTCACTCCATCCATCCATTCATCTATCATTAATGATTTTTCTACCCATCCATCTCTCTATTTCTCTGTCCATCCACCTATCTACCTATCTATCTATCTATCTATCTATCTATCTATCTATCTATCTATCTATCTATCTATCTATCTATCTATCTATCTATCTATCTATCTATCTATCTCTCTATCTCTCTATCTATCTATCTATCTATTTCTCTCTATCTATCTATCTATCTATCTATCTATCTATCTATCTAT
>CAIGQQ010038113.1:4070569-4091494 GCA_903798035.1 Danio albolineatus
TCTATCTATCTATCTATCTATCTATCTATCTATCTATCTATCTATCTATCTATCTATCTATCTATCTATCTATCTATCTATAAAAACTGTTTGGGTACTGAATATGAACCTTCTTTCAGCTGTTCGTCCTCCATCTTTCCTTGTAGAGAAGCGAGAATGTGGCTTTTCAATAAGTTAGTGACTGGGACGGGGGGTGTGGAGACCACCTCACGACAGTGGTGCGTTTTCAAAGGGCAAACCTCCCCCATCCATGGCTTTGCTTTCTAAATAATAGATGAGGTCTCAGGAACGCCTCACAATCACAGTAAAGGGGCTGCTGAACACCAACCTCTCAAAGACCCCCAGATGGAGCTCCGCTGAATAGCTTCACAATAAGCGAACGGTTCACTTGTATCAGGGTGTTTGGTGTGAGAGTTGAGTGTTTGATCAATGTGAATGCTTTATTTTAGACATTTGCCTACTTTTTTTTTTTAACCAAATTATTTTTTATTTACACTTGAATTTTCAGTCAAGCGCTTGCAGTAGATTCATAGTAGATTTTTGTTTTTACATTTTAAGTTTTGATGCACTATTGTGAGCTTAATGCTTGCAGTTTTCAATGTTATTCCAGCAGGATTTTGTTTAAAGTATATTTCAACAAACAGTATGTTGTGAATCTGAATGTCCTTTGCTGCACTGTGGTCAGTCTAACAGAAGGTGTCAGCACTGCAGCAAATTTCACTGCTTGAACCAGAAACACTTACTGCTAGTTACAGATGTTACATGACTGGTATGGATGTCACTTGTCTCAAATATCAGTTAAAAACATTTTTTATGGACTGCATTGAGGATGCATTTAAGCCTACACTTTGGGATTGGTTTCATAAATTAGGTTTATTTATATATTACTATTTACCTTCAGTGTTTTACTTTTTAATATTTAATATAATTTTTTAATGGTTATTTTAATTTTTTTGTTGTTTTTTTTTAAACTTAAATTTATTATTAGAGTTAATTTATAAGTTGTAATATTAATGCATTTATAATTCATTCATTCATTTTCTTTTTGGCTTGGTCCCTTTATTATTGGGGTCGCAACAAAGTAATGAACCGCCAACTTATCCAGCATATGTTTTACGCAGCAGAAGCCCTTTCAGCTGCAACCCATCTCTGGGAAAGCATTTATAATTATAATTTGTATTTTTAAAAATATATTTTTAATGCAGAAAACACATACAGTTTCAAATACAGATTTTTGTCTGTATTTTAAAATGATCTTATCAAATTAAAGCAAATAAAGCTGTTTACTTATTTAATTTGTTTAATATTTAATTATTAGTTTCCACTTGAATTTTAAAATTCAGTAAAAGATTAAACAAAAAGATTCAGATTAATAGATGTTGAAGGTGTCTTCCTATCTGTTTTAAGATTTGTATTTTTATTATTGATTCTATTTAACTTGTTTAATATTCAAATACTTAATATAACAATGCTTAAATGTAAATTATAAAATAATAATGCTCAAAATAATTAAATGCTCAAATGTAAATTTCCACCTGCACTTTAAAACTGACCAATGTATCCTGTAGCTGTAAAATGAAGGACCCAAGTTTGTTCAATCTGGTTCAATTATCGATTGACTTGTCTAATTTTACTTATATTTAAATATAACTATATAATGATGCACACAGATGTACAATTTCTGTCTGGATTTTAAAGTGGCAACTACCAACATCTAAAGAATCCTTAAATGGTCTGTCATTGTAGTTTTTGTAACAAATACGTCTTCCAGAATATTCTAGAATCATTGCCTCATTTATGCGCTAATCCCACCGCTAACTCACAAAAGCTTGTAAATTTACTTCCTAAAGTAGTTCCTGACTTAATTTGTCCCAGAGGTTGCATGTAGGCTGGTATATTCAGCTTCACTTTGCCATGAGCTCAGACATTTTGAGGCATAAGTGACATCATGCATCGGTTGACGTGTTTTTTGGGGGTTTTGTGTGTTTCCTGCAATTAGCATGGAGGAGCCTAGAAGCGGGTGTGTGTTTAAATAAATATCAAAGCCATGAGGATTTGGCAGCGAAGGAGTCTACATTTGAATAGCCCCAAACATGGCATTAATCGGATGGTTTGATTTTATTTCTATCTGGCTCTGTCGCCAATCGATTTAACATGTGTTCTGTCTAATGTCTTTCTGCTAATTCAAAGCTTTTCGAAGCCTCTAAATGAGGGTGTGATTTCACCAAGTACGACGTGTTCTTGGATCAACATCTATGTGGATACTGGAACAATATTCCAAATCAGCCAATCGGAATTAAGGGATACCCTTATGGTTTATGTTCAGTTTAGGCTCACAGTTAGGGTTATGTACTTCTACACGATTGCTATCCTATTACCCTTTGATTTTTGGAATAATTTATAGTTAGGGTTGCGTTTAGGGGAAGGGATTAGGTATGGATTGCACATTTCTGAACAAAAATGATGTTCGAGGATCAATATACCATAGATATTAATTCAGGTTGGCTACACACTTGGCTAAATCACACCCTCCCTTAATGAGACAGTTGAAGAGGACTTAAGAGGCTAATTCATTTCTATATTTTTAAGAAGCTTTCAGGGAATTGTCAAGAGGCCAGATCGTATATCATGAAAATCAGACTTTTTCCATGTTTAATTCCATGGTGCATCTAACCACTTAGAAAATGTGAAAAAGGACCACGTAATAACTTTGTTTTGTTAATCCTTTCTATGCAACCAAACAGAAAAATACACCATTCTGTTTTTCATTCACTAGCGACGTAGGAAGATCTTATTATACATTACTAACCCTCAGTCTACATTTCTACATTCATAACATCAGTGTTTTATCTACGAGGCTGTCAATGTGTCTAAATTAGCACTTCACACTCAGAAATGTATGCCATTTCCACTGGCAATTGTACCTTTATATGGAAGGTGTGTTGTACGACAGAAAGTTGTGAATGACGTCATTCTCATTCCAAGAAGAAAGCTGGGTGTTCACATATCAAGTATTTTACATGCTTTACGTATGGTTTGTATGGTTCTGTATTGTTCTATATTGTCATTCATTTTCTCAGTTTTACCTTGACAAATTTATATGATAATATCATTTTTTATGATCTTTTCATTTTCAAACAGATTTTGTAAATACATATTCCATATTATTTTAGCATGTAATTTTAGATATTGCACTGTAATTACAGTAATGTGTGTTTATAACATTAAATAGTTACTTTAATGGCAATTATAAAGTATTAAAGAGCCCCTATTATGGGTTTTTGAAAATGACTCACCATGCAGTGTGTAACACAGCACTAAGTGAATGGAAACATCCAGCTGAGGTTTAAATGTGAAAGTGCACCTTATTATACATTACAAACCCTTAATCTACGTTTTACACCCATAACATCACTGCTTTATGTACAAGGGTGTCAACGTGTCCAAATTAGCACTTGACACTTCATTTTCACTTAATCAATGCCATTTCCACTGGAAACTGTACCTTAGTAGGTGTGTTGTACGACAGAAAGTTGTGATTGATGTCATTCTAACTCCAAGATAAAGCCATTTGTGATGTTCACATATAGAGTCTTTAACATGCATCATTTAACAAAAATGCTGCGTACTGTTATTGTATTATGAGGTTGTTTTGACTGTGTATTTAAATATGTCACTTGTTATGTTGTCCTTCCTGTGGCTTGTTGAACAAATGAGTGACAATTCTCTGTAAATCAATAGCGTTCAACAGTTTAGCTTTACCCTTTTGGTACTGTGTCGTTGTACTACGTACCCTTGCAGTTTCTGTTTTTTAATTTATTTTGAATCGTATAATATGACCTTTTGATGTTTTGAAAAAGGGACATTTTTATTACATTTTTGGTATAGTTTGAAGTTATATATTGTTTGTATTTGCTTTGCAAAGTATGCTATAAATACTATCAATAAGCTGCCAGTGCGTTCTCTGTTAATTTATTGATTTAATTTGATATATATTACTTATTTTATGGTATATGTACAAGGACGTTTAATTTTCAGTAAACCAGCTCAAGCGCTTCTGTCATTTTTTTTTTACAAAATCACAGTATTTCAGGTCTGTTTTCTTTAAAAATCAATGTTCTTCACTGCCTAATTGTTATAAAATGGGTCTCAGACTAGAAGCACTGCATTACATTATATTGTTCCCGGTCATGTCTTTAAAATATGGAAATTTATTTGATTACAGATTTTCTGTGCCAGCCTGCTGCTCCTGGTGGCACTGGCATTTAAACGACTTTTCATCTTGTTTCACACTCGAGAAACTAAATGAAGGCTTACGTTTGTTTAACTGATTATATGTTAATTACGTTACAGCATCAATGCCATAAAAGGGATTATTTGAAATTGAAAATAGTCACAATAAACTTTCACTGGAAGTTTTGAAGTGGCTGAAAAGCTGTGCATGTACCCCATATATTGTTTCAAACACTGCTAAACTGCTAAAATGTTGATAAAAGTCACTGCAGAGTTGAATGCTCAGATTTGACAGAGCAGAAATCAAGGTCCCTTAATAAAGTTCATAAACAGAAAACCCCTGCAAATCACTAAATACAGAAATTGTTACTTAAAAGATATTTTTGACAAGGTCTTGAAAAAAGTTGTATGGTACAGTTTTCTGTTTTTGGTACATCGGACAGTGGAAACAGATATAAATAAATGCGTACTGTACTGTACCAAACCAAACCGCCTGTTGCCTTACGGTTGAATGTCCTGGTTCAGCCTAGAAGTTGTAACCTCTTCCTCTCCATTATTGTCAGACTGCTTTAAACGTGTAAGTCAGAAGTCACAAATCTGGCCTGATTTCCATGCAGAGTTTATCTCCAACGTCCCTCAACACACCTAACTAAAAGTTTTAAGTGTACCTACAGAGCTTGATTAGCTTGTTCGGGTATGTTTGATTAGGGTCGGAGCTAAACTCTGCAGGACACCAGCCCTCCTGAAACAAGTTTGGTAACCCCTGGTGTAAGGCTTTAATCCACTTCTGGTCATTTCTAACATTTCGTCTAAGCAAGATTCACATCGTTTTGTGGTTTCTGGAGCATTAGAATAATAGAATAGAATATTTTGTTTGCTCACACTCTGATAGTGGCAAATTTGACAATTAATGTCAAATGTTTATGATGTACTCTGAGCTGTAAATTCGCAGACACATTCTGAGATTTATTTGGCATCATATGAAAAGAGTTTATATGTTACCTTTAAAGTAGCTATGTACAGTATCTTATTGCAGAGCACTAGTGCTGTATTTGTCTGATGGGAAGGAACAGGTCCTCAGAGACTCATGTTTTGTCTCTGGTGGAGTCGTTGTTCCGTGTGTGTTCCTGTTTCACACATTTGCTTCCTCCAGGCCAGCTGGCTCTGATGTGCCTTGATTTTCTTTTCTCCTTCTATTTATACATACTCTCTGTTTTCTCTTTGGCTTTGACCTCCTAGCTAGAAAGGAAGGCCATCCAGGATGTGTAGAAATCTGTGTAGACAGATTTCAGGATCTACACACACATATACTGTGTTTTCATGTTTTATGGGATTCCTAATTTCAAATATAAATACTTTTCCCACAATGGATGTGTATGTCTATGTAAGAGGTACTAAAACCCAATGTATGGTTCTATGTTGTCATTTATTTTCTCAGTTTTACCTTAACACATTTATATGATTTTTAATTAACTTTCGTTTTCAAACAGATTTTTAAAAAATATTCCATACTATTTTAACATGTAATTATAGATATTGCGCTGTTAATTATGGTAATGTGTGTGTATAACATTAAATAGTTACTTTAATGACAATTATAAAGTATAATATTTTTTCATTCATTCGTTTTCTTTTCAGCTTAGTCTCTTTATTAATCAGGGGTCGCCACAGCGGAATGAATTTTATATGAACTCTATTTGAAACTTATTCAGTATATGTTTTATGCAGCGGATGATCTTGCTGCCACAGCCCAACAATGGGAAACATCCATGTGCACTCATTCACACACACACACACACATACACATAGCCAATTTAGCCTACCAACTCACCTGTACCGCATGTCTTTGGACTGGGAAACCGGAGCACCCAGAGGAAACCCACACCAACACTGGGAGAACATGCAAACTCCACACAGAAATGCCAAATGACCCAGCCAGGGCTCAAACCAGTGACCTTCTAGCTATAAAGGCGATCGTGCTGCCCACTGCTTCATTGTGACGCCCTATTTGTTTTCAATAATACCTAAATAAATAGAGTGGAGTCATGTATAGTAATAATATTTAGAGCTGTAACTCTTTTGTATGGTCTTTAATTTAATAATCTCTTGTTGTAGTTTGAATTCATTCATTAATTAATTCATTTTCTTTTTGGCTTAGTTCCATTTATCAATCAGGGGTCGCCACAGTGGAATGAACTGCCAACTTATACAGCATATGTTATATTATACAGCATATGTTTTGCGCAGCGCATGCCCTTCAAGTCGCAACTGATTACTGGAAAACACCCATACACTCTTGCATTCACACCAACTCATACACTACGGCCAATTTTAACTTATTTAATTTACCTGTATGTCTGTGGACAGTTTTGGACTGTGCGGGAAACCGGAGCACCCAGATGAAACCCACGTGAACATGGGGAGAACATGGAAACTCCACACAGAAGTGTCTAGGCTCGAACCAGTGACCTTCTTGCTGTGAGGCGGCAGCGCTATCCACTGTGCCACCGTTTGGCCCATGTAGTTTGAATTGTAAATCCATATCATTTAATATATAACATTAATATTTCCTGGAATTAATAATGGATATATTTATATATTTTTTTCAGTGGTTTCTAATGTTCACCACACAACAAGCAAAGCAGTGTTTTCACAGATTCAGCCTCCAGCTGCTAAGAATACTCGGTATACATGCTAACAGGCTGATAAGCATTAGGCTAAGATGCTAATCTTGTGTGATATGTCACTAAAGCCCTTATGCTCTCAGCGGTTTGTGAATGTTGCTGATATCCAGAGCAGGAGATGTGTGCTTGTGCTAAGAGGATTCAAATACAGGTGGTGTTTGCTGCGACCTTCTGTGTTTTGATTCGGATTAAACACCTTGTTACAGATGAAACACCTCCTCCATCCTTTTCAAAAGCATTTATTGAAAATGAAGATGTACTCACCGTTTACTCACCCTCGAGTCATTTCAAACCTATTTGAGTTAAATTATTATGTTAAAGACGCAAGAAAATATTTTGAAGAATGTTGGAAGCCTGTTGAAATCCAGTTTGGGAAAAAAGTGTAGAGTTAGTAAATTTGATGATTTTTGCGTGAACTATTCCTTAAGTCTAAAGAATATTTAATTTATATATGGGTTCATTAACATATATTGCACAACAAAAAAAGAAAGAAAATTTTGTCATTTGATACCTATAAGTTTACGACCAAACATCGGTGGGACGAATCACCAGTGTTGACGTTTGACATAAATGGTAGCGTATTTGTGATCCCCTCAGAAGGTGTGATCTTCCTGCATCTAAGCCAGTAACAAGATTGTTTGCTGACTGGGCATGCAAACTGTAATCTAATCATTGGCTTGGAGAATTGGAATAAACTGCAGTGCCAAGACTCCGTCTGCTGCCTCTCACTGAGCTTGTGAAAGGAAATGCATGGGGTGGAACAGACCGCCATAATGACCCTGAGTTTACTAGGTCAAACTCCAGGTTTAACATGCTGTTGATGGTGACTGGATTAAATGGAGGCAAAAACTAAAAAGATATTAGGAAATCTGTAATAATTCTTTAGGGGCGACGCAGTGGCTTAGTGGCTTGCCTCACAGCAAGAAGGTTGCTGGTTCGAATCTCGGCTGGGCCAGTTGGCATTTTTGTGTGGAGTTTGCATGTTCTCCCCTAAATTGGCCGTAGTGTAAGAGTGTGTGTGTGAATGTGAGAGTGTACGGGTGTTTCCCAGTACTGGGCTGCGGCTGGAAGGGCATCCACTGCGTAAAACATACACTGGAATAGTTGGCAGTTCATTCTGCTGTGAAGCCCCTTCTGACAAATAAGTGACTAAGCCAAAGGATAATAAAGGAATGAATAATACTTCTTTAGTAACAAGTAGGGATGCACCAAATTTTTGGCAGAAATGTTTTCATCCAAAAGAGAAAAGCGGGTAAAAAACAAGCTGCAAAAATGTCTATGCTGCACCGCTCTGCCTAGCGGTGTTTAGCACACTGGCTTCACTCTCTCTTCAGCTGTTTTCACTGTGCGATATGAAGTGGCTTTCACATTGGATGTGGAAAACGCTGCACTGTGCTATGAAACCCATTCATTTCAATGGCTTGTTCCTCACAAGTGTGTTGAGGCACCGACAAGGTTATCATTTTAAAGCAACTCTATATGGCGCAAAATAAGTTTCTGCATGTATGAATTAAATTATTAAAAATGACAAAGATCCTGCTTTTGCTTTGATCCTTTCCACAAGTTAATTGCAGTTACTTTAAAATTGCGCCATGTAGAGTTGCTTTAAAATGGCAACAGTTGAGGGAATATTATTGTAAATAATGATATATAATAATATACATGAATATAATAATGAATGTACATTAATCATGAGTCAGAGCATTTGTGCTCATATTATTATGGCTGTTCTAAACACCTTTAACGTGTTGCAGGAATGCGCGTCTGCAGTTAGGCTATTCTCTCCCTGTTCGCAGGGCCGGTGCATACTCACTGACATTGGCCAGATAATAATAATAATAATAATAATGATAATAATAACAATAATAATAATAATAATAAATACAGAAATAAATAAAAGCAATAAAATAAGTCACGATCACGACATTACCACTTTTTGTTATGTCGAGATCACGAGAAAACAAGTTGTTATGTTCAGATCACAACAAAACAAGAGAGAAAAAATATTTTAATACATGGCCTCTCAGGACTTCCATAGTGACCTCCAAATTTTATTCAAAAAATATGAATTACTATTTTTTTTCCTACTAGATCGAATATCTCTGAGTAGGTTTTAAACTGCACTGCAGGGCACTTTTGGCATCAGTCACTGTGCTGATAGTGTATCACTATCTCCGGGTCTGTATCCTGTTCAGCACAAGCTTTCCGCTGTTCATGTGCTGCTGACATTTGCTCAGTAATGTGCCTGAGCGTACAGTTTTGTGTTGGAAACAGTACTCAATGCAAATAATGCTAAATGTTTGAGTACTTAGGTAATTTTTTGCTATCAGGAATGTAAATTGTGTATTTACTGTAGGTAAAAAAGGCTCAAAGTAATTGGTTTTGAAGCTATTAGTTCTTAGTGGGTCAGAGTTTAGCTGATAGCCCAAGGTGACTGTCCAGCACTGAGGAGATTTGCTGAAGTGGAGTGTCTGTTTCACATCCAGCACACACTTTTGTCTCATATAGTCCACTCACGTCCTTTGGTTCAAGTTTCTAGCATGAACATAACTGACTGCTTTTATAAAGTTACTTAAGAGCAAGCCCAAAATTTCTTTCTTATATACAGTATATTGTGGAAAGAAATGCAGATTTCACTGGATGACTTTTAAATTGTTAATAATTCTAGAATGATGAGGATGGTTTTGTTGGAAAGGATATGTCAAATAGCAGACCAATTTGATAAAAAAAAATCTAAAATATTGCTATTACTTGAGTTTAATCTTTTCAAAAAAAAAAATTGAGGTGAATTCCTGTTCACATTGATCCATAAAAACTTCTATATAAAAAAAGCTGCCAGAATGCAGGACACAGGGATATAGAAATATGGGCCAATAATGATAATACCAGACTGTTCTGATAGTAAAAAAAAACTAATATTTTTATGTATTGGCTAGAAGTGTCATTCATACTAAAATGTAGCCATCACTACCTGTCGAGTTAGCCAATAGCCACTAAATATTTTTTTTTTAAAAACTTGCAAACTGCTGTGACAGTGTTGAATAACTTGTTGAATAACAAAATTGCTGTTAAATACATTTTATCTTATATTTATTACAATTTCCTGTACTCTATTACAAAATTAAAATGTAAAAAAGTGGACAACTGATTTTATTTTAAACACAAGGGAACACAAGGGAGATCTTTCATTTTATGCAAAACAAATTTGTGTAAATGAGAATTTTGACAACATTGTTGACTGTCTGCAGAAGGTTTTTAATATATTGTAAAAGTTTTATTGTTGTCCTGTTAGTTTATTTTCTGTGTCAGACTACATACCAGCCTGACCTTAGTCCAGTCTGTTTCTCATAGTGATTAGAAAATATGTGGTGGGAGGCAAGAATCTATTATTTCTTCTCATATGGTCTACTGGTCTTCAATGGTGACTTCCATTTCACCTCTATTTTGTTGACAAAATCTCCAAAATCTCTTTGTACAACATTTAGAAAATTTTATTTTTACCACAGATGATTGATTTGTTGTTATTTTTTCTGATGATAAGACAGCCAGTGCAAACTACGCATTTAGTTTCAACAGCCAATTAGTTTCAATGTCCATCCTAAGACCAGCATGAAGCCAACCTTTCCTGACAGTTTAAGATACAGTACATGACCTAGGAAGAAACTTGGCACGCTCTATCCACAGCAACATATTGGGAGTGAAGTGGGCAGATGTCCACTCACAACAAGTGGCCATATGGAATAAGCTGATCACCTTGGGTTCTGTTTAAAGCCTAACTTTGGTGAATGAAGTGGACATTCAGTTTCAGATAACCTCCATGGGGCGCATGGACTTTCTCTGGTCTTATATTTGATGTAAGTCATCTAGTGTGCTGCATGTCCAGAAGTTTTTGCTTATAATGTTTACTATTTGGTCAGATTTTAAAGGTGTGGTCACATTAGTGAAATCTTGCAGGCCAATAAATTTTAAAGCGAGTTTTCTGTTGGCAAATTATCTTTAAGTTGGAAAGAACTCTCTGGGGGGAACTTTTTCGATCTCATCCATGTATGCATAGTTTAAAACGGGGATATAAACTTGCAACCTTTTAGTTACTGGCCCAGGTCTGTAATTTCTATGTAAATGGGAAAATCATACAGTACCTCATTTTTCAAAAACAAGATGTAGGTGAAATAGATTGGGCATGTACTTTTGGGCGTCTACTGCTGTGGATGTTGGCTTCAATATGCAGTGTGCCTTCAAGTAGTATTCTTGTGGTTCCAATAAATAAATCCAGTTTAACAACACAGGTCTGTAAAAAGGATCCCATGCTGTGTGCTGTGGTTACACAAGTGTGTTTACCAGAGCCTCAACCTAGCAACCTGCACCTACAATACCACCCACAATTACTGTGGTAGGTTTATTACAGTGTCTTCTGCTTTATTCCCACTGCTGCTCGAGTTTTGATTTGTTCAACTGATGGAAGACAAAGCGGTGATTCGACGTTTAGGGATGCATAAATAGAAGTTTGATTGTTCTGTTTTGACCAATAAACCATGATAAGAAAACAAGACCTCAATGGTATCAATGGGTTGGATGCAGTAGAATGGGCAGAAATGAAGATTCAATGTACAACTGTACAAGTTTAAGATGTTGTGGGCACAGTATATTGACAATAGTCAAAGCGATGCTCATAATAAAATTCAAGTAGTTTAACATTATGAAGGGTGGGCTGGGTTAAAACATTCGGGACATGACGCCAACTAATGTTACAGTCAGAATAAACAATAATAATACATTAAAGCAAATTTGTGTGTGTACACTACCAGACAAAAGTCTTGTCACCTATCCAAGTTTTAGGAACATCAAATGATAACTTGACTTCTAGTTGATCATTTGGTATCAGAAGTGGCTTATATGAAAGGCAAAAGCCTCTAGATTACACTTATTTTACCAAAATAAATTATGATCATGCCTTGATTTTATTATTTAACTAGGACAGTAAGGTCTGACTTTGCTTAGATAAAAGTATTGTCACCCAACAGAAATAATGTACAGTATAGAAACATAAAGTCATGGTGCAGTAACAAAAAAATAAAATAAAATTGTGACTCCCATGAGCTTGGAGGACTGCATCCATACATCTCTGCAATGTCTCGATGACTTATAATTAAAATAATCTGGAATGGCAAAGAAAGCGTTCTTGCAGGACTCCCAGAGTTCATCAAGATTATTTGGATTCATCTTCAATGCCTCCTCCTTCATTTTACCCCAGACATGCTCAATAATGTTCATGTCTGGTGACTGGAATGGCCAATCCTGGAGCACCTTCACCTTCTTTGCTCTGAGGAACCAAACCATGATTTTTCCTTTACCAAACTTGACAGATTTCTCTGAGAATCCTGTGTCCATGCGGATTCCAACAGGTCTTCTGCAGTATTTGTGATAATTGGGATGCAGTTCAACAGATGATTCATCGCAAAAACCTACCTTCTGCCACTTTTCCAAATGATCAACTAGAAGTCAAGTTATTATTTGTTGCTCTTACATCTGGGATTGACGACAAGACTTTTGTCAGGTAGTGTATATAGATATATCATTTTAGCTGTACAGTAACACTAATACAGTAATTTGTTGGCTTCAGTTGCCTCCCATCTTGATTGTTTTGTGATGATGCGAAGATGTAGTTTACCTGTGTGATTCTGATTTGACTTTTGATCCGGGGCATGCATAGGGCAGGGCTTTCATGCTACACTGAGAGCTATTGCCCCCATTTAGCCTAATGAAAGCCCTGGCTCGACAGTGGAAAAGTGATTATCTTGGAATTAGCATGGCTTGTGCTTGGCTTCCTGTCTGTCGTAATAAGAATGGATTTTATCAATTCATAAATTGACACAACAGAGGCTATTCTGATTGGCCCAAGCCAACATAAGGTCTACTGTGGCAAAAGTCCACATAAAAGTTATTGGAGAAATGTGCCGCAAAGCATTCCCTGTTCAATGTGGAAGTTGCATACGATGAGAACACGTGAAATCAAAACTGGACCTGGTCCAACTGGTGACTTAGACGTCCATGTAATGTATGCCATTTTTCTGGGGAATTAATGGCACCAAGATGCACTGTAGGACAGTGACAAGCAAGATAAAGAGAGTGTGATGCTCTATAGGCATTGTTCTGATGGGAAACCCAGGGTCCGGCCTTTCATGTCAATGTAAATTTGACACATGCTAATTAACCAAAAGTAGTTGCAGACCAATTACACCCCTTCTAGACAGCTGAAAGTGGTCTCTGTCAACAGGCTAATACCACACTGTACACATTGTTCATGGTTTCAAGAACAGGATGAAGATTTCAGTGGTTGCTCTGGTCTCTAATTTCCCCAGATCTCAATTCAGTTGAGCATCTGTGGGTTGTTCAGGAACAACAAGTAAAAATCCTACATGACTTGAAGGATTTGCCGGTAAAATATTGGTTTTAGATACCACAGAGCACCTTTAGGGATCTTTTAGAGTTCTTGCTTTGGCCAGCATGTTTGTTCAACTAATAGAAGAGTGTTTGGTGGCACAGTAATCAAAAAGTGTGGGTAAAATCTATAGTATTTGTTGCATTGGTGCATTGTTTTGTGTTTTGGTGTATTGGGAGGTTTGGTAACACATTAATCACCAAACTTGGCTTATTTTTGCACTTGTTGAGTTGAGTTTCCAATATCATCTATTTTCATGGCTCTGTTTATAAGAAACATTGTCTGACGTGTACTGTGTCTGTTCAGCAGCAGTTAGTATTTTAGTTTTTGAAGCCTGTGCTAGACTGGCATCATATCCAGTTTTGCACATTCAACATAGTTTTGTAGTCAATGGACGGTGGTTCCCAGAGGAAACAATTGTATCAGTGCCAGGCTGCAGAGAGGCAGTTTCACTCATCCCCACAGGGATTATTGGGTTCAATCTGCAGACACTCAAAACTGCTGCTCCAACAGAATTTCATCCTCCCAAAGCCTCGGCTCGGGGCTGCATGAATGGCCAAACACTCACTCTCTCAGCATGCCATTAGAAATGCAACCGGGCATGGGAATGCAGCGGCTTCCGAAAGAACAGGGCGAATGAGACTTAACTTTTAAAATAGTGGTAAAACTGCATCACTTTAACGGCACTGGCCTCAAGGCAGTTTTGATCTTCTGCTGATTTTGATTGATTTAATAGATTTATAGTTGTTTTGCCAGTGGGTAAATTGCTTGGTGGAGATGACAACAAGAACAAACAAATCTCCTTAGCCTTTGCATTTAAATATTAGAATATATATTCTAATCAATCTGAAAGATTTATTTATTTAAAAAGAAAGTTATACTATAAATATATGCTACTTTGAATTTCATGAGATTAATGACATTTATTTGAAAGTGTTGACAGCCCTAGTTTTATTTTCTAATTTTTATGCGCTCCAATAGTCAGTAGAGAAAATTGTGAATTTAATATGTTCCAGGTAATACTTCCCTACATCATATATTAGGCGTTTATAATACTTTTGATAGAATAAATGTGTATTTCTCATACAAAATATAAATACATAACCCCATATATTGAGTAATTTCATTCATGGTTTGTGGTTCCATAAATATTTAAAGTTGGCAAGCGATCATCATGACATTATAGCTGATTAGTCTCTCACCCAGGGGTGTTAGCATCGAGTTTCCTTGTAAGACACATCTGCTGTCTTACAAATGGCTTGTTAATCCTTCTCAAGCTTGATAGTCATGCCTCCCTGCCACTGCATCTGGAGGCTGCTTACATGTCCATGTGCAAACTGTAGGTTTCTTCTCCTCTGACAACAAATTGCATCCTTGCCTTTCCCCACTTATCTGTGATTTCTGCCCGCCGGAGTGTGTTCGCTTCTATATCGGGCAACTCTGTGGAACTAGTAGCAGGTGGCAGGCGGAGTCCTACACGGACTGAAGCTTCATTGGACAAAAAAAAAACACAGAAGATGCTGATGACGGGGAAGGATTTGGCCGATTGTCATGGGAAAATTACATTATTAGAAGGTTTAGCTAGACGTCTGTGCGGCAGTGCTGCATGAATGCGAGTTTGTGGATGTGCTTCCCATCGCTCCAGCTGTTAAGTCAGCGTGTGTGGTTTCTCCAAGCCTTCTGGAACTTTGTGCCAGCGTGCGCGTGGTGGGATGTAAAAGCATTAGAAGATGCCTGCTATTCTAGTCGCCTCCAAGATGAAGTCGGGATTGCCCAAACCTGTTCATGGCACAGCACTGCCCATTCCAGCCAGGGCAGTGACCCACCAGAACGGACCTCTGAAGCCCATGCAAACCAGCCTAATACCCCTGAAGTCTCCCATCAGGAGTCAAGGCAGTTCAACCTTACAGAGAAAGTACCAGACCGCCAAAGAAACCTCAGGAGACCCTCAGGTTAGAACGCTGATTCTCATTTGTGGTTTGATTCTATTAGATGAGCTTTTTTTAGAGTGGATCTAGACTGATTCCATGAGAGTAGACAGTTTTATTCTTACTTTAAATGAGATGTAGTAAAATATACAATTTTGTTGGTAACACTACACAATAAGGTATTATTAATGTAAGTGAATGCATTTATTAACATGAACAAACAATGAACAATACACTTATGACAGTACTTGTTCATGGTAGTTAGCGCTAGTTAATAAAAATAACGTTGTTCATTGTTAGTTCATGTTACCTAATGTTAACAAGGATGAATTTGGATGTTAATAATGCATTAATAATGTTGATTAAGAAATGCTATACAAGTATTGTTCATAATTAGTCCACATTAGTAAATACATTACCTTGTAAAGTGTGACCATAAGGCTAATAGTTGTGCTTGTAGTTTTTGCTTGTTTCATCAATATAAACCAGTTGACATTTGAAGCGGATCAAAAACCTTTCATCAAAGTTGTCCTAAAGCCATTGAACAACACCCATTCTTGCCTTAGGACAATTTTGAAGAATGTTTTTGATTCACTTCAAATGTTGACTATTGTATATCTTAAAATAGAAGTTCCTTATAAATGCAAGTTAAAGCTTTGAACTCAGATCTCATAGTAGCTTTGTTTATAGGAAGATTTTTGACGTGTTATGGATCAGTTGCGACTTTTTTTTTGAAACTCCACATTGCAGTGGAGATTGTATGATTGCGAAATGTTAGCTTAGTTTTCACACTTGCGACTTTGGAACTTATAATTGTAACTTTTATATCTCACAGCGTTTTTCTAACTACACTACAACATTTTTACTGTAATTTTTTTTAAATAGTAGTTTCCTCCTCTGTTTGACTTGTTTCTTCTACTTCCGACTATTAAATCTTGCAATTTGTGTACTGTAATTGCGACCTTAAATCTCACTATGCATGTTTATATCTCACTGTGTTTTTATAACTACACTACACTACAATTTTTTTTATTGCAATTCTATAACATAGCATTTCGTCCTCTGTTTGACTTGTTTCTTCTACTTCCGACTATCAAATCTTGCAATTCGTTTACTGTAATTGCAACTGTAAATCTCACTTTGTATGTTTATATTTCACTGTGTGTTTTTATAACTACACTACATTTACTGTATTTAAAAAAAAATAGTAGTTTCTACCTCCGACTCATAAATCCTGCAATTCATTTACTGTAGTTGCAACTTTAAATCTCGCTATACATGTTTATATCTCACTGTGTGTTTTTATAACTACACTGCAACATATTATTGTAATTTTTTTTAATAGTAGTTTCTACCTCCGACTCTTAAATCCTGCAATTTGTTTCCTGTAATTGCAACTTTAAATCTCACTTTGCATGTTTATATCTCACTGTCAAAACTTTTTCTCACTTGTGACTTCATTTAAATGAAACTCATAAGATCGTATATTAATTGCGAGTTTGCGTCTCGTAATTCCAGCTTTTGAAAGCTTTCATTTCTTGCAATTGTGACTTTTATCTCCCAATAAAGTTTTTTGCACTTGTAGCTTTATATCTTAAAATGTATCTTGTGTCTTGTAACTTATTGTCAGTGTGACCTATAGTTTCTTGTAATTGTTACATTGTTGCAGTTTATCTTTGTGAAGTTTATTTATAAACTAATTTCGAGAGGAGCACGCGGTTATGATTGATAGCAGCTGGTCCTCATTAGTTAATGCATGATTTACCAATCAGACGGATCCTAAATCACTATAAATAACCAGAGTATCTTACCTTAGCCATCTTCATCTTGAAGAATCCCCCCTTCCACCCCTACTCCTCCCCTTTCCTTATCAGGGCAGCACGGAGGCCTAATGGTTAGCGCCATTGCTCACAGCAAGAATGTCACTGGCTCAGATCTCACCTGGCCAAGTCGGCATTTCTGTGTGGAGTTTGCATCTTCTCCCCGTGTTTGCGTGGGTTTTCCCCGGGCACTCGGGTTTCCTCCCACAGACCAAAAACATGTAACATAAGTAGATTGACAAACTAAATCGACATCATTGATAAGCTTAGAATTCAGCATACACTCTCCAGAGCCATTCATAATCTACATTTTCCAAGCGGGGGAGTTCTCGAGACCTACCAGAACTCGGACTCCCCTCTCGCCCTGCAAGGGGGGAAGTCTGGGCTCAAGGATCCCACAAGCTCAGGGCTCTCTCCTGGGACAGCATGCCAAACACACTTTATAATCAATCATCAGCAATGGCGAACTCTTGAAATATCTTTTGACTGTTTCTAAAGTTGCGACTTTTATATTTTTCAATCTGCCGTTTTTGCAGTTATAACTATATATTGTAAGGTGATCATCCATATAACATTTATGATTTTATTTGTCATGCTTTCAAATTTGACATCTTGCAACATGTTTCCTGTAATAGCGACTTTATATCTTTAAATGTGCTTGTATCCTGTTGTAAAACAAATTCATTACAACTTTGACATTAACAGCTACTGTATATCATAGTTGTACACTTTATATCTCACATCTATGACTTTTAATGCTTGTGACTAATCTACCAGTTGCAAATTTATGCAATAAAGTTATTGCCACTTTGCATCTTACATCTACAATTCCTTTATTAATTGCAAATTTATATCTTACAATTATGCCTTTGTTTCTTGGAATCATGGCTGTTTATATTATAGTGTGACTTTGTTTCTTGTGATTGTGACTTTATATCTCATAATGTGTTTTTATCTTGCTGTTGTGACTGACAATTTGACTCTTACAGCTACATTGTACAATTGCAACTTTACTTTTCAACATGGAAACTTTATCATTGGCTGCGTTCGAAACCACATACTACTCACTAGGTACTGCATTTGAATTTAAAAGTACCACTCGGCCGTTAGAAAAGTATGTTCTATACCGTATGAATGCGAGCAGTATAAATGGAAATCGGACATACTACATCCGTTTTGTTATGTCACTTCACTCCCATTCATAAATTCTCTCCTGGGGCATCGTGAGATAGCGTAGCGTCCATCCGATGCACACTTCAGAATCTCGCTGGAAGTTGTTGGTCATCTGGATACTTCTCTGATTTTTGGATTCTTTGAATTCCGACATACTACTCGGTTCGCATACTGATTTTAGCGTACTATATAGTATGGAAGTATGCGATTTCTGATGCAGTCTTTATGTTTTTTCTTGATACATCATATTTCACAAGTTTGAAATATTGCAATTGTGAGCATAATTGTGAATTTAAAACACATCGATGCCTTTGTTTTTTTTAAGTTTTCACTTATTTACCAGTTGCAACTTTATCATTCTTGCAACTTGTATCTTACAGCTATAATTTTCTTATAATTGCACATTTATTTCTTCTAGTTACGACTTTGTGGCTGTTTATTCTGCAATTTCACTTTATTTCCTGTAATTGTGACTTTACATCTTGCAATGTGTTTGTATGCCATAATTACGGCCTTAACTAAATCTCACAATTGACTTAGCTTCTCAAAACTGTAACATAAGATCTTACGATTACATAATTTGCCTTATGTCATTATACAGTATTTCATAAATACTGTATGACATTGCCTTATGCTTTATCTTCAAACTGCAACTTACTTGCAATGGTAACTTTATATCTCATCTATGAATTATGGGTGGCGCGGTAGCTCATTAGTTAGCCTTACAGCAAGAAGGTCATTGGTTCAAGTCCAGGCTGTGTCAATTTGCATTTCTGTGTGGAGTTTGCATGTTCTCTCGTTGTTGGCGTGGGTTTCCTTTGAGTGATCCGGTTTCCCCACAGTTTAAAGACATGGGGTGCAGGTGAATTGAATAAACTTAATTTGGCCGAAGTTTATGAGTATGAATGTGAGCGAATGGATGTTTCTCAGTATTGGTGTTTCAGCTGGAAGGGCATCTGCTGTCTTAAACATATGCTGGATAGGTTGTCAGTTCATTGTCAGTCATCCACTGTGGTGACCCCTGATTAATAAAGGGACTAAGCGAAAAGAAAATGAATGCCATGCATAGAAAAATACTTTATCATCCCAAATCTATCTAAATGAATGAAATCTTTTCAAATATAGAGCTATTCAAATCATCTGGTAAAATTATATTTATATCACAATATATACTGCATAAAAAGAAAATATTGCAATGTCAGATTTTTGTAGCATTTTGACTTATATGTGCAATATAAAAGAATTTCAATCTGTTTGGTAAGTAAAAACAAAACAAAACACTGGCAACCAAAAAGGAATTTGGATGTTTAAAACACGCACACAAAAAAATCTTAATTTTATTGCATCAGATAATAAAATGTCAAACATATTATTAAGGTGGACCAAGTATATATTTATTTAAAAAATAACGCTCTAATATTTTTTAGTTTAAAACTTTGTTGTGTCCATATTCCACTCTGACTTGACTTGCACCAACAGTAGGGTTGATGTAAAATAACACTATGCCACAATAAGTGATTCAATTCATATTTTAATCTCACCATTATTACCACCATCATACTGTTTTCAGAGCCTCCCGCGGCGAGCTCATGTGTTTATACTTTAGCATGTTTAAAAATATTATGCTTTGTAAGAATAGACCTGCTGACCTGGTCAAAGCAAATTGTCGGTGGAAAGTCGCAATGTCCACAGCAGTGCTTTGTACGTTTACATCTACGCGTGTGTGCGTACATGTGTTTATATAACTTCATACGTTCAGTAGAGCCACGAAGGAAGCGAAAAGCCAAGTTCTTCATGTGGCGGTGTAGAATGAAAAGCTCAGCCAGTTGGCCTGTAATTACGGCACACACACACACATAGACACGGTCATGGAGGTTTTACTATAGTGCTCTATTAGCAGTGGTGAGCCGCACTGCAGGTGGGCATTTGGCCATATGGACGCCACACACACCAATCCCAGAGGCCAATAGTGGGCACCCTTTTGCAAACACTGCTACTAATATACTACTGTGCCCTTAAACTGCACCGATGTGCTTCTTTGTATTGGCCTCGGTGCCGGAAAATGCTTCACTTTAACGAAAATGGCGCTGAATGTGTTTTCGCGCAAGGACTAGGTTGACATTACGGACACAGTTGACTGGCTTGTAAAACAACGTGACGATTGGAGTTACTAGTTTAGTAAATGTCTGTTTTTAGTTTTGTGTTTGAAAGTTCTATTAAAAAATAGTCAAGGACTGGAAATTCCATCTCAAGGGTGTTTTCCACTCTTCACATTGTACTCTTTTAAACTTGATTATGATTCTTAAATGGAGAAATGCTAGGTAAAATCATTGAATATTTAAATAACACAGATTATAACATTTGATCTAAGGCCTAGATTTACACTTATATTTAGTATTAGCCCTCCTAAATTATTAGCCTCCCTTTATATTTCTTTCCCCAATTTCTGTTTAACAGAAGAAAGATTTGAACATAATAGTTTTAGTAACTAATTTCTAATAACTGATTTATTTTTTTCTTTGACATGGTGACAGTAAATAATATTTTGATAGATATTTTTCAAGATACAGTACTAGTATTCAGCCTAAAGTACAATTTATATATATATATATATATTTATATATTTATATATATATATATTTTTATAT
>CAIGQQ010038113.1:4102422-4119012 GCA_903798035.1 Danio albolineatus
AAAAAAAATCTTATATTTCTATATTCTTATATTTATTTATTTATTTATTTTAAAACAGTTAATTTAAGCCAATTGATAATTAGATTTTTTTTTATCACTTTTTGTATAATTTGTAATAATAATAATTTTTTCAGGAATTGTAATTTACTAAGTAGCTTTTAAAAATGTGTACTGTTATTTTTTGCTGTATCAGTAGTTTTACTCCACTATTTTCCTTCAACCAGTCATTATTTTTCATTACTTTTTTGCAGTCACTACTTTTTTATTCTTGTCTATAGGGATTGGCTAAAGTTGAAAAAAATCAGTCCTGTTACTCAAGTCCAATCAAATAATAATAATTTTTCATCCTAACAAACAATTTCAAGACATGTTTGGAAAGTATCTAAGATGTCCAAAATCTTCGCACGCAATCACCCTGAGACTGTTTAGACCGCATGAGAAAATGACAGAAATTGTCAAATGAATCGTCAAACATTAACTACAAAATGTTACATTTTTACACGCATGTAAAGGCATCACAGTGTAATACTCACGACCTTTCACAGTGTAATACTCACGACTTACTACTCTTGAGTACTTTTAAACGGGCTGCTTTTTACTCATGCTTTGAGTAATATTTACAACCGATACTTTTACTCTACTATCACTGCATTTTTGGGCAAGTAATAGTACTCTTACTTGAGTATGATTTTATAGTACTCTTTCCATTACTGGTAGGAGGTTGTTAAAAGGTTTTGGTTTATTGTAATTATTTGATTAATTCTCTTGTTTATTCAACTTTACTTTTGTACTTATTGTTTTAGCAGCATTGATAAAGTCTTATAGTTTTTTTTATGTGTGGTATAGATGAATTGGGTAAGCTAAATTGTCCGCAGTGTATGTGTGTGAATGAGTGTGTATGGATATTTCCCGGTGACGGGTTGCAGCTGAAAGGGCATCCGCTGCATGAAACATATGCTGTTGGCGGTTCATTCTGCCGTGGCGACCCCTGATTAATAAAGGGACTAAGCCGAAATGAAAATGAATGAATGAATGTGCTTTCTGGTGGCTTTTTAGTCAAGGTTTTAGTCATTTCTTTTTTTGTTCATGTTGTCTTTATTAGTTCTCAAAATGGGTCTATATAGTTTCTAAGTGCAGATTTTTTGATTATTAGTTACTAATTTGATTATTAATTACTAATGCATGCTTATTATTTGAATTCTAGTTTTAGTTAACAGTTACAATTAGCATAAATCTGTCATGACAACAATTGACTTGTAATATTGATCTTTATGCTAATGTCTGCTAACCACCTTTCTAGCATATAAAGTTCAACACATACGCTGTGTTATGAACATAAATCTTCTTAAATAATTTAGCAAATTAAGCCAATGTCAATCTAAATGCTTTAATGTATAATCTTCCATATCTGAAAAGAATAGCCTTGAGACTTAGCATTAGTAGCATTAGCCTCAGTCAGGAGTTTTGAAAGAGTTTATTTGTGTGTATGTTTTTTACAGCCTCCAGGAATGTACTGCACCACGCCACTCATTGTTTTACACGTTTTACATCATGTGTGAGTTTGTCCTCTACTTTCTGAGCCCCTCGTGGACCCCTCTTGATCAGTAAACAGCCGCTAATCCGAGCCGCTAAATCCCCTGTCACCTACAGCATACTGGGCTTGTTTATTTTTAAGCAGCGGTTGGCTAGCATTTCATACACTAACATTGGTGCAAGAAAACAAAAAGCTCTTTTACTGAACGCTGGGAGATTTAAAAAGGGGCAGAGTCAGCGATGTGATGCTAATACACGGTTACTTCATTTACACAATCCTGTGAGTCTCGGTGCGTTTTTGAAGCATTTTAGGAGTGTGAATGTGTGTGTTCGGACATGCCTTAGAGATACAGTAGCAGATGTTTGTAGACTGTGGTGGTGATGATGATGAATCTGGTTTCCTCAGGTGAAGACTCTGAAACCAAGAGACTCCGGACTGTGAAAAACATTGCTGATCTGAGGCAAAATCTGGAGGAAACCATGTCCAGTCTAAGGGGGACGACACATATCAGTCACAGGTAATAACAACATCATGTGTGTTGTGTTTTTTTTTTTTGTTTTGTTTTTTGGTTGCAAATTTTGTGTTTGTGGTCAGTAGTCAGTAAGTTTTGCACACATGTATACTTAAAATACTTTTCTGTGTTCTGTAAAGGTTAAAATTTTATTTGGTTAACAGATCAGGAATTGAAGGACATGTTTGATTACCACAAAATATTCTTTGACTTGAAAAATAAAGCAAATATATACTTTTTTCTACTCAAACTTTTACAGTTTTAAGCTGCAAATGTTAAAAATTAGACATTTTTGTCATGTGACAAATAGAATTGCAGAATCCAGACATATAACAAGGAATGCTGCTGTATTTTGGATCATTTTGAATGAATAAAAAAGGAGAAAAAGTATCAAAAGCAAAAAGGATATAAAAAGGCAAAAACTGAAACAAAAACAAAACAAAAAAAATGACATTTCATGATAATTAAATAAACATTTAATGAGAACCTTTTAGTAAAATAAAAAAATATTGGCTTGAAAAATACAGTTACTGCTATAGATTTAAATTAAACTACTAAATAAATGTAATTTAAAGGATAAATATACAAAAATTACAAGCTATTGATCTTATTTTTCAATGCGGAAGTGTGCTTGTTTTTGCGATTTGTTTTAGAATTTACGTTTGAGTTGCCTATAGGGAAAAATGGATATGGAAAAAAGAGAAAAAGTAACAAACAAGAAATGTTGACACGCCAACAGTTACCGCTATAGATTTAAATTAAACTACTAAATATATAATATAATATAATATAATATAATATAATATAATAGAATATAATATAATATAATATAATATAATATAATATAATATAATATAATATAATATAATATAATATAATATAATATAATATAATATAATATAATATAATAAGTAAATTGAAAATAAAAGTAACAAAAAATAAATAAATATACCAGAATTACAAGCTATACTGAGCCATAAATCTTCTAATCTCTTTCATCATAATCTCTAAACACCAAAGTTTGCAGTTTATTTTTCATATCTAAATTCTGAAGGTTTTTACTTATCGGTTTGTTTATACATCATTTCCTTGATTATATAAAGCATTATATTGTATTTCTTCTGGTATTTTCTGTATTATGGATTATATCTGTTAAAGAGATTCACAAAATCCCCTCTGTAAACACTTAAATATCAGACTCAAGTCTCAGACTCACCTTAACTTTATTATCCCGCTTAGGGAAACTTAAATTGCAGGAAGGTGCCATAACACAGGTGAAGTTCCATGTACACATTACCAAATTATTTCCACAAAACATACAATAAAAATTTTTTTAGATGCACCTCCCTCCCCGCTGGACTTATTTAATGACCTAATAGCCGCCATTATAAAAGAATTTCTAATTCTGTTTGTCCTGCATATAAGAACTCTAAAATGACGTCCTGATGGCAGCAGCTGAAACACAGAATACAATAGGTGATCCGGGGTTCATAAGATACCCTGAGGTCTCTAAGACATAATTATGGTAAATTACAATTGGACCAGTTTGGTTAAAACCGATGATCTTGCCTGCCACCTTCAAAAGGCTACCCAAACTGTTCTTGTTTGACAAACTCAGATTACCGTACCAAGCTACAATGCAGAAAGATAAAACAGATTCAGTCAATTGTTTATAAAACTGTGTCATCATTGAAGTACAAACCTGAAATGATCTAAGTTTCCTCAGAAAAAACATTTGTTGAACTTTAACTTATAACTCTCAACTTATAGAGAGCCTGAGTGTTTGGTTGGAATGTTAATAGATTGTCAATAACGACCCCTAGATATTTATATGTGTCAGCGATTTCAATGTCCAAACCTATAATAGTTGTCATGCTGGGGGTAGGAGAAGCCTTCCTGTTATTTATCACCGTGTCATTTGTTTTATTTACATAATACAATATGATATGAATATGAAATATGAATATGACACAAGGGCGTCACAGTGGCGTAATGAGTAGCACGTTCGCCTCACAGCAAGAAGGTCGCTGGTTCGAGCCCCGGCTGGGTCAGTTGGCATTTCTGTGTGGAGTTTGCATGTTCTCCTCGTGGTCGCGTGGCTTTCCTCCGGGTGCTCCGGTTTCCCCCTCAAGTTCAAAGACATGTGGTACAGGTCAATTGGATAAGCTAAATCGGCCGTAGTGTATGAGTGTGAATGAGATGGGTTGCGGCTGGAAGGGCATCCGCTGCGTAAAAATATGCTGGATAAGTTGGCGGTTCATTTCCGCTGTGGCGACCTCAGATTAATAAAGGGACTAAGCCGACAAGAAAATGATTGAATGAATGAATATGACACAATCAATATATTTTGAACCTGTCCTCATTCCAATGTTCAGATTTTAGCGCTAGAAATGTATTTATATGTAATGGAATAACAGCTAATTTAAAGATAATAATTTAGAAAATTTGCTAAATGAAAAGCTTTGTGATTCTTAATGCAAGTCAATCAACTATTAGTTCATCTTTTTCTCATCTTCACCTGCAGTGTTTTGGCTGGCAGTTCAACATGACATTAATAATGAGTGGCACAGTTCAGAAAGTGGCCTGTTGTGTCGGGTGTCTGAACTCTTTTATCTCTTGTGGACTGTTATACTCTGGATGGCATTAAGGAGGGCAGTTTGATTGGCATTATGAGCTGGTTTGGGGGTTGCGCACTTTTTGTCTTCGCTGTGATCAGTTTGATGCGCGTCTCGGTCTTCTGGTGTACAAAAGCTGGCCGTGAAATCAGTAGAAGCCTCCTACCGCTGCTAATGCTGGATAAAAAGCTCAGTTTCAGGGGCATGCAGACATTTGCCAGAAATTCAGTGCTGATTTTACTGAGTGCTTTGCTTTGAGACAAATTCTTTGGTTTAAAGTTTAAACAGAATTAAAATCTGTCAGAATTCACTCTTGTTATTTCAAACATGCGCTGTTTTGCTTTGTGCTTTGTGGATTTGTACATATTGATATATGGTTTTGGGCATGTTTTTTTTTTTTAATAAAATGGAATAGATTGTGAATAGACAGTGACTGAGTGGTTACTACTGTCTCCTCATAGCAAGAAGGTTGCTGGTTCGAATCCTGGCAGGGTCAGTTGGCATTTCTGTGTGCAGTTTGCATGTTCTCCCGTGTTCGTGTGGGTTTCCTCCAGGTGCTCTGGTTTCCCAGACAGTCTAAAGACATGCGTTATAGGTGAATTGGATGGTCTAAATTGACCGTAGTGTATGAGTGTGTGTGTATGAATGTGAGAGTGTATGGGTGTTTCCCAATAATGGGTTGCGAATGGAAGGGCATCTGTTGCGTAAAACATATGCTGGAGTAGTTGGCAGTTCATTTCGTTGTGGCGACCCCTGATAAAAAAAGGACTAAGCTAAAGGAAAATGAATGAATGAATGAATAATAAAATGGAGTAAATGTTAGAATATGAATATTATTATTACAGACAGTATTTTAGACCTTACAAATAAATAATTAAATGATAATTAATACCCGATACTTAATTAATGAATGTGCCTTGCAATTTAGCACAATTGAAGGTGTTTCCTTCACACACGTCCTTTGCAACATATATAAATATACCTAAACATGTGGGTATAATATTATATTATATTATCATATTATATCATAATTATAAAAATATATATAATTTTTTAGACATGTACTTTTAAAAAAACTCAAAATTAAAAATAGTTTGTGACCTAAAATAAAGATGAAATAAAATGAAATTTAAATACTAGATTAGAAAATAAATATTGTTTATAAATATGAGGATAAAGACACCTCCTCAATTAAAATATTTTAATGATTTTTTTTACAAATATTTATATTTTAATTATTATGTTGTGTGTAAATACACAATACATACACACACACATATATACAACATAATAAATAAAGTATAAGTGTTTATCACCATCTTAATTTTATCACCTGTTTACTAGTTCTTCATTGATTGAAAAAATACTAAAAAATACAAATGTTTACTGTAAATCTGAAACAAAAAAACCCTGTTGAATGATTTTAAAGTAACTGAAAATAGTAAATACTCCATACATTTTCAAAATTTGTTACGACAGTTTTCAAAACAAAAAATCCTATAAGTTTTTTCATTTCTACAGTATATTCATATTTTTAAAAAGCCCAAAATATGGCAAAATATTGAAACAAGAATTTTGACCCTGACGAAATGCAATATGCATATAATATGAAATGCATTCATATTACATTTTGAGATGAGATTTTACCTAATAAATTTTACCCATTAAATATAACATGAGATTTTACCTTTGGTTTATTTTCTGCACCACCTTCCAGCACCCTCGAGACCACCTTCGACAGCACCATCACCACGGAGATCAATGGCAGAGCCCTGCTGACCCTCAGCTCCTGCCCCTGGAGACTGGGCTCCTCTAGCCCTCGCCTACAAGCTGGTGAAGCCCCGTCCTCAGCAAACACCTTCATCCAGCAGACAAATCCTCAGCAGGGCTGCGCACACGGCCTCCCACTCTCAGAGAAGGTGGAGGAGCTGGAAACACCAGGCTACAGGAGTGATGGAGACGTCCTGGGCAAGAGCGTCAGGCTGGATGCCATCACCAGCGGGTGAGTTTGGCTTCAAGCTCGAATTACAGTGAAACTACTAGATCATTTAAAGAGGTGTTTATATTGTAGGTTATTTAAAGTCTAATTAGGAAACCATGCAGGGGTCTCTCCTTTATAACTCGGTTTTAAATAATCTAAGATCATTTAAAGGGGTAATCCACTACGATATTATATTTTAAACTTTAGTTGATGTGTAATGTGTAACGCTTCAGGTTACGGGCATTCACCATGTGTATACATCCCCCACAGCAAAGAGGCGTAGCCAGAAGTGCTGTAATGTAACAGAGAAAGCTAAAATGCTGTCCAAGCACTGCTATTTCCACAGAGCTTCTTCTGTTTCTGTATTTGGGCTTCCAAAGGACACGACACAAAGACAGAAGTGCTTGCAGTTTAATTTAATTATGTTCCAGAGAATTATAAAAAATAAATTGCTCTAGCATTATTATAACAGTTCAGTGCTGGATTCAGCTAAAAACTCCTCCCACCTGTAACACTTGGATGTGACACTGACAACAGAGGTGCGGATCCAAATGCAGGTTTATTAGCAAGGTAAGGAAAGCAATGGTCAACAGGTGCAGACAGATGTATACTAGGAATGGCTGATGTGAAACTGACGTTTCGACACAGTGTCGAGATCCCGAAGAGCAAGTGTTTCGAAACACTGCACCGAAGCAGGATCTGAAACACCTAGGTCACGTGACTAAAGTGTTTCGAACCACCAGGTCACGTGACTAAAGTGTTTCGAAACACCTAATCACGTGACTTAAGTGATTCAAAGCATCAATCTGTTCCGAAGCGCTCAGAGACCTGGCGAATCCCCATTTGACTGACAGGGTCAGAATAAGCTTCTGTCTCATATGGCCTAATGGACCGTGCGTGTGCATGTTGCTACTGTGCTACTGACTTTTGGGTTCGAATCCTGACTTGTACAAACACTCCGAAATCATGGTTTTATGTATTTTAATCATGTTACTGTTTTATGGTGTAGTTTGGATAGGATACAGCTGCTGATACGCCATCACCATAGCATCATTTTTGTAACACTGTATAATAATAATTAATATATTTACAGTACTGTGATGATTGGGTTTAGGGTAGACATTAATAACATACAATAAATAGTCAATTTTATGAAAAATATAAATAATTATTGTTAACTTCTGGCCACAGCCGTAGGTGATCTAGCAACAACCCTGTTTTATGACCAAAACAAGACATATTTATTCACAAAGTGTTTATTCGTATGTCAGACCAATGTTGAAACAAAACGACACAAGAACAGAGCAATTCAAATTGAAATTAAAGGATTTCAAAATGATTGTATCTGCCTGGATTCAAACCCACTATACCTGCACTGTAGTCAAGAACCCTACCCGCTCCACTAAATCACTTGAAGATCTCCCTTTACAAAGTGGGGTTTAACACGTTAATTTGCTCAACTGGTTCTTTGCTGAAGCTGTTCCAGTGCAATGCATAGTAAATGACCACTAGATGTCACCATAGAGTGGGGTTTCGAAACGTTTTGAAGCTTCGACACCTTTGCTTCAACTGTTCTGAGTTTTTGCCCACCACTACAAATAACCAAGGCAAGGATCAAAAACACAGAGAAAAACAAGACAAAGGAAACCGCGTTGTAGTGCCACTAAACAGTAGACAAGACTCAGCAACAGTGAGTGTTTCTGTGCAGTTTAAATAGTCTGTGAATCAGTGGTGAGTGGCTTCAGCTGTGAGACTCTAATCAGTGGTGACTTGGAGCAGGTGAGTGTGTGTGTTGCATGACTGGGCATGTAGTTCATAAACAGGCTGATTTGTAGTTCTTGTGTGAATTGTGTGTGTACCAGCGATCTATGGATGTTAAATCGCTGGTGATCGTGACACCACCATAATAGAAGCAACTGTGGATTGTGAGCCACAACCTGTAAATGTTTTTATTTGCTAAAATTGATTTATTACATGCATAGTGTCTAGTGCTAGCAGTATGTTTTAGCAAGGATGTAAACAACGGGTAATGCGGTTTGGCACCGATAACAATTTATCTATAAATTCATATATATCTGTCAAACCCCTGTAAACAGCCAAACAGCAATCTTTACCATCGCTGCAACATCTTTCTATGCAACCGCTTTCCTTTCATTCTACATCTCAAATAACAAACTCTCAAAGATATGTGAAGGTCTCATACTTACACATGCTTATTCCGAATATATGTGAAAGACACATGTCAGATTTTATTTTAGAGAGCAGGTGTGAGGTTCCGCTGTGTCCTCTGTGTCATTTTCGGTCTGCTTTAGGATACTGATACGGCTAACAGTTACACTGACTGACAGTGTTTACATAGCGCACGTGCTTGTAGGGCCATGATGTGGTGGCATGGAGCCAATCCGCGAATTACAGCACATTATGTTAGCTAACCAATCAGAGCCTCTTGAGGGCAGGCCTTTCAGAGGAACTAGGAAATATGACAGTCGTTTTCATGTTAGCAGAGTAGCTGTATATAATTAAAGTACGATATATGAAACAATATTGTGAATTTTTTTTTTACAAATGAAGCATGAGCACACAACCAAGCCTTAAAATTACACTCTGGACCACACCTTTAAGAGATCCTGGATCTTTCAATCCTGGTTATGTTTCAATTAGGTTATTTTTTATATTTTCAATTGGGTGTTTGTAGTTTCGTTAAAAAGCAGCTTGCATGCTTTCTTAATATTTTCTGTTTTCTAACAATGTTTCTGTTCAACCTTAATCTTAAGTTGAGTAATTGTAGTTTCCAATGCAACATTTATATATTATTTATTTATTTATTAAGTATTTTTTGTACAACTACCTGAATTTAAGGCTCTAAAATCCTTTAGCTTGATTTTAAGCATGTATGTGTGCTTGTTTGTTTACAGTTCATAATGCATCTCTCTTCATCTGCCTCTTGGTGGCGCTCTTATGCTAGTCATTTGAATTGTTTAGTTTAAATGAATCCATTCCAAGCAACAGACTTTATGAAAGGAAAAAAAACTATTTTGGTTAAAAAAATAGACAGAAATAGTTTATTTGTTACGCTCAGAATGCTTAATCATAACACAAATTACTTTTCTACACAATCAAAATGTGATGTTTCCTATACAGATGTTCAATCCACATGTTATAATATCCGTTTAGCACTATATAACTATATAGGGTTTTTCAGTTAGCGTGTGGCTGGACATGACCTGCACTGAATTCCTGCTCTGTCCCTTGAGCTCCAGCCAGTTTTTTAGCATATAATCATGTAACAGATCCAGCTTTCTTCATTCACTTCACTCTTTTATTGTTTCGTTCACCAGGAGCTTTGCCAGTTTTCACTTTGCATGCTCAAAGTCCACTGTGTACTGCTGTGGTTTGTGGCAAAATGCAAATTACAGTATGTGTGGATAAACTCTTGGCTTTTTTCGGATCATTAGCATCACAATCTGAGCTTGTCTTTTTCTGTATGGAGCTTTAAAATGTTTATTTTTTTATTTATTTATTTTTTGTAAAAGATTATTACTACTAATTATACCTCATGTAACGTGTAATCAGTGTTACTTTTTGTGAATGTAATATTTATTTATTTATTTATTTATTTATTCACTTGCTTATTTATTTATTTGTTTGTTTATTTATTTACCCCCTACAAGAATTAATTATATTGTTCATTAAATTTTCCATAAATTATTCCATTAATACAATTATTGTATTAACGTCAGGGCGCCACGGTGGCGCGTGAGTAGCACGTTCGCCTCACAGCAAGAAGGTCGCTGGTTCGATCCCCGGTTGGGGCAGGTCCCGGTTGGGCCAGTTGGCATTTCTGTGTGGAGTTTGCATGTTCTCCCCGTGGTTGCGTGGGTTTCCTCCGGGTGCTCCGGTTTCCCCCACAGTCCAAAGACATGTGGTACAGGTGAATTGGGTAAGCTAAATTGTCCATAGTGTATGTGTGTGAATGAGAATGTATGAATGTGTTTCCCAGAGATGGGTTGTGGCTGGAAGGGCATCCGCTGCGTAAAACAAATGCCGGATAAGTTGGCGGTTCATTCCGCTGTGGCGACCCCGGATTAATAAAGGGACTAAGCCGAAAAGAAAATGAATGAATGAATGAATGTATTAACGTCTCCCCCCATCCAACCCTAAATCCCACAGTCACAGTAACATAAAAACAGTAACTGTACCGAGTATTATTTGTGTTATCTATTAAATTACCCAATAAATTGTATTTTTTGACGTCTACCCCTACCTTAACCCTAAACCCAACCATCACAGTACTGTGAAAATATGAATTATTGTTATACAGTGTCATAAAAAATGCTGCTATATTGATGTGCATATCGAACTTCCGGCCAGCCGCATATCCGATCTAGACTTTACCCTGCACAAACTTGTATGCTAAGTTTGAGTTTTGCCAGCCGGTGCTCTTATTTTTTATAGAACAAAAGTTTTGTTTTGTTTTATTGCATGTTTTTGTTTAGTTTAGTTTTGTCTTTTGTTTTGCTTTATTCTGTCTTTTGTTGTATCTTGTTTTGTTTTGTGATTTTGTTTTGTTGTGGCTTGTTTTTTATTTTCTATTTTGTTTATTTTGTCTTTTGTCTTTTGTTTTTTGTTTTGCATTTTGTTTTATTTTATTGTGAAATTTGTTTTATTGTGTTTTTTGTTTAGTTTTTTCCTTTGTTTTGATTTGTTTTATTCTGTCTTTTATTTTGTTTTGTTGGGTCTTTTTTTGTTTTTAGTTTTGACTTCTGTTTCGTTTTATTGCGTCCTTTGTTTAGTTATTTTTTTGTATTTTGTTTTGTTTTATTGTGCTGTTTGTTTTTTGTGTTTTTTGTTTAGTTTTGTCCTTTGTTTTGATTTGTTTTATTCTGTCTTTTATTTTGTTTTGCTTTGTTGTGTCTTGTTTTGTTTTTAGTTTTATTGCGTCTTTTGTTTTGTTTTATTGTGTTTTGCTTTGCTTTGTCTATTGATTTTTGATTTTTGCACAATTAATGGAGCAAAATAATGTTTTATAGAACAGATAAACATTGGTTGTGTTTGGTTTGGTTTTGGTGCAATTTTTGTTTTGCTTTGGTTTAGTATTTTGTTTCTGTTTGTGCTGATTTTGCTTTTGTTGTTGTTTTTTAGTTTAGATTTTTGTGTGTGTGTTTTATTGTTTGCTTTGTCTTATGAATAGTTTTATTTGTTTGTGAGTCTAAAAAAATATTTTTAAAAAATTGTTCTGATTTAATTCATTTTTAATAACAGTTATGTTTTGTGTATGTGTTCTTTCCTTTAGAATTGGTTTCCATTTACCATTTTTCCTGAAGAAAAGTTTGAATAAAAAAAACTAAATCTCAAACTTGACAGATGCATGAATAAAATGTTTTTGGCTGCAGTTTCTCACATTAATACTTTAGAGACCAACTACTGTACAATTCCACCCTAAAAGCTCTGACCGCTCTTTCACTTGAGCAAATATTTTGTTCAAATGTCTGTTATCAGCTGTTAATTTCGCCGTCTGTCAGTAGGACATGAAAACGCAACATGTAGCCCGTGGTAAGAAGACATAAGTCAAGGGTCATGGGAAATATTTATGCTTGAACCCAGAGAGAGAGGGCCAATATATAAATATTTAGGGCACAAAGATTAAAAAATTACTTCGCAGACATAAATTAAGCTGACTTCAGTGGAAAAATCAGCATCCTTCTGACCTCTGGAGGAGATATGAGGTTACATCCAAATTTGGAAACGTGACTAAACACACCAACAAACCAACTTTTCCCTGGTCCTGTTCAAACAGGAATCAGACAGACACCTTTTATTGGATTCTCATATTCCTTGTGCTCTGTGCTGAATTCCAGGAGAGTGATTCTGTCACCGCAAGAAAATCTTTGTCAGACATTTGATCATAGTTGGAGCTTTTAAGCCCAATTACTGAGGCCATATATGGAGCGGTTTTGAAACGCAGTCAAATGTTGGGTACTTGCAGCAAATTCTGTTTCTAAAACTGGATGCTTTGATTTGGATATGTGCCTCTTTACTGACTTTGTCTTAGTAGTGTCGTTTTCGGATAATCAGATAGAGACAATAAGAAACACCTTTAACTGGACGAAACAGCTTTATTTTAATTCACTGAAATTTGATTAATGTGTAGATATCCTAATGTCATCACTTGGTTTTGTATTTTTTGTTTTCTTTGTTTTGTCTACAATTAGCTGTGTATACAATTAAAGGTGCAGTATTGTCTTCAGAAATATTTTGGTGTGCTGATTGAAAGTCTCTTCACATTCCAATAGTAACGATTAAAGTTAATGATCTAAATGTATTTATATGTATGCGTATGTTTTCTAACTGGTGAATGACATGATCAGTGGATTATCTACTGTCACTTTTTAATGTGCGCGTTCGTGATTTCAGGACGCGTAGCTTTGGATGGCAGGGGTGGGACTGTTTCAAAGATATTATGCTAACCGGTTAGCATTTTGGCAGATCACCTACTGTACCTTTAACTTTATATGACAGATCGTGAAATTAGAAATTTCACTGAAGTGTGCTTTGATTTTGTTTGGTTTTGTACACTTATGTACACCAATATTGCTGGCTTAAATTTATTAGTTGAATCAACTTAACATTTCTAATCATCTCAACTTGCACAAATAAAACTCCCTCAAAACATAAGTTAAACTTTTTGTAGCTTAAAAGAATCATTGATGTTAAAGCAAAATAGGTAAAGCAACATAATAATAATTGTTGTCTTGACTTTTTGTCTTTTTTTTTACAATGGATGTTAGATTTTTGTTTTTTATTTGTTGTGTTTACTGTGTTTTTGATGTTTGTTTTATATTTTGGGTTGTGATTTTGTGTGTGTGTTGTATTTTTGTGTTGAGCTTGCTTTGTTTTTGTTGTTTGTTTTTTGTTTTGTGCTGTATATGTGTGTGTTTGTATGTTGTTTGTTTTGGTTGGTTGTGTTTATGTTTTGTGTATTTTTGTTGTCTGTTTTTTTTAATCTTGTGGTGTTTTATTTATGTAGCTTTGTTGTTTCATTTTATTGTTTTTGATTTGCATTGCTGCGTTTTGTTTTTGCTGTTTTTGTTTGTTTCATGTTATTGTTTTTGTATTGAATTGTGTTTTGTTTTTGTTGTTTGTTTATTTCATTTTGTTGTTTTTTATTGAACTGAGGTGTTTTGTGTTTTTTTCTTCTTTGTTTTGTAGTTTGCTTAGTTTTTTTATTGTTGTTCTGATTTGTTTTTCTGTGTCTCGTGCTTTTTTGTTGTATTTTTTTGTTTTTGTAATTTTTGTTGTTTTATTTATCTCTTTGTTTTTTGTTTATTTTGTTGTTTTGTTCTGTTTTGATTTTAAAGCTCTTGTGTGTTTCTGCTCTTTAAAACACAAATTCAACCTTATCAAACCCTCAGACCACCATTCAGATTTTAAATAACAAATGCAGCTAAACTGCAAAGCATAACACTAGGTTTTTAAATTTTCTATCTTTTAATAAAATTTTTTAGATGTCTTTGCATGGCAAAGCACTTTCTTTCTCCTTTTATCTGACTGTCTGCCTATCATCATATCTGTCATGACTAATGTTGAGTGACTGGCACTGGGTTAACAGGTCAGGGCAAATGAATGACCTGCTCGGGGCAGAGTGTTTAACTAGTTAAACTAATATTAACAAGCCTTTGTTGCTCAGTAACCAACGTTACACAGAAGCCACTGATCCCTAATGTGAACACCTGTCATTGAGGTATACAATAGCAAATATAGTCCAGACATAACAATAAAACACACAGACACCTTCAACAATCATAGACACAATGGGAAGATATTTGCCACAAGCTAAAAGATACATACTAAAATAAAATAAAGTAGCTTTTAATCAACTATAAATAAATTATAACTCAACTGGTCAGAAGTTTCAGATCAAACATTTTTAAATTAGCTAATTCTGCTCACCAAGGCTGCATTTATTTGATCAAAAATACATGAAAAATTGAAATGTTATTACAGTTTAAAATAACAATTTTCTTGTTGAAGTTTTAATTTATTCCTGAGGTTTTTAGCATCATTACTCAGTCTTCATAGGCAGATGTTCTGCAGTTCAGGAAACAGTTTTGATTTAATTAATTTTTGGGGGGATTTTTCACCTTTTATTGTGATATGATACTAGAGGACAGTCAGGAAAGCATTGGGATCAGAGAGAGGAGAAGATTGGTATAGGACAATGAGCACCATGGTGCTATATATTGGCACACCATACCACTAGGCTATTATATATATCTTTTTTTTATATGAATTCTGTTACTTTGAACTTTGGTTTAATCAAAGAATCCTAACAAAGTTACATTTATCACAGTTTCCACAAAACTATGAGGCAGGGAAAAAAAATCTCAACGTTGATAAATATAACCAATAATAATTGATTATAACTAAACATCAAAACAGCATAATTTAAAGGATCAGGTGACACTGAAGACTTAATGATGTTGTATTTATGTTGAAAATCCAGTTTTGTATCACAGAATTAAATTTTAAACTACATTTATTAATAAACCCATTATTTTTAGTAATATTTCACAACTTTGCAGTTTTAATATTTGTTGTTGTTGTTGTTGTTGTTTTGGATCAAATAAATGCAGCCTTGGTGAGAAGAAAAGTATTCATTAAAAAATCTTCCCAAACGTTTCACAGGTTGTAAATTATTATTTAACAAAAATACAAAAATAGAAGACAAATATAAATATTAAATATAATATTGTTGCTAAGCTTTCTTAGATGTTTTGAAATTGATGATCAATCAACCCCAGGATTGCAAAATTCATATTTCCTAACGTCTGGTCTGATTCACACTTGATGATTCATACACTGTTTAATACTGAACTGAAAGTCATAAATCATTAATGTTGTGCGCGTGTGAATGTGTGTGTGTGTGTGTGTGTGTACGTAGGTAAATGTCCCGCCCGACTGGCAGGTTAATCAGCCGCCCTGATGATGAAACACTGTTAACTGACTCACTTGAGGGATTGTTTCACAACAGGAAATGTCAGATCAAACTAAAGGATGTGTGTCTATTAAGATGCATTCAGATAATGTCTTATACAACAACCACAGCTAACAATCAAAACTAACCCACTCCCTTTAGAATCAATATAGCTGACCCTGTTAAAATTGTTTGGTAAGACTTTAGTTTAAGTATATCAATTCACACTATTAACTATTGGTTTATTACCTGCCTATCATTAAGATATTAGCATTTGTGAAATATGATCTTATTCTACGTCCCCACTGTAATCCTACAAATACCTAAACCTAACTACTACCTTATTAAATATTAATAAGCAGCTAGTTTATTGAGCAAAATGTCTGTTAATAGTTGTTAATAGCAAGAATTGTACCTTAAAATAATATGCGACCATAATTTTTAATACTAAAATATAAAACATAATGTTAATGTATGCAAAAATATATTCGATTAGATTTTTCTGTCAAATATATATTTGTAATGTTATAAAATAAATTATAAATGTTGAATTGTGACATTTATTATCATATTAATATAATTATATAAATATTATTACTACATTATATATGACTTAAGCTCAAACAACATAATTTTGTTTGCACTAGTGAAAAAAATATTCTGAAATGAATCAATATGCTTAACTTTGACACTTGTTAGTGTCTTACACTGTATAAATGAAACTTATTCAATTAATTGCAAATGTTTTGTTAAAAAAATTCATAATTACTACTTTTATTTTTACAGAAGAGCACAAATTCCTAGCCAAAACCATACACAATGAATAATATTTGATTACATTAATCAAATTAATTAAACAGTTATGCAATTAATATAATTGAAATATTTTTGGAAGAAGTTTTTTTTATGTGGCTTTCTGTAATGCCTGTATTATTATTATTATTATTATTATTATTATTATTATTATTATTATTA
>CAIGQQ010038113.1:4122597-4154803 GCA_903798035.1 Danio albolineatus
GTGTGTGTGTGTGTGTGTGTGTGTGTGTGTGTGTGTGTGTGTGTGTGCGTGTGTGCGTGTGTGTGTGCGTGTGTGTGTGTGTGTGCTTCTGTTTAAATCAGTCATCTTGATTGGATGCGGTTTTATAGACAAGCATATATAAACGTATAGTAAATTTTGTTAGGGTTAAATGCAAAACTCCATTACCCATCCTTTTGCAGAGTGCCACCACCAATCAGAAAATTGCAACAAACAAATTGGTAATTTGCTGCTTCTGTTTTGTTGTTTCATTGGCAAACAGAAAAGACAAACAAAAAACAAAAACATTGTGTCTGAAATGGAACTCAGTCAAGATAACTATAACTATTAACATAAAAAGGTTAAACTGTGGATTATCAAGTAGATTGTAATTGGTTTATTGTCACTGAGGGACAATTTAGTATATAAATATATATATATATATATATATATATATATATATATATAAAATACAAATAAATAAAATATATGTATAAATTATTATTTTTAACTGTTATTGTGATATTATATTATAATATATTATATTATATTATATTATATTATATTATATTATATTATATTATATTATATTATATTATATTGTATTGTATTATATTAAATTATTATAAAAACACAAATCCATACAGCAATATTTTAGAGTAATTATAACTAATGCTTCAATTAAAATCTTTTTTTTTTATTTAATTTATTTTTATTTTTTCTAAGTATTGACATTAAACAAATGGCGATATTTTTCAATAAACGTATAATAAATTCAATTTAATTATCTTTATTTCTGTAGCGCTTTTACAATGTAGATGTGTAATCATATACTGTAAACATCATAAGGCCCATTCACACTACCAGTGACATGCAGCAACAATAAAATAGCTGCAAGAGCACACATTGTGTTCTTGTTTGTCTTTGTAAATAAACATTTTATGTACTGATCCCATTGAAATTTAGGGTCACACTTTATTTTGATGGTGAATTAAGTTACATTGCAATTAATTCTCATTAGATTATAAGTAGACTGTTAGGTTGGGGTTAAGGTTGGGGTTAGGGGTAGGGTTAGTGTAAGTTGACATGTACCTGCAAAGTTTCTTATAGTCAGTTAAATGTCTGTTGAATGTCAGTATCAACAGATATTAAGTAGACAGTCTACTAATACTCAAATGGACCATTGAAATAAAATGTTACCAAATTTAGTGTTTTCCCTCTATAATGTTTACTTTCAGAAGCAAGAAACCTGATTTGCTCTCAGTGAATATCATTCATAAACTTTACCTAAGCAACCCTAAGGTGGGAATGGCAGTCTGAATGAGGCATTAGATGGTTGAATTGTTTTATATTTTAAACAAATTTACTGAAAGAAACATTCACCCTTTTTTAATCCCACAAGTCAAGGTGACACTTATAGGAAGGACTTGAACAGAAAGACAGGGCATTAATCCCCAGAGGGAAATTAAGTCCGTTATTGCAGCTTCAAAAAAATCTATATGCAAAAAGAATCTCAAATTCTAAACAATTGAAGAGATCATTCATCTAAAAAATAATGTTTATTCTTTTCTTAATATGAGACCAAAATCATTTTAACTAATGCAGTACTATATTACTCATAAATTGCAAATTTGATTTATGCAAATCAATGGTTACCTATATTTTTGAGTGTCAAAATAACTCCTGACAACACATTGAGCTCTTTTGAAGCAAAGCAATCAGTCTGTGCAGGCAACGGAGCGTTTATATTAATAATATTTATATTATCACCTGCAATCCACAACGTCAGCATAAGTTTCCATAATGATATTTGATGCGGGCATAAATTCACGCATAAGCTTACGCAGTTGGTTTTGTTTTGCCTGTATATGCTTTTTTTAAGTGCTGGGAGCCATTGGCTAGTCATTTATGAGTCACCATAGACCAGGTTTTCAGCTCAAAATCTTCTTAAATGTTAAAAAACAGTCACCTGCTCACCTGAGGGTGAGTAAATGAACAGCAAACTTTCATTTTTGACTGAATGATCACTTTAACCTTTCACCTTTGCTTTACCTGCGCTAACTCAACCTATAGACTCTCATTTTTCCCGTTTTCTGTTTCTGACGATCAGCAGTCCTGTCTGTCGATCGGTTCAGGAGTCAAACTGTGTTTCAGACATGCAACAGAGTAGCTTTTGTTCCTTAACAAAGGAAAAGAGCGGTCATTGTCTTCAGCAGTGCCAAAGGCAACAGCTAATGGATTGGTTTAGACATACATCTACTTCTGTATGCGTGTGTGTTCTCACATTCGGTGTGTCTTTGTGCCGTCCTGCAAACCCCGCGGCTGTTTAACGTCCCACATCCCTCCACAAACGCAACAACAGTCTGTGCGAACACGTAAAACCGCCTGTGTTTTTACTGAACACATCTGAACAGACAGCGCTCAGCGTATTTTTTATTGAAAACCGTCTGATGAGCTGTGACTCATTGGTTGAGAATAGAAAGGAAAGTCTGAAATGTCGGAGTACTGAAAAATGTAAAGGTAGAAAACAAATACGCTGGAGGATTTGGAAGAAATGAGCTGAGCAATGAAAGTGAAAAGCATGCAGTGGGTGGGGAGGTAAAGTAGATGTTGCAAGAATGAACAGCTGGATTGATTGATGGGAGGATTGGATGTGAGAAAAGACATTGTGACAGTGAAGAAAAAGACAGTTGTCCTTATTCCTAGTGTGTTTGCTAAAGTCGTTTGAGTGATTTATCATTCATGCATCTGAAAACGTCAACCCAGGCTCATTGGTAATACATGTCTTAGCCTAGATTTTTTTGTGAAACATAAACTACATTGCTTCGGGTACAATATGTTGCGGTTTCAGATGGCAATGCCACTTAAGGTCGCTAAACTTTTTTGCGATCTGAAAAACATTACTTACACCAAATGCAACAAGATTCCAGCAACAAGAAAATTGGTTGTCTGCACCAAACACAAATCGACAAGGCAGAAATATGCCAATACCAGCCATTCATTCATTCATTTTCTTGTCGACTTACTGTAGTCCCTTTATTAATCTGGGGTCACTACAGCCAAATGAACTGCCAACTTATCCAGCATATGTTTTACACAGCAGATGCCCTTCCAGCTGCAACCCATCACTGGGAAAACCAGCCATTCAGAAGTGCAGAATTAGTGTAGAATGAAATTTTTATATTCTACTTTATACATATTAATCTTCTTTAATATTTTTGAAAGTATGTACACTGAAAAAAAAATATGTCTGCAAAAGTGTTGCAAACATTTTACAGTGCATCCGGAAAATATTCATAGAGCTTCACTTTTTCCAATTTTTTTAAATGCTAAATCCTTATTCCAAAATAGCTTAAATTCATTTATTTCCTCAAAATTCTACACATATGAAAAAAGAGTTTTTGAAATTGTTGCAAATTTCTTGAAAAATACAAAAACTAAAAATTCACACCTACATAAGTCTTCACAGCCTTTGCCATGAAGCTCTAAATTGAGCTCAGGTACATTCTGTTTCCACTGATCAATCTTGAGATTTTTCAGCAGCTTAATTGGAGTTCACCTGTGGTAAATTCAGTTGATTGGACATGAGTTGAAAAGACATACACCTGTCTATATAAGGTCCCAGGGTTGACAGTGCATGTCAAAGCACAAACCAAGCATGAAGACAATTGAATTGTCTGTAGACCTCTGAGACAGCATTGTCTCGAGGCAAAAGGCTGGGTAAGGTTACCGAAAAATGAACGTTTCAATGAGCACAGTGACCTCCATCATCCATAAGTGGAAGATGATGGAACCACCAGGACTCTTCCTAGAGATGGCCGGCCATCTAAGCAGTGTGATCGGGGGATCACTTTGGAGTGAATGTCAGGCGTTAGGTTTAGAGAAAACCAGGCACTGCTCATCACCAGGCTAATACCATCCCTACAGTAAAGCATGTTGGGGGCAGCATCATGCTGTGGGGATGTTTTTCAGCTGCAGGAACTGGAAGACTAGTCAGGATAGAGGGAAAGATGAATGCAGCAATGTACAGAGACATCCTAAATGAAAACCTGCTTCAGAGTGCTCTTGATCTCAGACGGGGTTTCACAACGACTCCGTGAATGTCCTTGAGTGGCCCAGAGAGAGGCCATACCTAAATCAGATTGAACATCCATGGAGAGATCTGAAAATGGCTGTACACCGTCACTTCCCATCCAACCTGATAGAGCTTGAGAGGTACTGCAAAGAGGAATGGGCAAAAATTCCCAAAGACAGGTATGCCAAGCTTATTCAAAAAGACTTGAGGCTGTAATTGCTGCCAAAGGTGCATCACCAAAGGATTGAGCAAAGGCTGTGAATGTTTAGGTACATGTGATTTTTCAGGTTTTTTATTTTTAATAAATTTGCAACAATTTCAAAAAATCTTTTTCACATTGTCATTATGGGTTATTGTGTGTAGAATGTTGAGGAAATACATTTATTTAATTCATTTTGGAATAAGGCTGTAACAAAAAATGTGGAAAAAGTGAAGCGCTATGAACACTTTCCGGATGCACTGTATATATACTGAATTTAAACGTGTGTTTAAAAATGTGTTGACTCGAACCCAAGTGCTGTTCATTACAAGTACGAGATGAGCTACCAAGCAAACGAGTATGCTCGAAAAATTGTCCATATGGAGATAGACAAGTGAGGCAAATGTATTCAATGACAAATTATGGACACAGTTAAGTTGTTTTGTTACATTTATTTGGTGTTGTGTAAAGAACTGCATGAATATAATCCTTAATGTCCCTGTGAATATCATTAGTGTGAAAAGGAACAAAAGTTGTTGTCGTCATACTGCCCCGTAGCGTTCGTTTGATGTGGAAACTGCACTCAAATGTATAAGTACGTTTTTGTGGTCTGAAGCAGATGTTTCCGATGAGCCTGTGTTGCCTCATTACCTCATTTCATTCCAAACCTGCATTACGTCATTCATTCTGTGGAACTTGAGCAGTTGTCTTCCTCTGGCAAATAAATAAATCATTTCTATCAAAATTTCATCTCATCCTCCATAGAGGAACTTTTTTAAATGATAACTTCTAAATAGTTACTGCAGGACCTAATTTAAAGAAAATGTCTTGCATTTCTTAAACCACTATTCCAACAAATTTTTAATGATGAGATTTAACCCTTATTTATATTGTTGATCAGAATCTTGGAAGAAAATGAGCCAAATAGATGACTATATGGACAAGCTTTAAAGATTTTTGTAATTTCCAATATGTTTCATAGTTCTTTCAGTGAAACTGTTAAAAGTATAATTACAACCAATAATACAACCAATAATGACATTTTCCTCATCATTTAATCTTACATAAGTAGTTCTAAACATTTATACATTTACACCCTATTAAAATATTAGAAACACCAAAAAATACTGTGGAAAATACTGTGGAAGTCAATGGCTCCACATTTTTCACAATATCTTCCTTTGAGTTCAACAGAAGACAAAACTCAAACAAGTTTGAAAAAAATGGAGTATGACCAACTGATGACAGAATTAAAATGTTTGCATAAATAACCCTTTAAAAATAATCATGGACATTTGTCTCATACTTATTTTGCTTCAAATCAAAGTCTGTAATGATGTGATTCACTTTATTCATCTTTAATTAAAACACTATGTGAAGAAAAATGGACTGAAAAATGGACAGTCTTTTGATATTTGATATTTGATGTTGATATTTCTTCCAAAAACAATCTTGTTTTTATGTTCCACACAAGCCAAGGCAACTTTATTTATTTAGCACATTTCATAAGCAATGGTAGTTCAAAGTGCTTTACATAAATAAGAATAAAAAAAAACAAGAAAATAAAAATGATTAAAAGAAGTAAAAATGATTAAAACAAATAAAAACAGAGTAAAAATGTGTTAAAACAGGTTATAGAAGAATAAAAAAGAGGAGAAACATAATAGTACGATCTGTCAGATGTAGCACAGTGCTCATTGAGTAAAGGCACAGCTAAGCAGAAGTACGAAAGGCATACAATGTGAGTTTTTATGACAGAATTGTCATTTTTGTGTGGCAAAGTGAACTTTGATTGGTCATTGACGTTTGTAATGAACATCTCACTCTTCATGATCAATCTTTTCTAGTCTGAGTCCGTGCAAAACATCTCACAGATAAAGCAGCAGTCGATCAGAGTCTTGGCAGAAAGTGAGCAGAGTCAGATAGATGACCTACAGACAGGCTTTTAAGATGCGCGGCACTCCAAAAAAAGGTCGTTTTCTTGAGCTCATCCAGGTGTGTTGGCAAGACTCCGTGCCCAGTAGCTGTCAAGATGTGTTCTCGCTGCCCAGATTGATCCAGGTGAAGGAGGGATGATCTAAGACCTTGTAAAATGTAGCCAAAGGCCAGGAATGGCAAGAATCCATCGGGAATTCCTTCTCTTGTCCTGTTCTGTTTCTTACTGGAACCGCTTGATGTCATGAAACGGCAGCATTAGATCTTTTTCGCTCACGTTATTTTGACTTGCTTCGTCATCAAACCTGCCAAAACAAAGAAGGAGAGATGAGGCGGTGTGAACTTTAGTGAGAGCTGCTGAATTTTTTCGTTGAAGGGGGAGATGTTGCTTTTGAAGCCGTATGATGTGGATGCTGTTGAAGATTATTTTGATTCATTTACGCTGTTCTGTAAGTTCAGTGAAAACTCCAGTGATCTGACCGCAAGCCAAACTCTCACTTTGATAGTCTGGTGATCTGTTTCAGATGATGGTTCGTCTTGTTTTGCTTTGACTTTGTTTGTCTTGCCAGGTAATAAATTATGTTTTATAGATGTTTTGCCATGATGGTTCTTTGAAGAAGAGTTAGCATACTTAGAATCTATTCAATCGACAAACATTTTTATAGAGGAGAAAAATATCTTTATATTATTAAAATCTATGAAAAATATGGTTCATCAAAAAAAAAAGTCCACACTTTTTACCACTTGTCTTTGGGTTCTATTATTTATATAAATAAATTTGTCTGCTGGTTAAAGTTTTGACATATTGCATTAATCAAATTTATTTAGTTGTATCAAAATATTTTACTCTAGAAAATATATATTTTACAAATAAGTGAGGTTTTATAAACTAATTTCGAGAGGAGCATGTGATATGATTGAGCCCGGTTGGATTCTCATCCGTAATCAGTAATAATCCAATTAGATTGATCCAAGTTTACAATAAATAGATCGAGTTTAACCTACTGCCTTATCTTCGTTTTGGAAGAATCCCCCCTTCCACCCCATCTCCTCCTTTTCCTTCTTACCTAATCTCGAACCCTCTTTATATGCTTTTTGACCAGGCGAGAGCCTTGCGCTCAATTATCTCCGAGCTCAGGGTTCTCTCCCGGGACAGCATGCCAAACCTGCTATTAACGGCAAGCATATCTAAGTGTGAACTCTTGAAGTAAACTACGTTTCACTAAAAGGTTCTTAGGGAAATCATAAAATGGATAGTTCACCTAAACAAATATTTCTTATGTTACTCAACCTTAACTAATCCAGTATTTTAACTGAATTTGTGGTCTTTGATAATTCAATAATAATGGCAGTCAGTTTTTATATTAAAATTAAACACATACAAACAAGTCCAAATCAACAGCTATAGCTCCTGCCTAGTAGGCACAAGATGTCAGAAAGACGTCAGATTGATGTTTTACCCCAACATTGCATTTTATTTGTTGACATCAGAACCCAACGTCAGGCCAACGTCCAACCTAAAATCAACCAAATATCAATGTCTAATGATGTTACAGCTTGACGTTGTGTGGACTTTAACACTATGATATCTATCAGACGTTGGATTTTGGTTGGCATACCTAACAACTAAATGTCAGTATTTGATGTCAGTATAACGTTGGTTTGAGATGTTGCCTAGACATTGGATTTTGGTGTATTTCAAACACAACCTAAAATCAACCAAATATCAATGTCGTTTGACGTCATTATTGAACATCAAAAAATCGTTGTCCTTAGACGATGGCTAGCCATAGAATTTTCATGACCTAAACTTAACCTAATATTAACCTTTTATCACATTGTGTGCCTGCTGTGTGGTGACACATTGGGGTCTCGTGAAGCGCAAAGGCCGATAGGTGTTGAGAACATCATTTACAATATCTACAGCCTGGAAAACAGTTTTCAATGAGCGCACAATTGTAATGACCATGAGCTTCTAGTCACATGATGACAATGATAAAATAATGTTGTAAATAATATTATTTACATTATTGTAAATAATATTAAATTTCTTGCACATGCTGATCGTTTCACTTCATTAGACCTCATGTGTATCATCAGAAGCCACAGAGATTAAACATGTTTGTATTTGTTTATTTTTAATCTATAAATTGGGTGACCACCGACTTGCATTATATGAATGTCCAAGGACCACTGATACAGCTAAACATCTTCTTTAATGTTCTACTGATGAAAAAAAATTCACCTACATCTGAAATGGCCTGAAGGTGAATAAATTAAATATTTATTACACTTTGAGGACAACACATACACTTAATACACTTCATTAAACATGCACACATAGACATCACCTATATGCTATATGTAAAGCTGGGGAGTGACACTGACAGCGGCAGTGATCGTGACACTATACCAGTGCTTCTCAACCACGTTCCCGGAGGACCACCAGCACTGCATGTTTTGGATGTCTCCTTTGTCTGTCACACCCATTACAGGTCTTTCAGTCTCTGCTAATGAGCTGATGAATCAGGTGTGTTTGGTTGAGACGTGTAAATGTGTTCCTCCAGGAACATGGTTGAGAAGCACTGCTATAAAATTGCAGATTAACTATGTATGTATATAGTAACTTCTATTTGATTGTAACTTTAACTTAATTTGTTTGTAATGCAATAATGTGCCCCTCTGTGAAGCTGCTTTGAAACAATTATTATTGTAAAAAGCGCTAGACAAACAAACTTAAATGAATAAATGAATGAATAAATGAAGGAGTGACTTTGGGTGAACTATCCCTTTAAATGCCATCACTCTGAAAACCCAAGTTTGGTTCTTATTTTGAAAAGTGTAAAGAAGCTTAGTTTTAAAGAGTGCTGATAAATGAATGAAAGAAAACTTCTACAAAATGTTAGCAGGAGAAAACCCCAAAAAAGAAAGATGAGCTGGCATCTTGTCTTTTTGCCAACAAGCATTATTATTCATCAAAGCCCAGCAGGTACGGTCATTAAGTGCATGGGAGGGCTGGGAAAAAAATCTCTTGTTTTAACGCTTGTCTCTCACACACAGAGACTTACTGTAGGCGCACAGCGGTGGTGGTGTTATGGCTAAGACTGATTGGTTTTTTTCTTTTTGTGTGTGTGTGTTTTTTTGTGTGTTTTCATGGGTCTGTTGTGTGTTTCTGCTGTTTTCATGATCTGCTGTACATGTAGAGTTCTAGATAGAAATAGATGAATAGACTGAAAACATTGGATTTAACAGTCTGGTCTAAGGTTTTTATGAGGCAGTGAAGTGTGATGGTGAAAATGACAGCTGTATTTTTGTTTGTGTGTAAGTGTGTGTGTGCACATACAACTATATTTGCTGTTCATTTTGGTTGGTTTTGAACACTTTAACCCTAATACTTTAAATTTATTTAAAATATTTGTGTATTTTTTTGTTTTGAAATGTTGTTTTGTTATTTTTGATAGTTTTTATTTTATTTTGTAGGGTTACGTTTTTTTAGCTTTAAAAGTTAATTTATGTTAAGGGGTTTTGTTATTATGAATGTGTTTTTGATTTGCAGGGTGTCTTTAGATTTTTTGGAGGTTTGTTTTGTGTTTGTTTTCTTTTGAAGGGTTTTGTTCTTTGGTTGTTGTTTTTTAAGTTTTTTATATTGTTGTGAGTGGTTGTTTTGTTTCATTAATGAGTTTTTTGTTTTGTTAGACAGTTTTTTGTTGGCTTTTGTTTTTTTGTGGGTGCTTTTTGCTTATTTTTTTCATTTAATTTGTTTCATTTTAAAGGCTTCTCTTTTGTTTTTTAAGATTATTTAATTTTTAGGGTTTTGGTTTGTGTTTTGTTTGATTTTGCATATATTTTAGTTTTTTACTTGTATGATAATATTTAAATCATCCATTTTTTGAAAAACAAATGGGATCAAATATCTTACATTTCTTATAAATTTTCAATGGACTTGGTTTCCATGGATTCTTTTATTTTAATTCTCAAGTGAACATGAGCTCATAGGCTAAAAGTTTAATCAGACAAAATAACTGAAGACATCCATTCATGGATCCAGTAATACACTTCTCCCTTAAAAATAAAATTAATACTTAGATGTATTCTTAACAAAAACATTCGGTCACACTTTATTTTGATGGTACGTTTGTTGAATTTAAGTCACATTGCATCTACATTAGACTACTAATATTCAAACAGACCATCAAAATAAAGTGTTACCAAACATTCATAATTTGCATCTAGAAATTTATTTTCATTCCATGCCAACTTTTTCATATTTCACATTTACTTTTACAAACCTTCATTGAAACTACAGTATAGTCTATTATTGGTGTGCTGGTAACTTGAGTGAATGAAACCCAGACAGTCCTCCTGCAGAATTCCCACACAAAGACCATTACAGGCGCAGCCCATTGTCATCTGTTTCACTCAAGTCATTAACCAGGTGAATATAAATCTAGATCTCTCACCTTCAGCCCTCGGGACAGGCTCAGTGACACTGATTCGTTATTTTAAGCTGCTGACGGTGGCATCCATCCAATTTTTTTTTAATAGTGTGTAGAGGCCATGCACTAGGAAACATAATCTTTGGGAAAAAATACAAATGAATTGTTTTGTAAATAAATGGGTTGATTTGAAAAGAACATCCATAAATTTGGTTTTGACACTCGATGGGGAATGCGATATGGAGAGAGAGGTGCTTCCTCTTGTGGTTTTAGGATGGGTGAATGTGAACCCCTCATTCAAACAGCTGAATGAATGGATGGGACGGGACAGAAAGAGAGCTCTTATCTGACATCTGAGAAAACAGCTACTTCCTTTAGCTCAGTCTATACGTACAACACAGGACTGGCACGTAATTCTCTACAGGGTTTTGTGTGATGGATATGTGCCTTTCATGACGGTACCATTAAGGAATGATGGTGTTGTTGCTCTAAATGAGGTATCACTGCTATAAAATGCTGCATTGTATTGTTGTTGATTAATTTCAGGGAATCTGTTCATTCGGTTTGGATAATTTAAATGGAGAGTAAAGGTGCAGTACGGTGGATTGACACCTAGTGGTTGAACTAAATATTACAGTCCAAGTTCAAAATATTGGATAGTTGTTTTATTTACCCGGCGCCTCCGACAATGACTTGATGCGCAGGCAGGTGCAAAGTGACGGCAGCCATGACATGAGCTGTGCACCGCAGTGAAAGTGAAACCGGCATGCCCATCATTCACATGATCATATCGCATTATAAAGTTATGATTACGACAAGCATTTAATATGTTTTACAGTGAAAATAAATGTTTTACTGTGTCAGTACGTCACAATCGCCAGCGATCTAATCCTTACACATTGCATAGAACTACAAATCCGCTATTTTATGGACTACAGTTCCAATTATGCACCACACACGCTCACACCGGTTCCTGATCCTGACTGATTGCAAACACACAGCCGGAGGATTGTGATTTACTGATTGGATGGACTTTAACTGCAGCGCACACACACACACCTCTTGGCTGAGTCGTGTTAAACTGTTTATGAACATTACCATGCGTTTGCCTTGCCTTGTCGTTTTGATTATTTTATTGTTTGGCCCTGTCTGCTGCCTGCCTTCTGACCCCTGGCCTGTTATTTTGACTACGACTCTGGATGGCCCATACACATCTGTTTGTTCTTGTATTGAGCATTGCTTGCCTGACCATTCTGTTTAATAAACCTGCGTTTGGATTCGCACCTCTGTTGTCAGCGTCAACATCACATTACACAGTATAACCACTCTAGCCTATATGAAGTTGAATATAATGCAAGAGTAAATCTGATAATGACATATGTCTCATTTTACCAGTGAAAAAAATGGTCTAATAATGTCATGACAAATGGCAAGCATATGTCTTAGTAGCAATCAAAAAAGAGAATTGGCACACTGCCACTTTAGCTCTCAAAAAATATTTTAATGTGACAACGTTTCGACCAGGTTCTACCAACGTTTCGACCAACGTTGTCACATTAAAAGATTTTTTTAAAGAGCTAAAGGGGCAGTGTGCCGATTCTCTTTTTTTGATTGCTACTGAGTATATTTTTGAACGAGCACCTGCCTTCGAGATTTTTAGATGTGCGCACGTTTCTGTTTAAGCATATGTCTTAAACATAATATTTCAACTTTGGAATTATGAATAGTTGTATTCTGATGTCATCACTTTACTGTGCATTAATGACCAGGACCAATTAAAAATCTAGTTAAGTCCACTATTCGAAGTCTATACAAAATTTAGCATTTTAACCAACAGTAGACCTACAGTACACATAGGCCTAATATTATAACTGTTGTTTTATCATATGTTAGAGAAATAACAATAAAAAAGCCTACTCATGTTAACCTTTATTTTACATCTACAGAATCTTGAGAAAATCGTGATCTTGATTTTAAGCAAAAAAAAATTGTGATTCTCATTTTAATCAGAATCGTGCAGCCCTATGAAGGGTTATTTTACGTTTAACCATTGAATTTCTGTTCCTCAAGACTGTTGAACTCCACTGAAAAGTGCATAAGTGCTGTTTATATTATGTTTATCATTGTTCTATTATTTTGATCTGTGATTTAATTTGTTTATTTTATATATTGGCGACACAGTGGCGCAGCAGGCAGTGCTGTCGCCTCACAGCAAGAAGGTTGCTGGTTCGAGCCTCGGCTGGGTCAATTGATGTTTCTGTGTGGAGTTTGCATGTTCTCTCTGCGTTCCTGTGGGTTTTCTCCGAGTGCTCCGGTTTCCCCCACAGTCCAAAGACATGCGGTATAGGTGAATTGGGTAGGTTAAATTGTCCATAGTGTATGAGTGTGTATGGATGTTTCCCAGAGATAGGTTGCAGCTGGAAGGGCATCCGCTGCGTAAAACATGTGCTCGATAAGTTGGCGGTTCATTCCGTTGTGGCGACCCCGGATTAATATAGGGACTAAACCGGAAAAAAAATGAATGAATGAATGAATTTTATATATTTTGGGGTCATTTTATGCAGATGCACTCACATAGCAAATTGTGCGGTGTTGAATTTCTGGCGCAAGCCCCTGTAGTGTTATAGTGTTAAAATCCAAGTGTACATTTACTGTTTTTAACACTAGTGTGGGTTAAATTGTGACTTTAACAGTGTGCATTTCTGGTGTTGACTTTCCATACTCCTCATCGGTGTTAATTACACAAAGGGGAACTTGAGGTGACTGAGTCAATACGGTCAACACAGTAGTGTAAAATAATATACTCTGCTTAATTGTATATATTCAACCCCTAACTTACTCTGGGCTGGTGGGACTCGAATATACACCAGAAGAGAGTGTAATTGAACACTACTGGAGTTATATGTACACTGAACAATTTGCCCTTCAGGTGTTAAAAATGTTTAATGTGGTGTGCATTTTTACACTTTAAGTGTATATATTTTACACTGCAGAGATGTATATATTCAACACTTTTGAAAGTGTAACCTGAACACTTGGCTAGTGGGACTCATATAGACACCAGAAAAGTGTTAAATTTAACACCTGTGGTGTAAAACATACACTGGCAAGTTTGCTGTGCACCTACAAAATCCCAGTCAAACACCCAATCAAAGTAAAATGATGAATTCGTTCTAATACAGTTACTAAAGTTATTTTGTGAAATTATATTCATATTGCACTATAAATCACAGAACAACTAAATATTGCAATGTCCATGTGTTCCATTAATGCAGCCCTATCCGCTGTCCATTTGGATGCGTCAGGCCGTTGATAAACAGTCGACAGTTCGCCTCTTGTCAGGTTAATGTCGAATCATGTTATACTAATTCAGCATGTAGAATCGGTGTTGGTCATTGATTGAATAGAGTTCTCTGATTGGTTATTCAGCAATGAATCAGAGCACAAAAACTGAAGTGGTGTAACCAAACAATTAAAGAAGAAACACAAATAATCCTGCTGTAATTTTGCTTGAAAGTGCTCTAAATTGATGCATTTTTGAGTGAAGTTGAATACAAAGTGTTAAACCAACATGTTCAATCTGTCTTAACATCAACACAGCGTTTTTGTTTTGACAAGTCATGATTAAATGATGAGTAAACAAGCTTTTCGAGGACCATCCGTTGTACTTCCCATTAAGCTGATTGAGAGAAGCTTGATAAAAGTTTGCAGTTCCGCATGTAAAAATGTTCACACGGACAGAGCGATTGTGTTTTGTGGTGCGGAATCGCACATTTAACAGTGCTAATTGGATGCTTGAGACAGTGATCTTAATGACTCGGCATACAGCCATCACACCCGGCGGCTCATTCACATGCAAACGTGACCGGGCGACAGGAAGTAGGAGATGGAGAGACAGAGAAAAGAAAAGAAACAGAGAAACAGACTGAAAGACAGAGGGAGGAGGATTTCCATCAACACACGAGTCTCCCTTCCCCCATTCCAGTGTGTGTGAAAGAATGAAAGGGAGAATTCGGCAGAGAAATGGTTTCTCTATGCAGTGGAATTGTGCTAATCTTAGTTTGGAGAAAATGGTGATGACTGTATAGCGAAAGAGTTGACAAGTCATTAGACAGTTGTGTAGTGATGTGTATGCATATTTCAAGGACTGTTTTCAGCAACTAGTGGTTTTGTGAGCTAAAATATTACTTTCGGAAAAATAAATGGACATATAGGTTGGGTTATTTTTTATTACATTTTTAATGACATTTTTTAACCCAACATTAAGGGTTTGTCCATATTTAACCCATAGTTGGTCACAACAACCTAACATTTGCCAAACACTTTAAACTTTAAATAAATAGAAAATAATCAAAATTCTCTGCTGTCTCATGAAGCTTTGGGAAGATTTGGTTAAGAGAATTGATTCATTTAATTCAGTAATGATTGAGTTGTTATAAGATATTATGTGCATTCTTTTTGTAGCGAATATTTGCAAACTAACGTTTTTTAAACAATATTACAATACGCTCCAATGCATGTTTTTGTTATGCCTTTTTTATTGGTAGTATTTACATGTATTTATTCATCCATCCGCATGATTAATAATGTTAATGTAATGTAAATAGAATATGCCACAAACCCAATTAATAATAATAATAATAATAATAATAATAATAATAATAATAATAATAATAATAATAATAATAATAATAATAATAATATAATTACTGTTGAAGTCAGAATTATTAGCCCCCCTAAATTATTAGCCACCCCGGTTTATTTTTGTTCCCCAATTTCTGTTTAACGGAGAGAATATTTTTTTCAACACATTTCTAAACATAATAGTTTTAATAACTCATCTAATAACTGATTTATTTTATCTTTGCCATGATGACAGTAAATAATATTTTACTAGATATTTTTTCAAGACACTAATAATTTTATTTTTTTTCAAGACTAATAATTAATTAAATAATAAATAATATAAATAGCACCTTTCCTGAGCTCAAGGACACTTTACAATCATAAGTCGACAATAAAAAACAAGACAAAAAAGATATACAATGGGGCAAGCAATAATTAGACATAGAAAAAGACTATTACATAGATACATATAGTGAAAAATTAAAGACAACATCATATAAAATAAACTTAAGGATCTTGACATTCAGAAAAATATCTACACAACAAAGTGTGTGGAGTAGAGGTTTTCAGATTTTATTTATTTATTTGAATGATCAAAGAATATAAAGATAATAAGATAATAAGACAATATACATGATAACAAAAAATGAAACTAAAAATATTGTTGGGTCTCTTTTGGCACTTTACATCGTGCATTGGAAAAGGGATTGAATAAAGCATCTTTGGATGTAGTTCTAAACATTACAGGACACAGCACCAAAATCATTTTTCATAAGCATTGTTACCCTAGTAATGTTTTCATTGTCTTCTAGAATGCGATGTGCCATCGCGCTGCTTATTCTTGGTGGAAGTGAGAGACAGAAGATTTGTTTTGCTTCAGTGTGTATTTGCAACAAAAGAACAGTTAGGATTGAAACACAGGAAGGAAAGAGAGAACAACAGAGTGTTATGTGCTTTCAGTATCCCGATGTCTCCCAGATCGTATTAGCTACAATAAAGCTATTCTGTTTCTATATTTGTTTCATAACAGATTTTTTCTTTTTCACATTGAAAACTGAAGCAGTGGCCTTCAGAAAATCCGGCTCTACATCACAGGAAAAAATATATATTTTACAATATATTGATATAGTAAACAGTTATTTAAATAGTTAGAATATTTCACAGAATTGACTGTATTTTTTAAACAAATACATGTAATCTTGGTGAATGTAACATTTCTTTAAAAAAACTGGTGATAAACTTCAGTCTCAATTGTCATATTTGTGATAAAGCCATTGTAGATTGTTTCCTTTTGAGACCCATTTTTATCTTTTGTGTTGACAATTTTTTCTCTGTTTTTTAGATTTATGATTAGTAGTTATGTGCTTGATTTAATCATTATTTTCTATTAAAAATGTTTACAATTTAAAATGAACATTTTTGTAGAGCATTTTTGGCTTAAAATGAGAATTGATCAAAATAGGTAAAAATATTATATTTATATTCTGAAGAGGAAGTAAATTGATATTCGGTAGAATAATAATAATGTTTTTTTTAAAGCCAATTGTCATTTTCTGCATAAAAGGCTTGAAAGGGCTTTGACTTTTTTTTTTATTGAAAACTTTGAAGACATTTTATCAGACCTTCAGAATACATAACAAGATAATAATAATAAACATAGATTGCATATATATATTTTTTTATATATAATTCTTAATCTCGGGCGCCACGGTGGCGCGTGAGTAGCACGTTCGCCTCACAGCAAGAAGGTCGCTAGTTCGATTCCCGGTTGGGCCAGTTGGCATTTCTGTGTGGAGTTTGCATGTTCTCCCCGTGGTTGCGTGGGTTTCCTCCGGGTGCTCCGGTTTCCCCCACAGTCCAAAGACATGCAGTACAGGTGAATTGGGTAAGCTAAATTGTCCATAGTGTATGTGTGTGAATGAGAATGTATGAATGTGTTTCCCAGAGATGGGTTGTGGCTGGAAGGGCATCCGCTGCGTAAAACAAATGCCGGATAAGTTGGCGGTTCATTCCGCTGTGGCGACCCCGGATTAATAAAGGGACTAAGCCGAAAAGAAAATGAATGAATGAATTCTTAATCTCTTAATTTTTACCCCAGCTACATATTTGCTTTGCACGTTAACACATTTTTTCCATATTCAAAACAATGCAAATCATTCTCTGTGCTTTCCTGGAAGCTTGCAACAAGCAAAATGTGACTGGAAAGGTTGTTGTTTGGTCATATTGATATGTTTGATTCACGTTTAAAGAAAGAGAAAGAGAATGTAAACGGGATGAAAAAAAGTAAGTACTCTGAATTCCTCACGCTCACTAGCAGCTCTGTCATTACAAACGTCTGGCGGCAAAGGTTTGGGCACAACGACTGGAATCTCTTTTTTCTCTCTCTCTCTTTCTGTCTGCTTCTGTGTTATTATACACACACACTCATAAATACAGAAACTGCTCTATGAACACTCAAAGTTCTTGTCAGGCAATATATTTACATTTCAGATGATTTTTAAAGGCATTTCATTGGTTTTAGCGCTAACAAGATTAGCGGCCTGGCTAACTTTGTTTTTTATGGATTTGTGTATACAAAAACAGCTCAGACGGCACATGTATTTGCCCACAAAGTTTTGTGCCAATCTTTGAGGCCAACTGCTCTGCTAAATGCAACAAAATTGCATCTTACGCCTCTTTGTTGGTTAGCAAAACCCTCAGCTAGGGATTTAGGCAGCTTGACCTTTAGCTATGGGATGTGACCCTTGAAAAACTTTTGTAAACAAGAAGGCATGTGAATGTGAAGCATGGTGGAATGAACTAACTGGTCAGGTTTGTTGAAGTCTGTAGGTTAGTCACTTATTGACTTATTATATGCTTTTAGCCACAAGCTAGTCGCATGCTAAACCCTGGAGAGACTGAAAATGAATTCCTACAGTTGTTTCATGGTGGACTCTTGATTCTAGGTTGTAAAACACACTTATTATAAAAGTCGGTGCGCTGAAAAAGATTACTACTCTCACACACACACACACACACACACACACACACTTGTTGCATACACACAAACACATTTCATGTGGGAACCTGTCTTGCCTCAAACATGTAAGGTCACCTGGGATTTACGACATAATGCAGACATCCACGTCTAACTTCCGTAAAGACTGTCATACTTGTCCTGTTGAGAGGTTATACCAGTAGAAAAAACTGTACCCAAAAAATCACTTTTAGTAATTGAATATTAATAAAGCTAAGTATTAAATATTAAAGTATTAAATACAATGATGTTAAATATTATAAAACATGTTAAAAGCTTTTTTTAACAATTAAAAGGTCAATCAAAATGAATGTCTCGGCAACTAATTAAAATAAATTCTTGATAAACTCATTTTACTAAAACTTAACAAAAAATGTAAGCTAAATATAAATATATTTTAAAAAGAAGCAATAGAGTAATAATAAAAGCATAGAACACAATTACTAAACATTGAAATCATAAAAACAATTTTTTGGTCATACATACTGTATAATGTTTATATATAAAATGAAAATTGGGTTTATAAAGAAAAGAAAAGTAAAGAAATCAAGACAATTAATAAAAAATATTTCAAAACATATAACAGAATTACTGAAATGTAAAGTAAAGTTTAGGTATAAACTGAAAAAATAAAAAAAAGCATTCATTATTTACTGCATTATTATTCACAATTAAATCTATATAACTAAATCTTTGTGAAGTTTATTTATAAACTAGTTTCGAGAGGATCACATGCTGGTTGCAGCTGGTCCCGCATTGTTCAATTTAAGATTTACCAATCAGACGATTCCTAAGCCAGTATAAATACCCTAAGTTCCATATCACAGCCATCTTCATTTTAAAGAATCCCCCTTCCACCCCTACTCCTCCTCTTTTCCTAGATGGGTGGCACGGTGGCCCAGTGGTTAGCACTGTTACCTCACAGCAAGATTGTCACTGGTTCTAATCCACGTGGGTTTTCCCCTGGTTCCCCGGTTTCCTTCCAGAGTCCAAAAACATGCAACTTAAGTTAATTGACTAATCCAAATCGGCACCATAGACATGTTCCTAGTAAGCTGTTATCTCACCATAGCAATCACTAACTGTTTATTAGCTACCCGCAGGGGAGTTCTTGAGATCTTCCTGAGCTCAAACTCTCCTCTCGCCTTGCAAACAGGAGGGAGCCCCGGGCTTGAGGATCTTATGAGCTCAGGGCTCTCTCCCGGGACAGCATGCCAAACAAGCTTTATAATCAATCATCAGCTAAGTGTGAACTCTTGAAAATATTTTTGTCAGTTTGACTGATGCAAGTTGAGATGACTTTAAAAGTTCCTTTGATTCAGCAACAACAACAAAAAAATCAAGCAAGAATTCAGCAAGCAAAAATCAGCAAGATTTTTTTACAGTGTCCAAAGTAAATGCAATCCAAAACATTCAGATTTTTTTCTGAATATTTTTACAATTTCTGTTCTCAATATTCAGACCATCATTGCCCATTAAAACCCCTTAACTGGCCACTTCACACAAACAATCAAACCTATTACAAAACATTCCTCAATTTGTAAGTATTCATTCACTTGGTGATTTAAGATCGTAGCTAATCTACAAACTACCGCCACTTGAATTCACCTTATCGCCCATTTAAAACTCCAATTTGCTTTAAAGCTTTATCTCATTACAAATGAATAATTACGCTCAATTAACACCCTTAACATTCTTTCGGAAGCATCTCTGTTCTGAGACCAGTTTATAAAGTCAACGCCCATTTCCTTTTGAAGTCCTTCTTGGCTTAAAGACTGCTTTGTGATCAGATTACCATTCATTCCTTCAGCTGGTTAAAGCCGCTGCCCTCAGCACGTGATTGGCTGCTGGTTTTGTGTGTGTGTGGGACTGTGTGTATGTTTCTCAGATCAGTTGAAGGCAGTGTTTGTGAAGGAGCGCAGTGGAGCTTTTCCTCATGAAGCTGCCTGCCATCCAGCCAAACTTTAGCGGGCTCTTGCCGGCTGTACCGGGATCAGGCTCTTGCCAGGGAATTCTACAGCGAGGCTCTGACACTCTAAGGTAGACTGGAGGAATTTTCTTTGTTTGAGGATTTATGGGGTGGAAAGTTGCTTTGCCACGTGGGACTGTTTTTGTGTGAGCTGCGCTTGCGAGGGTGAAGGAGAAAGGTGTGTGGTGACAGTGCTTTACTGGAGGTAGAAAAGTGTGAGATGTATTGTTTCGGTGAAATGCGAATAAGTGGTTTTATGTACTTAGAAAGTGATTAGATGCAAGGAAGACGGAGTGTAAAAATGTTTTTGTATGTTAATTTAACTGATAAGCGTGAAGGAAAAACGTGTGTGGTGACACTGTTTGTTAAGCTCAGACTGGGGTTTAAAAAGCACAGAAAAGTATGAGAAGTTTGCAAAAAAGTGATTTTTATGTAGTATAAAGCATCGAATCCAAGAAAAACGCACTGCAAAAAAAAATTAAATGATCATTAAGTGAAAAAGTTTTTTTTAATGAAAAAAAAGAACTTGTAATTTCAATGTTGGTGAAATCATGTTCTGTCATCATTCAGTGTAGCGTATTTCTGAAAAAATATATACTGCTTAATCTTGTACACTCTAAAAAAAATAACGTCTGCTGTTGTTTAAACTACTAATGTAAAATGACCTGAAACAACACAATTCTTTCGTTTTTTTGAGGGACAACTTAATTGTTTTATGTTCAATCGACTTAAATTTGTAAAAAACTAATAATCTAACGGAATTCCTCCATGTTGTCCTAACAAAAATCTATTGTGTGAAAGCCAGCATTTTTTACAGTGTACAGTATAAAGGTATTTTATGTTATGATTTATGTACCGTTAAACTTGTGTGTCGAGAAAGTATCTGTTGTTTTAATTCAAGTGTTGACAAGCTCACGGGATCACAAGATATGTCTATATCACTTTATTAAATATCCTGCCATTCAGAAGTTTGGATACTCTCCAAGAATGTAAGGCTCAATTCAATAAGGAAACTGTAATATTGATTAGAAGAGACAGTGAAGACATTTAAAGTAGCAAAAGATTTGTTTTTAAATAAAAACTGTTCTTTTGAACTGTGTTCCACAAAAAATAGAATTTCTAACAATTTTTGGGGCAGCAAATTAGCTAATTTTAATTATTAATAATTTTAGCTCATGTGACACTGAACACCTAAACTACTTTGTTCAAACTACTTGGTTATAACTAAGCTGAAACAACACAATTCTTGAAATGAAGGAATTTTGTGGAAATGATTTTTACTGCTTGTTAATTTTTTTTTTTTTTTTGGTACATTCTAGTGCCTTATGTTCAATATACTTAAATTTGTAAAAAAAAAAAAAAAAAAAAAAAAATTACATTTATTTGTGTTGCGACAGCATGAATGAATCATGTGGAACACAGAATTTCTTTACAATGAAGGGTGGAGAAATTAAACTGAAAATGAAACATTTTCCCCTAAATAAATTACACTTTAAAATATATTAAAATAAAAAATGTATATTCTAAATATTAATAATAGGTACTTTTTTACTGTAATAATACTTTAATTACATTACCTTTTACTATTTTTACAGAAGTTTTCTTTATACAAATATACCTTTTGTAAGAATGAGACACTTTTCAAGAACACTTTTTTACCAACTTTTCAAATGTAGAGTAACTCTTTCCAGAAAAGCCACCAGCACTACAGTTAAACATGACCATTTTTTCAAAAAGCAACAAGCTTGTCAATGACCCATGCACCATTTTCTTTCTATTCCTGGTTCAAGAACCTTTCCTGATCTCCCACAATGCCTGGCAACAGGGCAGGGGTTGCTGTAGAGATGGGTATCCTTGCAGAACTAATTGATAGGCCACCCAAAGCAAACAGGACGGGGCGGTGTGTGGACTGGAGCTGCAGCACACAACTCCACACTGCACTTCTAATAACAGCTCTTTAGAAAAGAAAAAAACAATTTCCTGGCCCGTGGATCAACCCCCCTTGTATGCTTTTACTTCTTTTGGGGGCTTGATGTTAATCTAATGTCCCAGACGGGGGAGGGGGTGAGCCGGTGTCTCTCTGCATGTGTGTGTTTGGCTACGGTGGGATGGATGACAGGTTGTTTTGGGATGGATTGGACTTTTTGTTGTGTCACACCTGTGGCCTCTGTCAGTGCTCGTTCATTAGATTGGGTCATCCATAATGGTAGATTGTTGGTGGTGAGAGATTGTGGTTGGAGGCGAGAGTCTGTTTGCCGTTTTTATTCAAAGCATCTTGAATGGCTGTCTGTTTGGAGATTTGACTGTATGATTTGCCTCTTGTCATTTCTCATGTGTAAAATTTTTTTCTTTTAGACTGCAATAGATTTTATGTAGAAGTTTTTCTGCATTTCGGCTTTTGGGGGCCTGAAAATGCAGTGTTTGCATTTTCTTTTTAAAGAATACAGTTATTGTTTCTGTCTAAACTACCAAAAGGAGGTTTGTGAACAGTGCCGTGATGTATGTGTATAGAGCTGTGGCGAAAAATGTTTCATGATAACGATTCTTTATCAATGGGCTATATGCACAGCTAGTGTTTTCCAGTCACTTCCAGTGAAAGATTAAAGTGTCTATTTTCAATTTCATAAGGTTGCTTTTACAGCATCGATGCTGTAATGTAATTAAAATATATATTGTTAAATAGACATAATCATTCATTTAGTTGTTCAGGTGTAAAACTAGATGAAAGAGCGTTTAAACGCAAGCACCATCAGAAGCAGCAGAAGCTCCATTAAAATACTGTTCCTTATTAAATGTAGCGGAATTATGAAATTTAATGCAGTGCTTCTTCTGTCTGAGACCCACTTTATATCGTATATCAATCAGGCAGTGAAGATATGTGATTTTTAAAGAAACCAGATCTGAAGTTTTTTAATGGCGCTCCAGCTGGCTTACTAAAAAATGAAACGCCCTTGTGCACATACCCCATTCTGAGACTTTCTGAGATTTTTCTTGAATTGATTTTGGGCTTAATATATTACAGAGGATGGCACTCTATCCTTTAACAATGGACGTGCTCTGCATGCATACAATTCTTTACAAATACCACTTGAAGCTAAAATGATCGTTAATAAAGTTAGTAAAGGTTTAATCGAACTACACGTGTTTATAGCAAGCTGTGTTTACAGTAAACTTGTGAGTGCTTTTTAATTCTGGAGTCTCACAGGAATCAGTCTCATGCTCTCCACTCCTCCATGACCACCACAGTAGCTGCTCAGGATACAGCCTGGTCCTGGATTATGGAGACCTTGGGATCATCTCTTCGCAGGTCATCGCATCAGTGGCGCTGCATGATCTGTGGGGGCCTCAGGATTAGTATCTCCAGGTGGAAATAGATAATAAAGAGAATAGTTAGCGTAGCTGCTGTTCATAGTGTATATATGTGACGCATGCTATACTAAAAAGATAGGTCTTTAATCTTGTTTTGAACTGTGAGAGTGTGTCTCAGCCTCGGACATTATCAGGAAGGCTATTCCAGAGTTTAGGAGCCATAAATGAGAAAGCTCGACCTCCTTTACTCGACTTTGCTATTCTAGGTACGACCAGAAGCCCTGCGTTTTGAGATCTTAAAGAGCGGGTTGGATTGTAGCGAGACAGAAGGTTGGTTAGATAAACAGGAGCTAGATTATTTTAAAGCTTTATATGTAAGAAGCAATATTTTATAATCAATACAGAACATAACAGGCAGCCAGTGAACGAGGATACAATTGGGGTGATATGATCATATTTTCTAGACCTGTTAGGAACTCTGGCGGCTGCATTTTGTACTAGCTGAAATTTATTAACAGAGGATGCTGGGAAACCAGTGAACAGAGCATTACAGTAATCCAGCCTAGAAGTCATAAAAGCATGAACTAGCTTTTCTGCATCTGAGATGGATAGCATACTTTGTAACTTAGCGATACATTTCAGATGAAAGAGTTCCTTGTGAACATTTGAGCGTGTGGTTAAAAACTTGACTAGAGCGCCACCTGCTGTTATGAAATGTATTTTCAAAATCTCAGAATTGATAAAGAATTGATTTCTTGAATGATTTTTCGCCACAGCTCTGCATGTGTGTTACGTCTGTAGTCAATAGGCATAGGTGAGTATTTGACAATCATAATAACAGTGATGGACTACAAGAATGTATGTGTGCAAATGTGTATTTTTTTTTACAAAATGATATAGTCATCTACTGGACTGGCATACACATTACACCATGTTGCAATCATGTCAAAAATGTAAGCTTTTTAGACTTTTTGATATACCATTACACCATTTTGCAGAGTTGCAAATTCAACATTTTCAGGATAAATGTAGTAATGGTCTCTTAAAAGAAAGAATAGTCCCCCTTTTTATTAGGTGGCCTTAACTACTATGTACCTGCTTGAAAGAATAAACACGATGTACTTACTGTGTTCAATATGTATTGCAGAACACATTTGGCACTCTTGTGGTGGGATATGAGTCAGGTTAGAAACAGGTTTGGTGGGATTGGTAGGTTTAAAGGTGGGTTATGGTTTTAGGGATGGTCAACAATGTAATTACAGAAAATAATTACAGATGTAATTACATGCATATATTTGATCAGTCATAACGACAGTCTAACAACATGTATTTACACAATAAGTAGATTATTTCAGTGTTATTACATATCAGTTAAGGCTACCTTTTTTGAAGTGGTACCTAAATAATAGATTGCGTCAGTAATTCTAACCTTGGATTCTGAACAAATTTACCTAACATAAGTGATTTTCAGTGGTTCCCCAAGAATAATCCGTCTTTATTTTGACCCTCAAATATTGTAGCTGTAGCTGAGTTCTGGAAACGGTTGGTTTGTGTTGTCAACAAGTCAAAAATGTGTTGTTTCTGTGATACAAAGGAAAATCCAGTTTGCATACATTGCCAAAGGATGAGGGCTCACATTTGAGTTGATACAGTTAAACCAATTCCTTCTCATCATTTAGTTTTAACAAAGTGGCATTTGCTTGTGAATTTATGTGATATAATAACAAGATTTGTAAAAATAACTTCATACTTCTACTTCCGTTAAACAAAGCAGATTTTACAAAAACATACAAATAATAATAATAATATAATTAAAGTACTAAATCAGCAAAGATAAAAATTGTTATGGAGCGTTCAAGCCCTCTCAATAACTTCTCCTTAAGCATAATGTCACTTGTGAGTGAGCCAAGTGTGTATGAATGAGATTGTATAGATTCACTGAAAACAGAAAGCAGCTACATAAATAAATTCAGATATGGTAATTGCTGTTTTTTTATGACAAGTGGTCAACCAAACACAAAATACTGGACAATCGGTCACACTTTATTTTGATGGTCCGTTTGTTGAATTTAAGTTACATTGCAACTATTTCTCATTAGATTATAAGTGGACTGTTAGGTTTGGGTTGGGGTTATTCATTCATTCATTCTTTTCTTTTCGGCTTAGTCCCTTTATTAATCCGGGGTCGCCACAGCGGAATGAACTGCCAACTTATCCAGCATTTGTTTTATGCAGCGGATGCCCTTCCAGCCACAACCCATCTCTGGGAAACATCCACACATTCTCATTCACACACATACACTAAGGACAATTTAGCTTACCCAATTCACCTATACCGCATGTCTTTGGACTGTGGGGGAAACCGGAGCACCCGGAGGAAACCCACGCAACCACGGGGAGAACATGCAAACTCCACACAGAAATGCCAACTGACCCAGCCGGGGCTCGAACCAGCGACCTTCTTGCTGTGAGGCGAACGTGCTACTCACTACGCCACCGTGGCGCCCCGGTTGGGGTTAGGATTAGTGTAAATTAACATGTACTTGCAGTTTCTTATAGTCAGTTGTTTAGCAGCAGTATCAACAGATATTAAGCAGACAGTCTACTAATACTCAAATGGACCACCAAAATAAAGTGTTACCGGAAAATCTGACCAATGAGAGCAGAGTAGCAAGGCGCAGATGCTAAAAAGTAGATTATGAGAAAAAACTAGGTATTTTTTGTTGTTTGGTTCTTTTTTTGTTTTTTTTTGGGTGGATGTAAATGTATTCATATTCAGCGTAGATTCTTACATTACCTTTAGTAATGTTTTTAATCTTAATTCAAACTAAAAAGTCTAAAAAGTGTATTTTCTCTCTGGCATATTCAAGCATTCCTTAGTTTGAACTTTATGCCTCTTTCTGAAGACTTCAGAAGCAATATATTGCACACTCCCCTTCTATTTTGAGCTGGTTTGCACTTGGGAAAAGCAAGAGGAGGAATGTCTTTGGATTATATTGTTGAAAAATGAAACGGAGGGATGAATTCTTTAAAGTCCTACTTTCTGACCCACCTCTGTGCCACCCACACCCTCTCTTTTTTCTCTTTCACGTGTGACGTATTATGTGGCTTTACTGGACTTTGTTTTGTTGTCGTGAAGATCACAGAAGTCGATGTGTCGGTCAACTGGGAAATAATATGTTGCACTTTTGTGTGGTGAAACTAACTAAAAATAAAACGTATTGTGTAGAACTGGAAGGGCTGACCTCATTTATTGAATATAACACATTTAATGAATGAAGGCTTTAAATAGTTTGATTTTAAATGCATGTTAAGTTTGAACTTTTTTTACAATGCAAGACAAAAGGTAGATAGAGTTAGGATTTAAAAAAAAAAAAAGATTAAAGGTTATTACACACTGAATTCAAAATTTTCATCTGTAATATTCACACATAACAAAAATTGACCTCATGTTGTGTCAATTGTAGTGACACACTCCCTCTGAAACTTTCGTCTGTCAAAAAAATATGAACCAGGTTCGACTTTTATAACTTATTTATTTATTTTTTCCCTTTTAACATCAGAAAAAGTGCTTTGAGAACTGTTTTGACAGTTCAGAGCCACTGTAAAAAGGAAAAAGCTAAATACAGAATGCTGTCATTTGAGCTACAGATACCTTTATGGCAAACACAGTGCATAAAATAAAAACCGAATGGCGGACAGTTGAGAACCCTTGACTGGACCCGTGATCCAGTGGTGCTATTTGGTGTGTGTGTGTTTGTGTGTGTGTATGTGTCCATACATTTGGCGTATTGCCTGTAGACATTATAGCCTAATAGTCTGCTTTTGGTCCGTTGCTTTGACACGTCAGTGTGGCCGCTATCTATTATAATGTCTTTGTACTGCCAGTCTCTATTCAGGATTTGTTTACGTACATGAATGTGTGAAGTATCACAAGCAATGTATCAATTTTACAGATTTCCTGAAATATACTTTGCACTTTGACTGCCCTTCCTCTCAATGCAGTATTAGATGAACACATTGTGCAGCTTATTCCCCTTTCTTTTTTTACTTTGGAGAGGAGAACAAAGTATCACCGCTTGAAATGACTGAAATGTTTAGCATTTTTTCGTAATGGATTCATTTATACACATCAGACTCAGTGTGCAAGGTTTGTTTAGTTGACAAATTATTCGCATATTAATAGGAAAAAACGCATACAAAACTTTTGGACTTCAGTGTGCAAATACTTTTATGCTCACCAAAGATTTATTTATCTGATAAAAAAATATGGTAAACGTTAAAATACAATTTATTCATGTAAGGCAAAGCTTAATACGATCAATAGTATTTAGTCATAAATAAAAAATATTTATATTTATATTTTTAATGTGCAAAACGTCTGATGAAAATTCTAATTTTAATATATTTTTCAATATTATTTGATAAAAATGCAGTAAGTGTTAAAATGCAATTTATTTCTGTAATGTTAAGCTGAATATGATCAATAGTTAGTATGCAGTCATGATTTAAAAATATTTATATGTGTATTCATAGTTATTTTATTTCATTCAGAAATGACTGTTATTTTAAATGATATATTGAGAAGGAATAATAATAATAATAAAAATATAATAATAACAGAAATAAAAATATAATTGAAATAAATCATATAAATAATAACGCATTCCCTTTACTGATAAAAGCCTTTTTGAAAGAGTATATTTGATTCGTCAACTTTTAGCAGCACATTAGCATATCAATGTCTTCAGATAGACTAAATGGATTTCATGGCATCTTTAAAAAGGAAGAAGTGACTCATTCATGTTTTCTTTCCATTTCAGTTTTGGTATTTGTTTGCATTTTTCGAGTGTAGAATCTGACAGAGTATGGCGAATGATGAATGAAGCTGATCATTTAACCAAGCGGACAAACACATTAGCAAAGTGTGTGAGAGAGCTTTTCTTGACAAACAGCCCCAACGGGACCAACTTTCTCACAGCTCATTAAAACAGGAACCCCAGACATCCTTCCACGCCGATTATGTCAAGTCGGTTATGACAGACTTGAGCGATGGCGATTCTGTTCATATAAAAACAACTGTCTGTTGAGTTTGGGTTTCAGTCTGTCGATGTAGGCTGTCTGTAAATGTGTTTACGGGCTGTTTTTGTTTTTTGACCGAATGATCCTGAGAAATGAGGATGATAAGGTGCTATAAGTTATGTTGATAAGACACACAGTTGTGCTTAAAGTCCCTATGAAATCAAAATTGAAGTTTTTATGGGTGTGAAATTGTTGCACACTTAGGCCCTGTTCACACAAACAAGGGTATTTTCAAAGCCACCTTTTTTTTTTTTTTTTTTTTTTTTTTTTACGAGGTTTCACTGTTTGTCCCTATGAAATCGTAGTGTCAGGTGACTGAACCTGAAACTTTCTGAAAACTCAGGTGAAGATTTTTCAAAACTCATGTGGTTGGCATGCGAGCTGTTTTCTCCGTTCTGATTAGTCAAGGCGTCTGGGTTTAGACCAAACATGGAAGACGTAAATGAGGCAAAATTCCGCACATTCGCAGCAAACGCATCACATATTTTGTGTCGTTCGCCCAGGGGATGGTTAATCCACCTCTGTTTTCACGTTTGCATTCATTTGTATGCAGTTTACAAATACTTAATTCCCTGTTTGGTGTGAACCTAGCATAAAAGTGTCATTATCGCCGCCTGTTGGTTCGGCGTGCCCTTAACATGCATCACACTGGTTTCTTCAAGACGAAGATATTGAGATGAGAAAACTCTGGTTATTTTTAGAGAGTTAGGAATCGATCATGAGCTGATGCTGGAACAGCTGAGAACAATCATAAGCACGTGATTCTCTCGAAATTTGTTTAGAAATAAACTTCACGTAGGGAAAACCCTCATGTCCATTCGTACATGGCCTTAGTTGGAAGTTTTTGTATGCAATTTTTTTATATTCATGTACCATGTATAAAATGTTGGCACAATCCTTGAATCCGTTATCGAAAAAATAAATAATGCAAATTTAAGTGATGCGTTCTCCTCTCTCTGCAAAAAAGGAAAAGAAAGAAAAAAAACTGTGTCTATTGAATTGATCTTGAACAGAGACTGGCTGTATGTCGACGATATGAACACATACACACACGGGAAAGATGTGTGGCATGTGTCAGGCATTGACAGCAGCATACAACAGGCTAAAGCAGTGGTTCATAACCATCTGACTCAATCTGTCCTCATAATTCGCACTTTGTTTTTCATAAAGTGCTCCCTGCTGGAAAACAAAGTGGATTAATTTTACACAATTCTAGATTTTGGCATTCACTTGTATGGTGGATGTGAATTATCAGAACGCCTCTGAAAATGCTTTCTACGGATGTGAAAAAACTAGAAAATATTGTACGAGTTCAGTTTCGGAAGTTTTGGAGGCATGGTGTAAATGTGATCAAACACAATGTGAGATTGAATTATTAATTTTGGTGAAAATGTGCAAAAATTACAGATAATTTCAATATTCATTAGTATCATACTGTATGTTAAAGTTATCTATACGCCAGTGTGTTCCAAAGCAATGACAGTACTTATTTAGAAGATATAGCATTCAGTCTTAAAGTTTCACTTCTTTGCCAATAAAAATCAGCGATTATTACATCACCCTGCACTTCAGTCTCTCATCAGATCTTCTGACCAGTCAAAAGCTCTTCAATAATGCAAGATGCCTGTGAAATCTGTGTCACTTCAACACTTGTAACCGAATGATCACACCATATATCTGTTGAAATTAAATCACACTTTGATTGACAAAGCTGCACATTTCAAAGCCCTCTTAATGGTCCCATAAAATTCAAACAATTTTTTTTTAGATGTGTGTATCAGTATTGTTGGTTTTCAGATATCTATTAGCTTGTGTGCTCCAAAACAGTGACAAGATTTGCATTTAGAAGATATAAAACTGATATAAACATGTAAAGCTTGTAGTTTGTCACTTCCCCCTAAATGGATCAACGGTTTTATTCACGTCACCTCATACTGCAGTTTCTCATCAAATCATAACCAATCAGATGCTCTCTAGTATCTGACGTGCCCCACCCCCTACAAGATGCTTTTCATTTGCTTTTCATTTGATGCCCTTCATCTCAACCACTCTCACTGTCAAAGTTGTGGTAAAACAAAACGCTATTTGCTGTTTTTTTAAAGGGGAGGAGCTACATTATGTCCCACCATCTCTTCGTGTTTCGGTTGAGATTACGTCAAACATTTAAGCTACTGTAGTTCTAGTAGTGTCACTTGAGACTCGAGTGGCCCAAACTGGTCGCTTGTGGGAGTTTTGGGCAGTTTGTGTTTGGATTTAGCAACCAGCATGGAGTGGGCTTCCTGTTTACACACGCACGTTACATTCAAGTCAAGCTTTTCATGCTGCTTTTGATCTTTTGAAGGCTCGATTGAAGGCTCTTTTGACGGTGAAAAGGTTAATTGGACCAACCTGGGAAATAGCTTGAAAGTCTTATTTTGTTTACATAAATAAATCAATTCTTTTTTGCTCTAATTTGAGCTAAATTAAAAAAAGTTGTTACAGTTTTTTAACATCAGAAACTGAAAATAAAAAATATGTATTAAAAATACACACCGATATGAAAAAAAGACTCTTTAGCACACTGTAAAAAAAGATCTTGCTGCCCTCAATGTTTTAGTTAAATCAAATGAACTATTCTAGTCATCTCAACTTACATGAATCAAATTGACTAAAATACTTTGTATAACTTTAATAATTGTTGAAATCTAAGTTAAAGCAACTTCAAATATTTGTTGTCTTGACTTTTTGTCGTTAAATCTTTTAGTGTACTCTATAGCAGTGTTTCTCAACTGGTGGGTCGCGACCCAAAAGTGGGTCGTGGAAACAATTTTAGTGGGTCATGGAGTGTGTGTAAAACATTCATTTTTAACTTATTTTGCATATATTTTTATTTTGAAATGCTCATACCGGACTTTTATTTTGAAATGCTATGAAATTGTATTTTGTAATATTTGTATAATTTGATACATTTTGTCCAATGAAATCAATAAAAAATTGTTTATTTGTAAGTCTTGGTGATTTTCTTATAATTTTTCTGTCACTACTTGTGTATGTTAACAAATAAATACAAATAAATTTATTATAATTCCTAAAATTAAAATATAGTTCCTAAAAAATTTGGGTCGCGGCTTGATGACCATGTAAAAATGTGGGTCCCATGGCCAAACCAGTTGAGAACCACTGCTCTATAGAACTCTATAGTAGCAAAATTATTTTTGTTTTTGTGAGTTTTTGTACAAAGAAAAAATACTTTGAGACCACTAAACAATATAATAATAATATAATTAAGTAAATAAATAAATAAAGTAAGTAAATGAATACATAGCCTGATTTTAGCTTAATTAGAAAGATTGCTAAATGTAGTATCGTCAAACAAACAAATAAAGTAATAAATAGTCTGCTTTGAGCTAAAGTAGCAAAACTCACAATCCACATTAATCCCAGCAACTCCTCTCACAACTCTTGTCTTACGATCCAGTGGTGTCTTTGGTCTAGAACAGGGGTGTCCAAAGTTTTTTGGCCGAGGGCCAGATGCAAAAAACAACACGTTGTCCCGGGCCAAATTTTACAATTTCACAGAAAG
>CAIGQQ010038113.1:4159893-4171901 GCA_903798035.1 Danio albolineatus
ATATTCAAGCACACACAGACGCTCTCTCACACATGCAAGTACACACACATGCACAGATACACACAAATACATATAGATTTGTATACAAGCATAGGGATACACACACAGATCATATTCATACACACCCATTCAGATGCATGTATACACCCAAACACACATGTTCAGGTCACACAAACATAAACACACACACACACAAATATACACAAACAAACATGTACAAATGCACACAAACTTACGTGCAGAGATATAACACAGACAAATATCCAAATGCACACAAACACACACACACGCACACACACAGGTTCAAAGAATTACACATAAATACTGATTGTACCGTACATTCAAATGCACAAACACTGTGATTACACACAGACACACACACATAATATACTCAAAATACACACACTGCGACACAAAGAAACAGATTATACACAAACACACACACACACACACACACACACACACACACACAGAAAAATGCATGCACACAAAAATAAATGCACATGCACAATATATGAATGCATGCCGTCAAACATGCACATACATACACACACACACACACAAGATATACAGTATAATTATATACACTCTTACAAATTCATATACAGAAAAAAAGGCTTAAAAATGCATATAAAAATTTAACTCACGCACACACACACAATTTTTTGGTATATTTATTTGATTTTAGATTTTAATTAGTTTATTTATTGCAATGAACATATATTTACAATGATTTAATTATTTGAAATTCATTCATTCATTCATTTTCTTTTCGGCTTTGTCCCTTTATTAATCCGGGGTTGCCACAGCGGAATGAACCGCCAACTTATCCAGCATTTGTTTTACGCAGCGGATGCCCTTTCAGCTGCAACCCATCTCTGGGAAACATCCATACACACTCACTCACAAACACACACTATGGACAATTTAGCTCACCCAATTCACCTATACCGCATGTCTTTGGACTTTAGGGGGGAAACCGGAGCACCCGGAGGAAACCCACGCAACCACGGGGAGAACATACAAACTCCACACAGAAATGCCAACTGGCCCAGCCGAGGCTCGAACCAGCGACCTTCTTGTCGTGAACGTGCTACCCACTAGGCTACCGTGGCGCTTTATTTGAAATTGTTTTTTTTTATTATTTAGTACTGTGTTGTTGTTGTTGTTAATTATTTTGAATAAATTGATGGATGATTTTATTAATTTGCTACATTAAGTAAACGAAAATGCTAAAATAAGATACATTTTTATTTTTCATTTAATAAGGATTGTTTTAACGGTTTTAGTCTTGACTGTAATAACCCTGCAAGCAACATGGTTTAAAATCCAAAGAGTTTCAAGCCGTGACTCAAAAGTGAACGTGAAGCCAAACATCTGCCAACCTTTCACTTCCACACCCTTGCACTTTTTCTCTATATCGTCTCCCTCATTCTTCAGCCTGGAGTGGAGGAAGGATTTATTGTATCGGCGTTCAGATAACAATGTTTTGGAATTGGCCTGATAACAACTGGAGGTTATTAACATTCCTTCTCTGGCAATGATATTTTACGAGGATTTGCAGTAGCAGCTGAACTAGGGTGAAGTCATTCTGGCCTCATGTAATGGATCAGTTTAGTTTTTGTCTCACATAATCACACTTTATGGTCGTGTCACTGAATAAACAAGACACAAATTAGCTGTCGGTGATTCTATTTTATTTTAGACATTCCTGACAATATATGAGATACTGATTGTTTTTTTAAAACAAAGTACTGTGAGGTAAAATGATCTGAACTAGGGCACAGAATTCTTTAATAATTGTTTCCAAAATGCAATAACTGAGTTTTAAGATACTGTTATTCTGAATTTAAAAATATATATTGTATTATTGATTAATGCTGGATGATATTATTTACTTATTTAATGTTTTTAAGCATATTTCATTATTATCTTGAATAATGAATAGTGAATTTCAACCCCATAAATTCAAAATAGTTTTTTATGAAGCAGAAAAAAAAAAATATATATATATATATATATATATATTAGTTAATATTATATAAATATATTAATTTAATAAAATACCCTTTTGTTTACGTTATTGTCTTTTATAAGTTAATTCAGCATTTTTTTTTTTTAAGTATTTTCACTAAGATTTTATGGCCCCCAGAATATTTAGTGGTATAAATATCTTCGAATACAACCATCAAATGAAATCCATCAAGACTACTAAAACTTGTTACAATCTTGTTTGAGTTTGGTGTTTATTTCAGAATTGTTAGGTTTTACCTGTGTTTATATACTATTGAATGTCTGATTATCGCGTTAGCTTGCATGTTCATAAACAGTGCTTCTAACACTTATTTCTACAGCTTCTTCACCTGTTCTTGTAATAATAGATTTTTGCTTAACTTGTTTTTTTTCTCTTTTTTCAACAAATTTTAAATGGTGCCCTCATGGAAAAAAGCATGGAAAGCTGGGAAAATATTGAAATGAAGGGGAATTATTCTTATTATAAATGGCAAAAAATAATGTTAATGTCAATTAAAAAAAAAATAATGTTGACATTTTTTTTATTTTGTTATTTATTTTTAAAAATAAATAAATAAAATAAATCCCTCTTGCACCCCCTTGTGGCCACAAAGATTTATCGTACGGTTTTTGCTGATTTATAAAGAACATAGAAATTAACTATCAGAGCATTTCTGTGGAATAAATGGTTTTATTTGTCGTTCTGCAGCTCCAGACGGATGCAGAGAAACACTCTGCAGTGAAACAAAATCCCAGCTGGTCCTGTAAAGACCTTAAACGTGTTGAAGGTGGATCAGACGGTGGCGTAAAAATGGAGACCACGACTAAGTGGAACAACAGGTCAGATTTCTCAGATGAATCCGAACGGAGCTTAATGGGTCGCAAGACCCCTACCATCTCCCAGACGGGCTCTTGGAGACGGGGAATGACCGCCCAGGTGGGCATCACCTCGCCACGAACCAAGACCACAACACCCTCAAACTGCAACGCTCTCAAGACACATGGTAACAGTCTTCTCTATTAGCATCACCTCATGTACAAAATTTGGAAAATGGACAAAAACAAATGACGTACTATTCTGGATGTCAGTGGGAAATACAAAAATTTACATATTTTTTATGTAATATTGATTACAATTTATTACTTTTGAATGTATGTATATTATTTAAATTCTTAATTCTGTTTTTTAATTATCTTTCTCTTTCAGTTTAGCTGTAATTATATGGTAGCTTACATTTTATTTACTTTCCGTAATTTTGATTTACTTTTTTATATGTAATTTCTCAAATATTTCAGCTTGTTTAAGATTTTATTGATTATGATATTTCAACTTACCCTTATTTTATTTTTGTTGTTTACAAGTCATTTCATTTTCAATAATATAACATTTTATTTCATTTTTGTTTGAATGTTCAAAAACAAAACAGTAGTTTCAACAGTAATAACACTGTAAGAGCCACAACAATTTCTAAGTGTTTTCCTGAGGCATAACAGGCAGGCAAAAAGATCTCTATCTGCTCACACACTGAACTATAACACCTACATTATCTTGAGCTGTGTGTTCAGATAAGGCTTATTTTCAGACGAGTCTTGACACGGACCATGCAATTGTATTCAAAACCATCAAAATCATTGTGCTTGACAGTTCATGTCCTTGATCATCCCACAGGTAAGACAGATGACGCCAAGGTATCAGAAAAAGGACGCTCTAACAGCACCCACTCCATAACTGTAGACGACACCAAGAAACCTCCTCTCAATTCAACCGCACGCACACCAACAAGCACTTTTGGCTTCAAGAAAGCCCCGGGAACAATGGCAACAATTACAGCAAGCGGTGCTGTGGTAACTAGCGGCTCTGCTACAGTGGGCAAGATACCTAAATCTGTGGGCTTCTCTGGGAGTCGAATTGTGTGTCGGCAGACAACTGTCGATGATGGATACCTTCCCCCAAGTGCTCGGACAACACTTCAGTATCGGAGTTTACCAAGACCTAGCCGAACTGGTGCCACTCGCTGTTTAAATCGCCCCAACAACTCAAACTTTGATTCTAGTTTTTGTAACAAAGGCACTGCCACACTTCCCAACCCTAAGAGTCGCAACTTAGTCAAGTCCCCTGTGGGAGCTACTAACCAGACAGACCGGGAAAAGGGGATCTTTTCAGATGTGGATAACCAGGTACTTAAGACTAGTCAGTCGGGGATGCAAACTGGAAGGCAAACAGGAGGAAAGTATCCAGAAATGTCTTCGCCAACTTTTCGTAGGTAAGTTGAAATATTTGCACAGCGGTTCTCGACTCGACTTTGTGACTGATAAAGCATATGTTGTCGTGTCTGTGTAAACATCCTAAAACGAGTCTTTCAAAACAACGGTCATGCACATGCAAAGTACATCTTTTGAGTGGTGTAGGTTAAAGGCAAATGGCAAAAGGCAAACAAACACACATCAATGGTGTAGTATGTGGTAGTGTTGCTGTTGCTGTTTGCTAACACTTCATCAAAATAGTGAGGATTTACTTCATTTTACTACTAACAGCTGAGATCCATCTGACACATGGTAAATTCTGTATATACTGTACATCAGTGCCATGAGTTTACCAAGACCTAGTTGACCTAGTTTTGAACATCACTTGTTCAGTTCACTCCAAAAACTCGAGTTACAATGCTGTTTTTTGCAGTAAATGTACCCATTCGAGTCACAACTTAGGTACCCAGTAGGTACTACTAACCAGGTGTCTCAAACACACTTGGAAGCTAGCAATTTGAATATAACTCAGTTGTGTTATATTACAAATTCATTTTAATCTGTCAGTCAGACAGATTTTAGAAACATCCACAAAATCAGTTGATCGAGTAGTTTAAATTGTTCATAATTGTTCATCCCATCAGAAGGATTTGCAAACTAAGGCTCGATCACACAAAACACATTTTTTGGTAGGCACCTCTATTAATCATGAGCAGTTTAACCTGCCCGCTATACCTTGTGATTTCCTGGATCTGTATTCTATTCAATTCAATTCAATTCACCTTTATTTGTATAGCGCTTTTACAATGTAGATTGTGTCAAAGCAGCTTCACATAGAAGGTTATAGTAAATTGAAATTGTCAGTCCAGTTATTAATGTTTGAGTTCAGTTCAGTTCAGAGTTGTTTAATATTCACTACTTAGAGTCCAAACACTGAAGAGTAATCCATCGGTGCGCAGCTCTAGCTGCAGTCTAGTCGGACTACTGCTGAAAAAAAGTCCATTGTGAGTAAAAGAATATGCCCGACATCATGTACTCCGGCACCAAGGCATTTGATGCAGTGGTTGCCTAACAACACATTAAAATACACAGCACACTGCTCCTTTCAAAAGTCTTCCGAAAAGGCAGTGCAGTGCACCTTGCAGTTTCAGAGCTAAAAAGTTTAAGTGTGTTCGGTGTTATTGAAGCATAACTTGTTAGTTAGGGGTTTGAATCAGACTCAATCAGTAATTAATACTGTATATAGCATAGACTTCAATGACTTTATTACTGGAGTTTATCAAGGTTTTGTTGCATCAACACCACTTACTGTTCAAATCACTACAACAATTCAAGCTTTGACATTTGTGCCCAATCCTAAGAGTTGCAACTTGCTCATGTCCCCAATGACTATAGGCAGAGAGCAGCTGATGTGGATAACTGGGTACTTAAGACTATGTAGATGGGGACGCCAATTGGGCAGCAAACGTAAGGGAAAAATCCATAAATGTCCTTGTACTTTCTAACTTCTAGTTTCGCTTATGAAGACTTGAAAGACTGTTGATGTGAAATGTATTTAGCGAAGCATACTCAGTGTGGATGAAAGCATAATTTTAGGGCACTCAAATATTTGCACAGCGGTTCTCAGCTGTGCTGTGTGGGTTCCAGAATATGCTCCTGCTTGGTTGTTGGATGATGTTCACAGGAGTTACTGTTTATCTGAGCCATTTGATATTAGCTGAGATTCTGAGGCTTGAAAGGCATCTTCTGGCCACCACAAGTGATTTCTTTTAGGGCTTCTTGATGTTTCTCTGAGACATGGCACAGACCAAGAAGCTAGTGTTTGTTCTAGCTGATTAGCTTGCTAGCTCTGACTGATTGCTCCATTAGTTAGTAGAACCAGACTACAGATAGACTGATGCTATCTTAACTGGTCATTCCATGAAGTAATGACAAAAATCAGATACCAGACTCTCTTTACCTCATATTTTCTTAAGGGAAGAACAGGGGTGTCCAGTCTTATTTCTGGCGAATTTAGCAACTTTGCTTTTTTTTTTAGTATTCCTTGAAGACTTGGAGGTCTTGTTCATGCTTGTCCTTTTTTCAGTCAGATTCATATAATTTAGTCAAATTTAAACTGCTACCTTGTAAGTTAGAGACAGTTTTGTGAATCATTTTGACCAACAAACGTAAGAGTCATTTGTTGGTAGAACAGTAATCGATGCATATGCTAAATCTGTTTTCTGTTGATATGTAAGCCAGTGAATAAATTGTTTCATGTGAGCCATTTTGTCCATATGATACAATATTTACATTTATTAATACAGCAGACTTACAAGTGAGGGTGTAGTGTAATTTAGTCATGTCCTTCCAGCTGCAACCCAACACTGGCAAACACCATGCACTCAACATTTCACACACATACACTACGGCCAATTTAGCTTGCCCAATTCACCTATAGCACGTCTTTGGACTTGAGGGGGAAACCTGAGCACCTGGAGGAAACACACACGAACACACAAACGAGGAGAACATACAAACTCCACACAGAAATGCCAACTGACCCAACCAGGGCTCCAACCAGTGTCCTTCTTGCTGTGAGGTGTTTGTGCTACCCACTGCGCCACCATGGCACCCTAGTCTAATTTAGCGAGATTAAAATAATAAATAAATTTTAAAAAGTAAGTTAACAAGTGAGTTTGAGACAGTTTTGTTCATTTTTTGCTCTGAATTATCAGACAAACTTGTTCAGAAGAGTCATTTGTTACTGAAACAGCCACTGCAGCCTGCGTTATTAAGTTTCTAGTATGAAATAGCGAAGAAAGTTTGTTAGCCTGTCTCACTCACCAATTCAGCCATTACATTTAGTTATTTTTACTAATTAAATCTCATTGAACCAACTAACTTAACAATGGGTTTGAGACTGTTTCTGGATTCATTAAAAATGTGTTCATAAGAGTCATTTGTTTGCAGTTCAGTCATTGCAACCCATAATATAATTAATTCTTTTACTAACTAAGTCTGATTCAAAGCCATAAATTTACAAGCAGTTGTAACAATATAGTCAGGTATCTCAATCTTCTCAATTGTCTCATTGTTAAATCTCTCTATACACTTTACATCCAGACTCTTTGGTACTAAATCTTGCAACAAGCAAGGGCCGGTCACCACCATGGAGAACATGAAGAATTCCACAGTCATCTCCAATCCCCATGCCACATCAATCCAACAGAATGGATCTCTTGACTCAAAATCTGTTGCCAGCGGTCCAGATTACGGTGAAAATCTGACGGTGCCCTCTGGAGCTCATGGAGAACAGACCCTTTCCTCTGTGATCTCCAGTCCAGGATCAGCTTTCTCTCCTTGGGGAGGCAAGGGTGGATTGGATTTCTCTTCGCAGAGCTCCAACCACACCAGCAGTGACTCCATAGATGTGTGCTTGGGAAAAGAGGATTTATGTCTTAACCGCGTCAACAGTGCCAGAACCGGCCTCTCAGACAGGTGAGATACTGGTTGTTTCTGTTAACAGCTGTTTATGACTTGCAAGTAAGGTTTACATCTGTACTCTTGATCTGTCTTCCACTCCAGTTACGCCTCTTTAATCATTTCTTTATCTACTGTCCCTTCTTCTGTCACTTTTATCTGCTTCTTTTTTGTTTTGTCTGCCCTGTGCCCTCCTCTAGCCCTCACTCTTCTCCCTCTGCTAGCCCTAAATTTACCCACAACACGCTGCCGCGGAAGCAGGACAGGTAAAGCTATATTTGTGGACAAATGATTAGTTGTGCTTTGTGTTTTTGTCTTGCAAGTGTTAGCAAGTGTGATCAGGGTTGCCAAAGAAAACAGATTTACAGAACAATTGAAAAATGAGGACAACTTTGTGTAATTTATATATTTGGCTTGAAATCATTGTGTCCTGCATGTAACAGATATTGTGTAGGCATTGATTTATAAACAAATCACTATTTTTAACTGGTTCTGGCAACCCAGGCTCATTATGGCTACATATCCCTGCATACATTTCTGAAGAGAGTGAAATACATCCCAGGAGGTAGTTTTTTTTGCAGTTTTTGTTTTCGCGAATCCACCAGAGGATGCTGTGTACGCTTCTGCAGATCTCAAATTTCTCTCGCGAGTGCCTTTCACACCGCCTTCACCAGAAGTAGATGTTGACTGACTGACCAACCGACCGACTATTCCCCCCACTCACCCCATTCCCTAAACCCAGCCGATATTGTTTTCAAAAGCACATATTGACCCACTCACCGCCTTTTCTAAACCCAATCAACAGTGTTTTCAAAAGCAATCAAGAAAAAGAAAATCCCTCGCAGCCGCCTGATTTTTACCATGTTTTGAGGTCTTACTATGTTCTCACTCTGTTATTTACTTGTTTATTTAATTTTTTGCCTCTTGTTTTTGTTTTACCTGCTTCCTAGAAAGTGGTCAGCTGGTAGCGCGGAAAGAAACAGAAGCCGTAGGTGGCGTCATACCGCCTCGTAGTATTCGTTTTAAACACAAAATGCAGCCATGCGTACTGTAACTGTCTACATAATCCGCTCTCTCCAGAAATGTATCCGGGCTATGTATTCACAATGAGCCTGTGTTGGGTTCTGGATAGTCAAAAAGACAAAACTTTCTGCTATGTACCTTGTTTACTCAGGGGATGTTTTTGACCTCAAATGAGTTTTCTGCTCCAGTTGAATTTTTTGAACTTGCGTGGAAGACTCGATTGAAGCATATTCTGCATGATTGCAACAAATAAATAATCCTCTGTTAATGCATTGGGATTGACTTTGCATGTAATCTACTTGTGCAAATACACAATGATTTCACTAAAATGGAAACATACTCGCAAAAATGCACTAAAGTGGAAAATAGTAGTGGTATGCATGCCAGGCCAGTAGATGGTGATGTCACTTTGGAAAGAAATACTATTCATGTTTGCTCATATGGTTTTGGAGTCTTATTATTGTTTTGGTTGTCAAATACTTGCGCAAGCCTACTAAATGAATATGTAATATGCATGAGCAAAAGATTTACTTAATTTTAGGGCTGCACGATACTGGAAAAATGTGACATTTGTTGTTTTGTTGTTTTCTGTGATACATTTTGCGATACTATTTCACCAGATGGTTTAAATAGCTCTATTTGGAAATTATTAATTGGGATTATTTTGTAGGGACGTGAATCATGCACAAAGTATAATAAACAAATTACAAGTGTAGATAAATACAAAAGAAGTAGTTCATTCCGCTGTGGAGTCCCTAGATTAACAAACGGACTAAGCCGAAAATGAATGAATGAATGAATAAATACAAAAGAGCAAAGTTAAAAGTGAATTTCAAATTTTTGAAAATTGAAACATTTTTATAAGCAGTGCTTCATGACTTTCTGGCAATTACAACCATATTCAGGTACAGAATTTGAATAATCAAATCAAATAAAAAAAAACATTATTACTAAAGGCTGAATGCTTAAAACATACTTGTAATACTCAGTCACAGGCTTTAAAAGCACATCAAATGAGAAACTTTCACTATTATGGTTCAGCTCTGTAGTGATGCCACAAATCTCGGGTCCTGAACTGTTATGCTGATCGAATATAATACGGACTCAAAGTTGTAGATCCTGTGATGTGACTATTGCGGATGTGACTATCTGTTTCTTTCCGCGCTACCAGCTGACCACTTTCTAGGAAGCAGGTAAAACAAAAACAAGATTGCGGATATCGATGCTGATATTGTGCAGCCCTACCTAATTTCAAAACAATTCTCAAAGGTTTCTGTGTTCATGTTATGTAAATGATTGGTGAAAATGACTAAAATGTTTTCAGGTATCAGTTGAAAACAGCATTGTGTAAACAGCCTTTGTTCAAATTAGATGAATTACTGGATCAGTGAATCATTTCTTAGTGCACATTTGACTCTTCACTGAAATATGTTTTTTTTTTTTTTTTTATGAATGTCATATTTAAAATGAAGAACAAAGCATTATCTGGAATTAACGGTTTGTAAAAGTGTTTATAATAAGTGAAGTTTGTTTATAAACTAATGTCAAGAGGATCACGTGCAGATGATTGCTTGCAGCTGGTCCCGCATTATTAATTTATGATTTACCAATCAGATGAGTCCTAAGCCACTATATATACCCTAAGTTCCATATCACAGCCATCTTCGTTTTGAAGAATCCCCCTCCACCCCTACTCCTCCTCCTTTCCTAGATGGGTGGCACAGTAGCCCAGTGGTTAGCACTGTTGCCCCACAGCAACAATGTCATTGGTTCTAGTCCTTACCAAGCCAGCTGACATTTCTGTGTGGAGTTTACATGTTTTCCCCGTGCTCACGTGGGTTCCCCCGGGTTCCCCGGTTTCCTCCCACCGTCCAAAAACATGCAACTTAAGTTAATTGACAAATCCAAATCGACACCATAGACATGCTCCTAGTAAGTAGTTATCTTTTCATAGCAATCACTATCCGTTCATTAGATCTACCTGAGCTCAAACTCTCCTCTCGCCTTGCAAACGGGAGGGAGCCCTGGCCTCGAGGATCTTATGAGCTCAGGGCTCTCTCCTGGGACAGCATGCCAAACAAGCTTTATAATCAATCATCAGCTAAGTGTGAACACTTAAAATGATCTTTTAAATTAGTCAACCAAAACAGTAATTTAACTTCTAACTTTATTATTTTAGTAGTTCCTTTATCTTTTCATAATATGACACTGCAGATTGTGTCAACTGGTTTTTGATTCGTTTTGTTCATATGTGGTATTTACTTTGCATGTCCTTGCTGTCCTGGTTAAATATTGCAGAATGTACAGTAAATAAACCTTTGGAGTTTGTAGCTGTGGACTTTTGGTTTTCTGTTACTTTGTGATTTTCCTGGCATAGTGGCGTTTTTCTTGGAGCTGATTTCATGGGAACTTTCAGGCAGAAGAGAAAAACAACCCTGCTTCACACACTCATGTGCACTTGTTTTAAACCTGCAGGTATGGCCATGTGCCGCAGGTCAGAGGTCACGAGGAGGCTCGTGATTGGCTGCGTTCACCCACAGCTGTTGGGCTACAGGATTCAACCAGTTCTTCTCCCTACAATCCCGCATCTGCTCTCAGCTCGCCCTCAGGCGCACGCTTCAACTTTAACACACTTGGTAAACACAAACACAGTCTGCTCAACCTTGCTGGTTTGTGCAATTAGTGCACTGCATATAGTGAGTTTGTATCTTGTGATTTTAAAATATAAATTTAAAATTTTGGCGTCACAGTGAGTAGCACGATTGCCTCACAACAAGAAGGCCGCTGGTTCGAGCCCTAGCTGGGTCAGTTGGCATTTTTTTGAGGAGTTTGCATGTCCTCCCTGTGTTCACTTGGGTTTCCTCCGCATGCTCCTGTTTCCCCCACAGTCCAATGGTGAATTGAATAAACTAAATTGTCCGCAGTGTATGTGTGTAAATGCAAGAGAGTATGGGTGTTTCCCAGTGTTGGGTTGTGGCTGGAAGAGCATCCGCTGCGTAAAACGTATGGATAAGTTGTCGGTTCATTCTGCTGTGGCTACCCCTGATTAATAAAGGGACTAAGCTGAAAAGAAAATGAATGTAATGAATTCATCAGAATCAGAGTTAATTTCTCTTTTTTATTTTGAAAATAAAAAGTTTAATTAATCTTTTAATCTTTTTTTTATCCCATTCAGCATGCAATCTTTCATATTTATTTGTATAATTTTAATATTTGGGATATTAAATAATTATAACATTTTGGAATATATATATATATATATATAT
>CAIGQQ010038113.1:4178492-4190005 GCA_903798035.1 Danio albolineatus
TTTTTAATTGTGCTAGCTAAATGCTAATGTTCAGTGTTGCCTGATACTTCCAACACTTTTATTAGTTTAATGCTAAAGATAAACGGTTCTTTAACATGTCCAGTTTATTTACCTTGTCATAAAATTGTTGGCCTGATACTTCTGATACTTTTATTACTTAAATGCTAAAGATATCGCTTAGCTTTAATAGCCGTTTTGGCTAAATTCAGTGTTGCCTTGGATGTCACAAATCTTATATGTAATGAGAAATAATTCAACAGTTTTATTAAGAAAATATATTTCAAACCATTAATCTTTATATTTTCTTTCTTTTTTTCCTCTCTCTAGCCTGAGGAAAAGGCCCAGACGGAGGTGAGAACTGCATCCCTCATTTCATCTAATGTAAATTATTGAGTGTGTGCCACATGGGAGCCTGTAGACTGTCCAAAACACTGTTTCTTCTCAGCTGGTTTGTAATTTTAAACACACTTTGATGTAACCCTGGTGAAATTTTCCATGTTTGTCATGACGGTCTTCGTGGTAACTGTCCTTGATATCTGCTCTTTAATCTCTGCATTTTATGTCTGCGACCAAGAGTTTCCCTTTCATGCTGATCAAGGGCCAGTCTCTCTTTAGCACATTATTATATGAGAAACCACAAGCTGGTCTCACATTAGCATCAGATGTCAGCTTCTCGCAGCATGACTTGTGTTTGAATATCTAACTTTAATGTGTGTTTAGATCCGTAAGCTGCGGAGGGAACTGGACGCATCACAGGAGAAGGTCTCGGCGCTCACAACACAGCTTAGTGCCAATGTGAGTACATCAGGCATGATTATAGACAAAATATACTGTTAAAGAATGCTGAATCGCTTTTAACCGGTTCACATTCATATTTAATGCATCATCTTCATCATACATGGTTCTTCATTCTTTTTTGATTCATTATGTTTTATGAGTCGAATATAACATTTAAATTACAACCCTGTACACTGTAACACATTTACTATCATCTACATGAAACATTTTTACACTTTAAAATATTGAGTACATTTTAACTTTTAAGAATTAAGTAAGACGGCATTGTGGATCAGTGGTTAGCACAGTCGCCTCACAGCTAGAAGGTTGCTGGTTTGAGTCCCGGCTGGGCCAGTTGGCATTTCTGTGTGGAGTTGGCATTTCATGTTCTTCCCTTGTTCGTGTGGGTTTTCTCCGGATGCTCCGGTTTCCCCCACAGTCCAAAGACATATGCGCTATAGGTGAATGGGGTTAAACTAAATTGGCCGTAGTATATGAGTGTGTATGTGAGTTTGTGGGTGTTTCCCAGTACTGGGTTGCAGCTGGAAGGGTATCTGCTGCATAAAATATGCTGGAATAGTAGGTGGTTCATTCCACTGTGGTGACACCTTTATGAGTAAATATAGTTAATATTCTCAACCAAAGCAACAGATATTCTACATCAGTGAAGCTAATAAAAGAGTGTATTTCATTTACAGGCTGTGTGTTCTATATTTACTTTCTTTTTTACTTATTCTTTTTTTTTAATTTACCATTAACTGCAGGAATCCTTTACAATAATAAAACTACACGATAAACAAAGCGATACGTTTACTTGTATAATTTGTCCACAAATGGAGTTCAACCATACTTTATAAATGACTATTTTTTCAAATACCATTAAAAAAAGTATATGTCAGTAGTTTCACAACTTTAAGATTTGATTGATATTTTGTGTAAAGATGTATCACCAAAAATTGTATTTGTAGTTGACTTTACTTTGACTTTAAAAGTGAGTTAACTTAAGTTGCTTTAAAATTCTTAAATTAATAAACTATGTGTGTAATTATAATAATTAAGTCAACTTAAGTTAATACAGGTTTACGCACTTTAAGTAGAGCAACCGTTATTGATAACAAATAAGTAAAAAAACAAGCATAGATATTATACACCTATACACATTTTCAAAAATTATTCATTCATTCATTTTCTTTTCGGCTTAGTCCCTTTATTAATCCGGGGTCGCCTCAGCGGAATGAACCGCCAACTTATCCAGCATTTGTTTTACGCAGCGGATGCCCTTCCAGCCACAACCCATCTCTGGGAAACACATCCATACCTTCTCATTCACACACATACACTACGGACAATTTAGCTTACCCAATTCACCTGTACCGCATGTCTTTGGACTGTGGGGGAAACCGGAGCACCCGGAGGAAACCCACGCAACCACGGGGAGAACATGCAAACTCCACACAGAAATGCCAACTGGCCCAGCCGGGGATCGAACCAGCGACCTTCTTGCTGTGAGGCGAACGTGCTAACCACTCGGCCACCGTGGCGCCCATTTTCAATAATTAAATTATATAAATAATAACAAACTAATAAGATATTTGTGAAATAACTGTGAGATATATAATTACAAAAGAGTATAATAACTGAAAACTGATATAAAAAGGCATAACTGAGATGTAAAATTTAGATTACAGAAGAGAGAAAATTACTTTTCTTACAACATTATTATTATTATTAATTCATGTATTTTCCTTTTGGCTCAGTCCCATTATTAATCTGGGGTCGCCACAGCAGAATGAACCACCAACTTATCCAGCATATTTTTTACACAGCGAATGCCATTACAGCTGCAACCCATTACTGGGAAACATCCATACACACTCATTTATTCACATACACTAAGGACAATCTAGCTTACCCAATTCACCTATGAGCACATGTCTTTGGACTTGTGGGGGAAACCGGAGCACCCGGAGGAAACTTGCCCCAACACGGGGGGAGAACATGCAAACTCCACACAGAAATGCCAACTGACCCAACCGAGGCTCGAAACAGCGACCTTCTTGCTGTGAGGCGATCGTGCTACCCACTGCGCCACCAAGACACCCATTATTGTTATTATAATTATTAATAATGATAACAATAATAATAATACTTTTAAAACAACACTGAGACATTTTTTACATGAAAATAGACAATCGCGCCAATAGGCTAGTGGTTAGTGCGCCGACACATAACACTGAGGTGATCCTTTGCCGACCGTTCCCCTATCTCTAAACTTCCACTGTCCTATCATAACAAAGGTGAAAACCCTTGAAAAATAATAATAATGATAATAATAATAATAAAACCTCCAATACAGACATAAGCTTAGTGGTTCAATTGCTAATGTTTAAATGGTCACTGGCTTCAGAAATGGTGGGCTTGTGAAATGTTCTGGTTCATGTTGAATATTGTACCATTGTATATTGTATTGTAGTGATTTTACAGCAGTTAAATGATTTTTCTTTGTTCTACTGTTCTGATATCACCTACTGTCTATAGTGAGACACAAAGTTAACGTGTGTGTGCGCCATCAGGGGTGCCGCTAGCAATTTTGAAAAAACATGAGGATGGGCCCCCTACTACCAAGCGAGCTATCCAAACTCTTTGTCTGCAATATAGTTATACTGACCTATGCATTTTATTATTGATTTTGTCCACTACTTATCAGTAGTTAGTAAGAGAAAGGCCATGACTGTAGCTTGTAGATGATTTATTGTTCAAATGTAAATGTAGTACAAAAAAAGCAACAGTAATCAAATATTCACTGAAAACTGTACATTTCTAAACACACAAAACACCAGTGTGTAACTATTTAAATAACTTTACTGCAATAGTGTCTCATACAATGTGCAATACACTGGAACAGTGACAAAAATCAATAAGACACACATTCATATTACAATAAGACCCATAAATAAGCAGAGACCCATAAATGATGCTGAGTGCATCATCCGGGTTATTAAAGTGCACTTATTATTTTTAGAGTTTTCAGTGTGAACGCACTACCTACGCTATTTATACTACAAAATGGCGTAGAATAGTGCATAAGTATTGGATTTGGGACGCAGCTGATGTTAACCTCGAGGACATCGCTGCTTTGACAGTTTACCTGACAGCACTCAACAAAGCATCAACTCTCTTCCCGCTACTGACGGACTGAACCATACAGTGAAAGGAGGGGGGGTGCAATTTGACAGTGACAGACACGAGGGGCAGATATAAGCCGTATTTGTATTTTTTTTTTCTAATAAATTGTTTTACTTGTAATTTAGAGGTACATTCATAATTTAAATTACATTATAGTACTGTTATTAATTATAAAGCAGATCTCTGTCGGCCCCTAGAGTGATGGGCCCTTAGAATCGTCCTAACTTTCCCCCCCTTAGCGGCGCCCCTGTACACCATTAAGTGGAATTATTTGCTCAATAACAACAAATATGAAATCCCGCATGGGGCCTTCACAAGCTAATGAATCGTCACATCCTAAAACCCCTATCCATCCGTCAGCGCTCACGCAGGCTTCACAAACAAAACCATTGACTTCTGCACTTGTGTTAAAGCATTTCACACACGAATGCTACTCTTCTTGGATCAAAACCCTTTGAGGAAGCTTTATTGAGGGTTATCTGATGTTTAAAACAGCACATGCCCAAACACATAAACCTCTGGAAGTCATCCAGATCTCCAGTCCCCTGATTATCAGCTCGTGTTGCACTTGATATGATTGTTGTGTATGAGACCGGTTGTTCGTTTTTTGTGGTGGGTACAACTGAACAGAAATCAAGTACACTTCAGATTTGCGTAAACGCAGTTTATCAGGTCAGAGATGTTGACAGGCAAAGTTAAAAACACTGGAGCGGTTATGTGGCAACCTCTGAATCATTACCCGTCTCTGAGGAGGGTCTGTGACAGGACTAAAGCAAAGAGCCACAGACACAAGCAGAGACAATGGAGGAAGACTGAGTTCAGAGAGGTGGGCTGAAGGTCTTACTTCGGTTTCCTGTTTGATTTGGATGTTGTGTTGAAGGAGTATGAAGATTTTGTTTTGTTGTTGTTGTTGTTATTGTTGTTTTGTTTGAGGATTCCAATTTTTGTTTGAGCATTGTGTTTTTAGATGAAAGATTCTGGTTTTAGTCTAAAGATTCCTTTATTGGTTTTGAGGATTGTATTTTTAGCCAAAAGTTTAGTTTTATTTAGTCTGAGGATTCTGATTACATTTTTAATTTGGGGATTCTGTGTTTAGTTTGATGATTCTGTTTTAATTCGATTGTATTTCAGTCTTGGGATTTATTCATTGGTTTTTGTTCATTTATAAAACTCTTATTGGAAAAACTCCACTATATTTACAGTCACTTCTTAACATTCAGGAAGTACGTCGAACTCTGCGCTCTAGTAATTTTATTAACCTTTGCTTACCCAAAGTTCGCACTTCATTTGGTCGCAACTCTTTTCAGTTTCAGATCTTAAAGCTCAGCACTTTCATTCCACTATCATCTTTTAAAAATTCAATTCAGTTTTTCGTTGGTTTTATATGTTATTATCTGCATTTGTGAAATTGTTATTGTATTGTGTCCCTGCTCCCTGTACTGTAGCTGCTTTTTATGTTGCCTCTTGGCCAGGTTGTCATTGTAAATGAGAACTGGTTCTCAATTGACTTACCTGGTTAAATAAAGGTTATTATTATTATTTAGTTTTTAGTTTGATAATTCTGATTATAGTGTTATAGTCTGATTTTAGTGTGATTCTGTTGTTAGATTGAGCTTTCTGTTTTCAGTCATATTGCATTTTTCGTCTGGTGATTCAGGTTTATTATTTGATTAATGCATTTTTAGTCTGAGGATTTAGTCTTGGGATTTTATTTTTAGTTTATTTTTTAGTTTATTTCGATAATTCTTAGGTTGAGAATTCTGTTTTCAGTCTAATTCAAGTTTAATCTGATAATTCCGTTTTTATTCTGTGGATTCCAATATCGTGGGTTCCATTTTTAGTTCTGGGATTTTGTTTTTAGTTTTAGGATTCTATTTTATTAGTTTGTGGATTATTTTTTAGTCTGAGGATTCTGTTTTTACTTTAAGGATTCAGTTTTCTGAGTAATCAATTTTTAATCTGAGGATATTATTTTTAGACTGAGGATTCAGTTTATCAATTGAGGTTTCGGTTTTAATTTAACAATTCCATTTTTAAACTAAGGATTTATTGTTTATCTGAAGAAGGTTCTATTTTTAGTTTGGGGATTCTGGTTTCAGTCTTATTCTCTTTTTAGTCTGATGATTCAGTTTTGATTCTGAGGATTACGCTTTTTAATCTGAGCATTCTGTTTTTAGTTGATGAATTCTGTTTTTAGGCTGAGTATGTTTTAGTCTGAGAATTCTTTTTTTTTCCTATTAAAGAAAATAACTGAATAAAATGAAGGTATTTATTATCCATATATTTACATTACCTTCATATATTTACATAATAAAGTATTAAAAGTTAGTAATAAATAAGTATTTATGTAATTAACAAGTATTTACTATTTTGTAGTTTTAGTTTTTATTATAAGTTAATTCATTCATGCATTCATTTTCTTTTCGGCTTAGTCCCTTTATTAATCTGGGGTCTCCAGAGTGGAATGAACCACCAACTTATCCAGCATATGTTTTACACAGCGGATGCCCTTCTAGCTGCAACCCATCTCTGGGAAACATCCAAACACACTCATTCACACTCATACGGACAGTTTAGCTTATCCAATTCACCTATACCTTATGTCTTTGGACTGTGGGGGAACCGGAGCACCCGGAGGAAACCCACGCGGGGAGAACATGCAAACTCCACACAGAAACGCCAACTGACCTAGCCGAGGCTCAAACCAGCGACCCTCATGCTGTGAGGTCACAGCATTACCTACTGTGCCGCCACATCGCCTTTATTATAAGTTTTATAGTTTTATTTTTATTAAAAGTATTAGGTTGAATTGTGATTAAGATGGTTTCATCAAAGCAAGAAAGTCGCTGGTTCGAGTCCTGGCTGGACCAGGACTAACTTTCTGTGTGGAGTTTGCTTGTTCTCCTCATGTTCAGGTGGGTTTCACAAAAGATCCTTTGTGTGGGCTCCAGTTTCCACCATAGTCCAAAGACATGCAAAATAGATTCATTGGATAAACAAAATTGGCAGTAGCAAAAGCAGGGAATAAGCCAGAGGAAAGTGTGGGTTAAACTGTTGTTGAATTTGAAAATGTAATATAAAATTGCTTTTAAAAAGAAATGTTCTGTGGGGTGGTTTTTGTTCACACGAGTTTAAGTTTTACAATTTTGCACTGCAGATTAATGGTGCTTTAACCAGTTTATGCTGCCTAACAACTCAAGTTCATGCCACAGCTTGTCTTTATCACAAAATCCAGTCTCTCACAGACATATCTGTCAATTTCTGATGTTTTATTGTTACCATACGACCCAGGTTTCTCTACAGATGTGATCATACTTTAGTCAGCTGGTCAACATTTGTTTAAATGCTCTTCTGCTTTGAGTCTTTCCATATTAAAGTAAATCAGATTTATTTTGTAAATGAAATTGTGTGTGTCCTCAGGCTCACCTCGTGGCGGCTTTCGAGCAGAGCTTAGGAAACATGACCATCCGGCTGCAGAGTCTGACAACAACAGCTGAACAAAAGGTGTGTTTGTGAGCAAAAGATCTAATAAAGAATTCATCAGAAAGATACGAAAAACCTGACAAATGTATATCAGAAAACCATGTCTCAATAAAGTTTCATTTAGTAATTCAAATTTAGTTTAAAGATATAAAAAGGATCCTAAAAATTATCAAATTGACTGACCTGAGTGACATTTGTCTTCAGTAGAACATTTTAAGTGAAACTTTGAAAAAAATAAGTCAACAGCACTTTGTAAAGGCAAAACAAAATGAATAACTAAGGCTTGTGATGATACATTGGGGTCTTATGAAGTAAAATTATCAGTCTGTGCAAGAAACTGAAAAATAAATGCCAGAATTATTCTCTTTAGTCCACCACTTTGCATGTTCATAACAGTCTTGAGGTCAGCCATCTTGTAGCATAATGACCCTCGTGAAGGTGCAATCCCAAATACTGTTTAACATCTTTAATGTTTTCTCTGCAGGACACTGAATTGAATGATTTAAGGAAAACAATTGAACTGCTTAAAAAGCAGAACTCAGCCACTCAAGCCACCATAAATGGAGTCATTAACACACCAGAGCCAACGTTAATCAACCGCAAAGGTGAGATTTTAGCATCTTTAGTACAGATAGTTGAACAGTATTACATTTATTGCCGATACTTCAGTTATACTCATCTATCTCTCCCTCAGTTTCTCTAGACTCCATCAACGGGTCACCTCAGTCCCAGCGAGAGTTGGGCATCTACAGGCAGCCCTCTTCAGACAGCGTTTCCAGCATGACCAGTGCCACCAGCCACTCCAGCATTGGCAGCAACCTGGAGCTTGATGCTAAAAACAAGAAGAAGAAGAAAAACTGGGTGAGTTTTCCAACCCTGTTATTTAAATGCAACTGAAATGTCACATTTTATCCTGAAAGATGGTAATGGATTGCTCTAGATCAGCGGTTTTATCACCGCTGACCGGTCAATGCGTGACAATTTTCCCACGGCCTGGAAGGAAGGGTTGGGAGTAGTTGCTAGGTGACCATCAACCATTTTCTCAGAGGATGACAAGCTGACAAGGCATTGCTGCAACTCTGATACAAGTTTTATTTATGGAGAAAATGAAAAAACACTACAGTGTTTTCCTGAGATAATTAGTCTACCCAAATGTATATTCCATACAAAATATGAAGCTGATTGGTCAGTTCTTGTCACATGACTCGAGGTGCGCCCACGGCATTCTGAAGATGTGCGCGCCTTCATTGAAAATAATGAACTTGCATGTGGAAAAGACGTGATATGTGAACAGCTGCCTTCAATTGCAATCATCAGCAGTAGATCTTCTTGCACAGACATGGTGGATTCACCTGATTTGTTGACAAATGGGTTGCGGATCCATCCCTCGGCAGTTCATGGGTCCTTGACAGGGCCTTTTCCTCTTTGCAAAGTAACTTTTCAAAGACGTCTGCTTCTTATCCATTTTGCTAGCTTGTGGGTTAAATTTTGGCGCTCAAGTGACTGAAATGTAACCGAGAAAACACTGTCATTTTTCAAAATAAAAGCTTTTTCAAAATAAAAGATCGTTCTGACTCAGATAATGAATAAAACAAAAATAATTAATGATTTCTTGTGCAGCCCGGTACAAATTGATCCATGGACCTATACTGGGTGTTGGGGACCACTGCTGTGGATGTTTTTTGCCTACAAATGTTCAGTTTTTCTTTTTTAACGACTGCACAAGACACAATAGGGGCAAACTCTAAAATACATCACACGTTCTGCATCATTCGGGATGCTTTGTGTTAATTTACCTCCCTTCATTCATTTGCATTTACTTTTATATGTAATCTCCTTGCACAAATGCTCAAATTTGCATTTGGTGTGAACCAGCATAAAGACTAGTGTCTTGTTTGTGTATTCTTCTTGATCTGGTATTGAGATGCATTTTGGTCGATCACATGTAGACAGACACATTTCTGTTTCCACCTAGGATAATTTTGTTTTTTTTACAATACCTTTGCCAAATCAGTACTTTTAAAATGGTACCTGTGCCTATATTGTGCCTGATGCTTTAATCAAGAACTTAAAAAAAATACACAAAATGTTGCTGGATTACTTCAAAGATTCAGATCCAGCACCTCTGAAATCTGATCCGACACCTCATTTTACCAATCCTTCTCATCAACCGCCCTCCTTCCCTGTCTGCTGTTCACTTTCACTTTCTTCCACGACTCCCCAACCCTCTGCACTTTCATCCACGACACCTCTCCATCCTCTGGTAACATGCCAGATCCATTACCCCGATCTGTACCGGGACCTCACAATTCACAAATTAAGCACTACTAACACCCTATATATAAAAATGTAAGTCAATACAAAACACAACATATCTACAAACCTTGCTATGTAACCCAAGTACAATAATTTAGCTAAAAAGTACAATAATTTAGCTAAAAACAAGTAGCTGGTATTTTTGGTATGCTAAAACCAAAGTCAAATTTCAGAAATTATTTTTGCAGAAATATTCATTCTCTGGCATATTACAACACTACTCCTGACTTACTGTGCTGCCCTATCATGTAATTTAAAATGGTGCACAATACGTTCCACTATAAATATTATCTTTTGGCAGCCTGACATTTTAACTTCTAAGTCACACTCTGTTTTAAAGAAATGTTAGTAACTCTACAGTAGGTGAAATCCATTATTTCTTTCACACATGCTCCTATCAACTCATTACATCTGTGGTTATTGCCGTCTTTCGTTTAATGTCATTGGTGCTGTTCAGTCTCTCTGTTACTTCATGAACAACTGTGAAACACATAAAGGCTCGGTTCAGTGCTGACATTTTGTGGACAAACTCAGTAGTGCAAAAAATAAAAGTTCATCTTTGAGCTTTTGCTATGCAATCTCATAGCATTTCGTAACTTTTTGATTTATTGGATTTATATAAATTTGTTTTTATTTGTACAACTTCTTTTGAACATTAAAGTACAATTTGCTCATTCCCCAATGAGCAGTAGGTTTAGGGGTGTGATTTTGGGGTATGCCACCTTTTAAAAATTGTGTGTTGTCAAATGAAATAACTCATGAATTTGTACAAATTAGCTGATTTTCTTGTTTTCTTGTGAGATCGGGCTGGCTTTTTATAAATATTCCAAAATATGTTTTATAAACATTTCTTTAAATGGTAGGTCAAGGCTAGGTAGAGTTAGAGAAATGCTAAATTTGTTTATTTTAACCATTTAATTGTATATTTGTTTTATTTGTTGATGTTTCACGGCATCAGTCTTCATGTGGAGGAGGAAAGGTGAATATAAATGAAGTGTTTAGTAGTGGTAGTTTCTTTTTTCTTGAAAGTTTAGAATAAATTTCAGCATCAATCTGAATTCGTTTGTCCTCTTGCGTTCAGGTTGTATCACCTTGTGGAGGAAAAGCACCAGATAACTATGTATGCAGTGCTTATCTTTCTGTCGTTGTGTTGACGTTGTGTAGTTTTATATTAGAGCCAGTTTATATTATATTAAACTTGCTGTTAGCAGTAGCATGATTAGCATTTTAGCTACACTGTGTTTAAATATATTTTTGTCTGATTTCCCTTATGCATTCGTGTCATGGTACAGGTGTCAGAGGTAAGATGGGATAAAAGGAATTTAAATATACATTTATTTTAAAATCGTTGAAAGGGGTAAAGTAACAAGAGACAGTGGTAGTTTCATAGTCATTTTTTATTATTATTCTTCAACAGCTGCGGAGTTCATTTAAACAAGCGTTTGGGAAGAAAAAGTCTCCAAAATCTGCATCCTCTCACTCGGACATTGAAGAAATGACTGATTCTTCTCTGCCATCTTCACCCAAACTCCCCTATAATGGCTCGACGGCCTCCTCCCCAATGATACGCAACTCCAACTCCAACTCCCTGTAAGTATCTTAAATTATTATAGTAAAAAATATTACCATCTATTGTTATTTTTAGTAGTTTACATTCTTTGTTCTAATAATAATAATTATTTGTGTTTGTGTGTGTGTGTGTGTGTATATATATATATATATATATATATATATATATATATATATATATA
>CAIGQQ010038113.1:4190281-4210632 GCA_903798035.1 Danio albolineatus
ATTATTATTATTATTATTATTATTATTATTATTATTATTATTATTATATTTTTATCATTATTATTACCTTTATCATGATGCATAATGTCAGCTACCTGTAATCAACAAACAACAAAAATATTCAAACAATTTCTTAACTTTTTTTTTGTTTTAATCGCAGTAAAAGTTAATAATAATAATAATAATAATAATAATAATAATAATAATAATAATAATAATAATAATAATAATAATAATTGTATTTCACCCATTTTGCTTTTAGTACCACACATGTTTAACCAGGTTGTGTTTAAGTTATTCTGGAAACTTCTTAAACCTCAATTTGGATGGAGGAAAGAATTGTAACAGTCAAGCACCATTTGCATTGTGATTTAGTCTAGGTTATGGTTTTTCTTTTGGAAAAAAATCTCACCTATTTCATGAATGACAACATTACACGGAGCACAATTATTATGTCTCTACAGAGTAGCTCTCAATGTGCTGCCACTATCGGATGTAACACTTTATAACTGTCCAAACTTATGGATGATATTAAAGTATATGTATATAAATATACATATGTGTATGTTCATAGTCCTCAACTGTCCTCCCTGCCTGCACATGGGCCTGTCTGGGGCTGTAGCAGCACGTCCATGAGGTCTGCCTCTCTGGCACGGTAAAAGAGAATGGCACAAACCATATTAATGTTTCTCAATCTGTGATTCACTGCCAAGAGCAGATGTTCAACCAATGACTCCTAGCCTTTCAGCACTTATACTCATCCTGGGCAATTAACAGTTGTAAAACAGTGTGTGCCCTGATTCATAAATAATTAAATGTTCTGCTGCGATTCTGAATGAAGGTATTCATGCACTGCTTGCATATGTTTTCAATAGAATATTCACTGTTTATAGTAAACATGATCTAATGGTTTATCCCCCCTTCCCAAAATAAACAATGATCTATTTGTAATTGAATTGAATTGTTTTTACTAACACATTTAAGGGTAATCTTTTTTTATCAAAGTTTTTTGATAGTCACTTTTTCTTTATTTATGTATTTTTTTGGTTTGCTTGTTTGTTTCAATGCTATCTCACGGGCAATTCGTAACTTTTTAAAAAGTGGCTGATTCGTATTAATTCGTACGATGTAATTCGTACAATTCAGTACAATTTGCTCATCAACCAATGACGGTTGTGTTTAGGGGTGGGGTTAGGTGCCACGCCTCCTTTTTTAAATCGTACATTTTCGTACGACTGAACTTGTACGAATTTGTACGAATTAGCCACTAAACTGCCAAAACGTAAAATACTTACGTTTTCTCGTGAGATCAGGCTGGTTTGTTTGCATTTAAAAAAAAAAAAATTCAATTTTTGTTTTTTTTATGTTTGCATCTTTAATTTGTTGTCATGATTTGTTTTATTTTAAATGTTTATGTATTTTTTTACTAATGCGTGTCTGAATAGTTTGTTTCGTTTGTTTGTTTTTTGTTTGTTTGCCATTTTGATTTCGTTTTAAAGTTTAAATTTGTTTTAACGTTGGATTTAAAAAAAAAGATATTTTCTTTTTCATATTTTTCTGTTTGTATTGTTTGTATAATTTCTTTGTATTTTCAAGTAATCTTTTTGTTCTCCGTTTGTTTTCATTTATTTTTATTTGTTTTATTTTTTTATATTACAGTTGCATTTTGCTCTATTTTGGTTGTTTCTGATTTGTTTACCAACACATTTCATAGTCTTTATCGGTATTCTTTTTATGTTTGCTCTTTTGTAGCTTTTATTTGTTGCGTCTACTAGAGCATTTCAAAGTAATCTTTTTGGTTTCATTTTCACATTTGTTTTATGCTTTTGCTTTTCGTTTATTTTGAATAACTAACTCATTTCAAAGTAGTCCCAGTTCTTTGATTCTATGTTTAATTCGTGGTGTTCTAAAGAAAACAGTTTTTATTTGACTAATGCTTTTCAAAGTAGTCTTCTTTGTTTTTGTATTAAATGATTTCTATATGCTTGTCGCAGGATTTCTGAGTGCATGGACAGCGATGCAGAAACAGTGATGCAGTTGCGCAGTGAACTACGCGATAAAGAAATGAAGCTCACAGACATCAGGCTGGAGGCTCTCAGCTCTGCCCACCAACTGGACCAACTACGAGAATCCATGAACCGCATGCAAGTAAGCGACTGCCTTTACAGGACATGTCTAGTATGCTCATAGTACTTGCTAATACGTTTTATATGAATATTCTCTGCCGGTGTCATAAAATGTATTTTACGCACACAGATTGAGGTTGAAAGGCTCAAAGTGGAGAACGACCGATTAAAGCTGGAGAGCCGGGGCAGTGGAAGCAGAGCAGCCTCACAAATGTCCATCTCCCCTTCTTCTGTGGGCCTTTCCTCGCAGCTCAGCCTCACAGAATCCACCAGCTTAGGTATGAAAACACTTTTGACATGCTTTTAATAGTGTTTTTTTCCCCATCATTCAGAAAATACTGAGAAAACCCAGAAATAAAAGACGTTTTTACTTTTTTTTTCTGATAGAATTATTATTCATTCATTCATTTTCTTTTCGGCTTAGTCCCTTTATTAATCAGGGGTCACCACAGTGGAATGAACCGCAACTTATTCAGCACATATTTTACGCAGCGAATGCCATTCAGCTGCAACCCATTATTGGGAAACATACATACACTCTTGCACACACTCACATACACTATCGCCAATTTAGCTTACCCAATTCACCTATACCGCATGTCTTATGACTTGTGGGGGAAACCGGAGCACCCGGAGGAAACCTTTGGGAACACGGGAAAAGCATGCAAACTCCACACAGAAATGCCAACTCACACAGCCAGGGCTCGAAGCAGCGACCTTCTTGCTGTGAGGCGATTGTGCTACCCTCTGCGCCACCGTACTGTCCTCTGATAGAAATGTTATATAAATAATACAAATTTATCAAATATATTATAAATTAAATAAAAACCTTCAGACTATCAGTGCCGCTGAAGATTTATATCTCAGTCCTGGAGAAAAAGCTCATTCCGAGAAAACAACCTTTAAAAATATGTATTGTTATGGACATCTACAGATATAAATTGACGAAGAGTGACAAAAGAAACACTTAAAGATGTATGTTGGATATTTTCTTTAGATTAAACTGAAAATAAGAACACTTTATGACAGTCTTCAAATGACAGATGCAAGAGAAAACAATGATTTTTCTCTTCGTGTCTCACGCCAATGTTCTTTTAACTTTTAGATATGTTGCTTGAAGACAGTGGAGATGGAAGTTCCTGGAAAGAGGGGCAACATGTAAAGGTTGTAGTCAGTTTGGAAAAAGATCCGGAGTGGAAAGAGGTACGACTGGAGACGTTTCAGCATAAAATATAACATTTATCCAGTTAGTTTTGCTCAATTTTATTTTACTTTTGCTTCTGACAGGAGTGTAGACCTTCTCAGTTTTTGCTGGGCTGCATTGGTGTCAGTGGAAAAACCAAATGGGACGTTCTTGATGGAGTGGTTAGACGCCTATTTAAGGTATGACAACATCTTATTTTTTACATGCAAAGTTTCAACATGAATTGAACGTCTTTTTGTTTAATGCTTTTTAAAATGTAATTATAAAATCTCCTCTTCATGTCACTTCATAAATCAAGATGGCTCCCAGTTTCAGTGTTTGCTTTGTTTTTGTTTTTTTTTCATCACACATGACTTTTCTAATTTTTGTGCGGGCTTATTAAAGTTATTATTGTTTCATTACTGCAGCCTTCCACCAGGGGGCGATCAAAATAATTTGGCTTCATTGCTTACAACCATATGTCCATAATATAAAGGGTTAAAATAGGGTTAAACGGAATATACTGAGATTTTTCAGTCCTTTCAATTGCTATTATATTTACCATCTTCATTAGTTTATCTTTATTTTTCTCGTTTCTTTTCCAAATGTGACACAGTGCAAAATTATATCATGAACATGCTTGGAAAGAACCAAAGTTTAATTTATGCTTTATGGGAAATTTGATGAAAACATATCTGTTCCTGGGACTCCAACAGGAATACATCATCTGTGTAGATCCAGTGACACAGCTAGGCTTGAACACTGACACTGTGATGGAGTACAGCATTGGAGACATCCATCGCGCCAGTGATGCTGATACACCGGAGCTCCTGCCTTGCGGTTACCTTGTAGGAGAAAGCGACACCATCTCTGTCAGGCTGAAAGGTGCTAATATTGTTATTATCTTTTATAAGAAAAATAGACCATCACATGCATTGACCATCACAGGTTTTCTCATGATTCGAATCTTCTCTGTAGACTTGTCTGTGGACAGTGAGGACAGTTTAGCATTTGAGACTCTGATACCGAAGCCGGTTCTTCAGCGGTACATCTCTCAGCTGGAGGAGCACAGACGCATCATCTTTTCCGGGCCCTCGGGCACAGGGAAGAGCTTTCTGGCCAGCAGACTGGCAGAGTGCATGGTGCTAAAAGAGGGCAAGCAGTTGGATCATCAATCAATCGCCACTTTCAATGTTAATAACAAGACCACTAAGGTCAGTATAATGACAATAGTAATATGGACCCTGAAGGAAAATTGTGTATCTTTTTGATTTGATTTGAATATAATTAAATAGTTTGTCAAAACATTAAATGTGATTTAATTGCATTCAAAATATAAGTTTGTATTTATATAACATATGTGTGTGCACATATATTGCTAAATTATTAAAATATGTACTAAATTTATATCTTAAGCAAATGATATATAAAAAATTAATATGTAAATAATTTTGTTTTGATTGTGCAGTTTATGCATGTTCATATTTATATGCACATAATAAATATATACACAGTTCTCAAATCATGTAAAATATAGAAATACAAACTTTTATTTTGGAAGCCATTATTCACGATCAATCAGCACTAATTTAAAACCAACTCAGAGAGATTTCCTTCTTATTTAACAGAAAGTTGTTGTTTTTTTCCTCAAATCAGGTTTCAAACTGTTTTTTTATGTGTTAGTATTAATATGTTAATGTTTAGATTATTTAAGAAAGCTTGAATACTAAATGAAAGTATTTTTATTTGTTTGCATTTAATAGTTTAAAAACTATATAACTTAAAAACTGTGTTTGGTCTGGCAGTAATATAAATCTCAAAGTTAGTTATCAATAAGTGAGAAATATTGACCACTGATTATTAAAAACAGCAAATAATCCCAAACTCAGCATAGTCTCTAATCAAAAAGTGAGTTTGTAATAAAACCGGAATCAACATAGCTCTAAACCACAGACGAATCACAGCTGAATTTAGTAATTTTTGGAGGGCCAGAATTTACATACCTGTTAAATTGTTAACAAGTTCAAATCCCACTTAGGCTGCATTTACTCTGCATGGTTCAAGTGTCTCAATTCAAGTGTCAATTTTCTCAAGAATTTTTTTTTCTCCCATGTGGCACAGATCAGATATGGCTCATGTACGTATAAGCAGGAAAAAATGACATGGATTCCGATTTACTCAAATCAGACTCAGGTCTTGTTCATATTTGTAAATTTATTCGATATGAATCGGATCCATCTCCGCGTGTCTGCAGTGTTAGCAGGTAGATCGGATTTTCTTCAGTCAATGCGAGTAGTGCATCATTAAAAACCATAGCGGATGACGTCAAGTCTGATGCTTTCGTTTCAAACAGACTTCAGCACAGTCCCAAACCTTAAATCTCATACACGAGGACTAAAACAGCACAAGTATCAAAGCATGTTAACGAGAGAGAGAGAGAGAGAGAGACAGAGAGAGAGAAAGCGCAGTATCCGCCAAGTAACCAATATAAACTAATATAAAACTATTGCATGCATCACGTGCATAAATCACACCATGGACATTAAATTAAAATGCTTACTGTTTTAAAAAGGCCAAAAAAGATGATGGCTAAATAAGAACCTTTCTGTCATAAACTATAGTAAAACAACTTGTCAAAAAGAATTTAAAAAATAAACCCTGTGAACAGATCAAATACAGGAATGGAGAAAAGGGCACTCTTTTATTATCAGCTGTCAGTCAGCGCCCTGGTCATTTTCCTGGTCATTGCGCCTTTGCTGTGTGCTGTGTAAATGCAGACAATCGGATACGAGTCACTTTTAAAAGATGATGTAAGCTGGTCATCTAAAAAAATCTCATACAGTCACTAAATCGGAATTAACCATGAAGATCTGCAGCGTAAATGCAGCCTTAGTTTTAATTGTATACAGTGTGAAAATGTTGTGTGCTGATTGAATGATTCAAAACACTTAGCGACTTCAGTATGTGGTCAATATGAATTCTCAAGTAGTGATGCTCAGTGTGTGTTTCATTATAGGAGCTGAAGCAGTATTTGTCCAGCCTGGCGGATCAGTGTAAAAACAGCGTGGAGTCTGCGGATGTTCCTGTGGTGCTCATACTGGACAACCTTCACCATGTCGCTTCGCTGGCTGACATTTTCAACGGCCTGCTCAACTGCAAGAGCCAGCACTGGTGAGAAACACACATGCATTTGTTCATGTCAGTGTTTCTGGTTGGAAAATAGCAGACTCTTAAATTCATGCATATTTAAATTGTATTCTTTTCTCACAGTCCTTACATCATTGGAACCATGAATCAAACCCCATCACCGACTCCAAATTTACAGCTTCATCATAATTTCAGGTATCATCTCATTTCTTTGTGATGCTTTTTGCACACATGTAGATTAAATGTATTGCATATATAATTACTGTATCATCTAGACCATAACATATGTAAATATAATAATAATAATAATAATACATTTTATTTAAAGCGCCTTTCAAGAAATCCAAGGTCACTGTACAACATACACACAAAATTTAATCATTTAAAATTGCACAGCATATACACAGTTCAATCATTTAAAAATAAGCTGGCACTATAAAAATAGAGCAGATGATGGTATACGAAGACATAATACAGAGTGTAGAACGCAGTTTTAAAGACTAGTTATTTTGAACAGATGAGTTTTAAGTCTGGATTTAAACAGAGGGAAAGAGTCAATGTTGCGGATGTCAGGAGGAAGAGATTTCTGAAGCTCTGCTCCACATTGTGCTGAGACGGGCAGAGGGAACAGAGAGGTGAATGGAGGAGGAGGATCTAATGGAGAGTAAATGAGTGGTAATATGGAAGAGATCAGACAAGTAAGGAGGTGCGAGCTTATGGATGGCCTTAAATGTATGCAGGAGGATTTTATATTTGACTCTGGGTTTGATTGGAAGCCAGTGCAGATCTTGTAGAATGGGGGTGATATGGTGAAAAGAAGGAGTTTTGGTGATGATGAATTCTGGACCAGTTGAAGCTTATGTAGGGATTTCTGTGGAAGACCATAAAGGAGAGAATTGCAGTAATCAATGCGTGAAGTGACAAGGCTGTGAGCTGGAGTGAGCGGTGAGAGAGGAGCGATTTATATTACGAAGAAGAAAATATGCAGACTTTGTTATATTATAAATATGAGAGAGTGAGCTGTCAAGGATGACACCCAAACTCTTAAACCGAAGAGAGGGGAAGACTCAAGTGCCATCTATAGTAACGCCCCATTCACACGGGGCTTCAGCGTCAACGCTTGACAAAGGGCGTGTCTGAAGTTGGGGCTGACGCGACCGTCATAGCAGCGTCAGCCAATGAAATTAGTCAACAATCGGTTACTGTCGGAGCTGGTGTATTTGCATACAGCGATCTAATTGGCTGACGCTTCCGTTGGCGCTTGAAAAGTTGAGAATGTCCCAACTCCTGAAGCGAGCAACGCGGCTGAAGCGGCGCCGACGGATCCAGAATGCAGTTCGGCAACGCCTGACGTCACCCATTCAAAGTGAATGGGAAGCGTTGACGCTGACGCCCCGTGTGAATGGGGCGTAAGGGAGATGGAGTCAGATTTAGAAAGTGTAGATTTGGTGCCAACAAGAAGAATTTCAGTTTTATCAATTCAATTTCAATTGGCGTGACTGTAAATGATACAATATTGCCAAAGCTTGAAGTAGGAGGACAAATATAAACTACAATAACATCAAAATAAAGAAGAGAAACAAAATATCATAATAAATTTAACTGAAATAAACAATGTAAGAAATGAGAACGTGAACATTTCAGACCACAGACATCTAAACACACACAGACAAAGGGTCACTGTGGAAGACAGTAGGGAAGCATACAGTAATGCATGCAGCACAGTACATTACACACACACACACACACACACACACACACACACACACACACACATATACATAAATGAGTTCATCTACTATTAAGTTTTAGGAAATTTGAAGTGAACTTGTGAGTTGGGCTTGCTAGAGAGGTAGAGCATGGTGTCATCCACATAGCAGTGGAAGCGGATATTGAATTTATGAAAACTGTTGCCAAGTTTAAGGAGATAGATTAGGAAGAGAAGGGGCAACACCTGTTGTAACTGGGGAGGACTGTGACCTGAAGCTTTTGAGTTGAATGAACTGAGTGCGCCCAGATAGATATGAATGAAACCAGTCAAGGGGGTGTGAGTAATACCGATGGAAGCTAATCTGTTGAGAAGGATGGAGTGAGATATTGTACCGAAGGCTGCACTCAGATCGAGTAGGATGAGAATAGTGATGGATCCAGAGTCAGCTGCCATAAGGAGATCATTAGTGAAGTTTATTTATAAACTAATTTCGAGAGGATCACGTGCTTATGATTGCTTGCAGCTGGTCCTGCATTACTCAATTTATGATTCACCAATCAGATGATTCCTTAGCCACTATAAATACTCTAAGTTCCATATCACAGCCATCTTCATTTTGAAGAATCCCCCTTCCACCCCTACTCCTCCTCCTATCCTAGATGGGTGGCACGGTGGCCCAGTGGTTAGCACTGTTGCCTCACAGCAAGAGCGTAACTGGTTCTAGTCCTTACCAAGCCAGCTGACATTTCTGTGCAGTTTACACGTTCTCCCCGTGCTCACGTGGGTTTCCCCCAAGTTTCCCGGTTTCCTCCTACCGTCCAAAAACAAGCAGCTAAAGTTAATTGACTAATCCAAATCAGCACCATAGACATGCTCCTAGTAAGTAGTCATCTTTCATAGCAATCACTATCTTTTCATTAGCTACTACAGCAGCGGAGTTCTCGAGATCTACCTGAGCTCAAACTCTCCTCTCGCCTTGCAAATATAAGGGAGCCCTGGGCTCGAGGATCTTCTGAGCTCAGGGCTCTCTAGCATGCCAAACAAGCTTTGTAATCAATCATCAGCTAAGTGTGAACTCTTGAAGTGATTTTGATAAGTGCAGTTTCTGTGCTGTGACAGGACCTGAAACCAGACTGAAATTGTTCATAAAGGTTACTATGAGTGAGATGGGAGTGGAGTTGGGTAGCAACAATTGTAAGTTAGAAATGAATATATCATTAATTAATCATTTTAAATAATACATATATTCTTTAGAACATAAATAAATTCATTACATATCTAAATAAAATGGTTTTGTAGTTTGTAATGATTTGTGGTTTAGCTATAATATTGTGAATTATGGGTTTTGAGTATGTAAAATTGCGCTGGAAATGTATTTTTTCATTGCGAAATTTCATTGCGTTGATGTAGACATGAAGAAGTGAATGATGAATTGATATATTATTTACCTGTGCAATGGAGATAATGTTTTCAAAGATGAAGGTAAATATTTCTTGTGTGGTTAATTACAGTATATTGAAATGAAAATGTTTTTATTTATTGAGTGGCCGTCTAACTAATGACGTAATGTGATTGACTGTGGGATAAAAGGGTGGAGTGAGAGGACTGTGTCACACACTGAGGAAGACATTGTGCCGAAACGTTTGTGTTTTGTATCACCTAATTAATGTAAAATAAAAGCTATACAACGTTATTATTTAATAAGTGCGAATCATGACCTTCTGAATAAAATGTAAATAAAAGCAACATATGGCTGTTGTTGTTACTAGCATCATTGTATAGGTGTATTCAGACACATATCATTCATTAATTCATTTTTAGTCAAGGATATATTCATTACATCCAAATATACATCATTTTTAGTCAAGGATATAAATAATTGCAAATATTTTATTTATGTAGCTTATACAATTTAATTTTCTTTAATATGATTGAATATTTTAATAAGTTATATTTCAAAAGACATTTTAAAAATGTAATAAAGTTTATTATATATTACTCATATAGTTGTTATACCCGACGTCTCCACAAGATGGCAGTCAAGCATTTCTCAACACATGCTATGCTTTTTAGATGGATTCTATGTGCCAATCACACTGAGCCATTGAAAGGTTTTCTGGGTCGTTTCCTCCGCCGGAAGCTTCTAGAAACGGAGATCAACAGTCGTGTGAGGAACGGAGAGCTGGTGAAGATCATTGAGTGGATTCCAAGCGTTTGGCATCATCTCAACCGCTTTCTGGAAACACACAGCTCTTCTGATGTCACGATTGGTGGGTGACCATCAGCCAGTCATAATTTCTCCTTCTAGTTATAGTTTACATCAAGTAGATGACTATATAGTGAGACATTTTAAAGCATATTTTGTCCATCACAGGGCCTCGGCTCTTTCTATCCTGCCCAATGGATGTGGAAGGGTCCAGAGTGTGGTTCACTGACCTGTGGAACTACTCCATCATCCCCTACATGCTGGAGGCCGTCAGAGAAGGACTGCAGGTGAGACCTTCTGCTATAAACACCAATTAGCCATTACATCATGACCATACAGTTGGAGTTAAAATTATTAGCCCTCCAGTGGATTTTTTTTCTTCTTTTTTTCTTTTCAAATATTTCCCAAATGATGTTTAACAGAGCAAGTTTTTTTCACAGTATTCCCTATAATATTTTTTCTTCTGGAGAAAGTCTTATTTGTTTTATTTCGACTAGAATAAAAGCATTTTTTATTTTTTAAAACCATATTAAGGTCAAAATTATTAGACCCCTTAACCAATACATATTTTTTCGATAGTCTACAGAACAAAACCATCATTATACAATGACTTTCTTAATTACCTCCAACTTGCCTAACTAAGCCAATTAATATAGTTAAGGCTTTAAATTGCACTTTAAGCTGTATATAGTATCTTAAAAAAATATCTAGTAAAATATTATGTACTGTCATCATGGCACACATAAAAGAAATCAATTAGTTTTTAAAACTATTATGTTTAGAAATTGGGCGTCACGGTGGCATAGTGGGTAGCATGATCGCCTCACAGCAAGAAGGTCGCTGGTTCGAGCCTCGGCTGGGTCAGTTGGTATTTCTGTGTGGAGTTTGCATGTTCTTCCCGTGTTCGTGTGGGTTTCCTCCGGGTGCTCCGGTTTCCCCCACAAGTCCAAAGACATGGTACAGGTGAATTGGGTTGGCTAAATTGTCCGTAGTGTATGAGTGTGAATGAGTGTGTATGGCTGTTTCCCAGAGATGGGTTGCAGCCGGAAGGGCATCCGCTGTGTAAAACATATGCAGGATAAGTTGGTGGTTCATTCCACTGTGGCGACCCCAGATTAACAAAGGGACTAAGCCGAAAAAAAGAATGAATGAATGAATGAATGAATGAATGAATGAATGTTTAGAAATTGGTTGATGATCTTTCCGTTAAACAGAACAAAAATATACAGGGGGACTAATAATTCAGGAAGACTAATAATTCTGACTTCAATTGTATGTCCAATCAACAGCTGGGCTTCCTTTAGCCCAGGGCTGGATTAACCAATGGGCATTATGGGCACAGGCCCAGGGGCCCGTGCGCACTTGGGGCCCCTGCAAGGAGGAAAAATTTGGAGTGTATATTTTGGAGTGTAAATTTTGGCTTAGTACAAATAGCGCACCTCGTCAGAATAACTGGTTGAGTGATTCCCGCTCATCACCGTTTGATTGACAGAGACAACATAACTAAAGAGCGAAAATGACTTCTGCGCGAGTGGCGCTGCTCATAAAGCGCATAGCAACATGTTTTGATGCAATCGATCATGGACCCGGTTCGAATCCAGCATCTGATGAACACGTTTTTCTTTTTTCCCCCACTACATATCAGATTTTGCCTACTCTTCATCAAGAGGAAGACAAGTAGGAATCATTAATAAATGTGTGTGTTATGAAAGACTCGGATTCAAAGAACTGGATTGGAAAGGTGTTACATCCAAATCATATGCATTAGAATTTTTTTTAGAAGTTATACATTAAAAGTACCCTTAAATATATATTTTAGTACTGCTTCATTGACCTTGAACAAATACATTAAAATACATTAACTTTCACTAGTTTTATTATTATTTTTTAGTATGCTTTAAATGCTGTAAAAATAAGTTAAATCTTTGTAGACTAAAAACATATGTGCTGTATATCATTTATTTTAATAATGCAGGCAATACATTATAGATTAATTTTATTTTAAAAATATTATATTAATGTTATTTTTTAATTCAACTATAAAGGTGCGGTCAGGTAGGAGGCCCTACAAGACATTGTGCCCAGGGGCCTCTGAATTCTTAATCCGGGCCTGCTTTAGCCCACAAATCATCATAGAAGCAGCAATGCTTTAGATTCATTTGATTCTTTTTTGTTTTTAAACGCATAAGTTCTGTTTATGTTAAGCTTCATGTCCACACTACTCCACCATCTTGGACCCGCTAAAAGTGGAGAATGGTTTTGAAAACGCTAAAGAGAAATAGTGAACATTTTGAAAACGCTAAAGACTGCATTTTAATATTAGTTTGGAAACGCCTGAGTTCTGTTTCAGTATAGATAGACTGAAATGCAAACTTTTGACAATGGTCACATATCATGTGTTTTACTGTATTGAGTGGATTTTTGCATTTTCTAAAACGCATAAATAATGTCAGCCTGGGGACTTGTGTATACAGCACCTCAGATGTTTAGACAGTAGCCGGGTTTCTATCCTAAGAAGAAGGGGAAAAAATCCCTAAGGCATATTAGGTACTCGAGTTGCAAATTGTTAGAGCAGCCGACTGTAGTATTGGTAACTTAGTAACCAACAGTAAACAAGGGAAGCATAATGGAGACATCTGATTGGTATTGTGGATGTAATGTTCGCTATGTCAGAGTTTCTTTCTCTCATCATTTTATTTTTTAAGTCCAAAACCACCTCAAGTGAAGATTAAAACATTTTCTTAACATATTAAGGGATTTTGTATTCGAAATTTAGAATTTCTGTCACACGTTTATTATATTCAAAATGAGCATTTACAAAGGGTACTGGAAACCCTCCATCTATTGATTCATCTTTTATAAACGGTTAACATATTAGTTTCAGGAATGCTGCAGAGACTGAAAATGTTGAGAAAAAAGTTGCTTTCATATGTGATTTGCCTAAACTGATCCTAAACAACTAGTGAGATTCAAAAAGTGTTGAGGCTTTGACCCAAAAACAGTATCAAACATGTAAGAACTTACATAAATACGTCACAGATCATCATAGTCTAATTGTTTCTGAAGAATTATGTGACGATGAAGACTGGAGTGATGATGCTGAAAATTAAATTTGTTTTATATTACATTCAATAGGTGAACAGGTTTTTAAGTTGATCGTAATGTAATGGCTAGTCTGTGCATGACCATCAGTGCAGTTTTGGGATTAAAGCAAACGGATGACCCTATGGCCTCATGTTGTGCAGATGTACGGGCGAAAGGCATCATGGGAAGACCCGGCGAAGTGGGTGACGGAGAGCTTCCCCTGGGTGGCGAGTCCTCAGCAACACGAGTGGCATTCGTTGCTGCGTCTGCGGCCGGAGGATGTGGGCTTTGACGGGTACAGCATCTCTCAGGAGGGAAGCCCAGGCAAACAGCCTGCTCAGGGAAAACCAGAAGAAGACCCGCTGGTAATGCGTCATGTTGTTGTTTTGAATATTTTATAGACAATATTACTTTAGACATGTTTTAATATATAGTAATCAAATACTTGTATATTATAGAATAAAAATAGTGTAAAATGCTAAAATGTTATGCATTATATAAAATGTAAATACAATGTATTATATATGTATTGATTAATATATGCGTTTATTTAATAAAGAAAACTTTTTATAAAACTTTTATCATTATATTATATATCAATAATTTGATGTTATATTTATTCATAATATTTTATAGTATATTAATATTTGTGCCTGTTGTTGCATGAATGATTAAACATCTATATTAAAAGGTGGTGTTATTTTATGTATTTATGTATATTATATTTATTGTGTTTTATTTTTATACGCCTAAATCTCAGAGGTAATATTGAGTAAATGTATATGATAGGACATAAAAAAATTGCGAAAGAATTGATTATAATAATATTATTTATTAATAAATGTTGTAATATATTGTAATATATTACTTTCTATTTAATTTACTCTAAAATCTCTGATATGTAAATGAACATCTACAAATGTTATATATTTATAGCCTATGTATTATTTTATGAAGAGCATTTGATTCTTATTGTTGATGCATACATGTATGTTTATGTAAATTATATATATATAAACACCCATATTCTTTAATTGTAATATCTTATTTCTTAAATCTACATATTATTTTTATTATTATTATATATTCTTTATAATTTTGCTGTGTAGTTTATCATGTATTGTTGATTAGCTATACCAGTTAGAGTTCTGAGTGTTTCCAGCTGGCTTTGTAATAGCATGTTCCTGTATCTCCACAGATAAACATGTTACTGAGACTAAAAGAGACGGCGCACTGTGCTGGAACAGAGAGCTACGACAGCGACTCCACCAACAACAGTCACCAAGATGACATTATCGACTCCTCATTAGAGTCTTCACTGTGAAAACATTTGAAAACACACTTCTGTGTGAATCTACAGGGTGCTGGAAACCCTGAAAAAAACACAAAAACTAGTAATTATCACATCAAATCAAAGAAAACCATTTTGATGAGCGTCATTTCAGTGAACGGACTACAGATGGCGCTATAAGGATGTTCAACATGGAGAAGACGGATCATCTGATTCTGAACACTGATGAAAAGTCAGGTTTTCTGCAGTCATATTAAACGTCATGCTCAGTGATTTTAATGCACTATTGAGCTTATTTTGGTGCTTGACAAAACGCCTTACAACTTTAGGTAAAGGTTGAGGTAGGCTTGTGTCTTAAAGATGTGCAAGTTTCTACAAAAACAAATGATGCAAGAACATTATAGCCTTCAAATTGTGCACTATCCATGGGACCTAACAGAGAAATAAAAGTATGATATGAACTATAATTTAAAAGCACATAAAAATATGTTTGAGAATATATTTAAGCTTCGATTTGTGCCAGGAGTAAACGTTGTGCCTCTTCAGTAATTTCTATGCAATACAGAACTAGAAATCCCCATAATAATCATGGCTAAAATATTAGTTGACTGGTTCTTAACAGAAATCCATCATGATTGCATTTCAGTTTATTACAATTGTGCTTACTTTTTACATGCACGACTAGTCACAGCCTTCTCCCCAAATATTTCTACAAGGACAACTTCATCATATGTCTTCTTCATTTATGTGTATGTGAGTCTTCTTTGTTGAGTGTAAGAGTGTGTTTGTCTAAAATAGTTGTTAAAGTGAGAAAGAGGTTTGTGTGTGTTTGTGTGCGTGCGTGCGTGTGTGTGTGTATCATTAAGGTTTATAAGATCTCAGCAGGTATGCATTGATTCAAAAAGTCTGGCACATGGATGTGTATTGTGTTTTCATTGTATTTGAGTTAGCTTGTCTAGTAGCAAACATTAGCATGAAGTTCATCAAACGGTTTACTTAGAGTTTGTTGAGTCAAAGAGTGCATTTTGTTCACCTAAAAAACGTTTTATTTCCTCCAAGTTTATTTATTTCTGCTGATTTTGAACACCTTTTGCAGTATTTCTTTTCTTTTTTTTTTGTTAGATCCTGCCAGGTATTTGTGCTGTTCTGTAAGTACTTTAAACACATCTACACGTGACAACAATTGTGTGTGAATGAAATAAGTTTAAAAGAAAATAATACATTCCTATGAATTTCTGATCACTTTGGACTGAATTCTGTGTATATTTTCAGTTGTACTATATTTTTGTAAATATTTGACTCATATTTCGGATGTTGGTGTAGTCTTTAAGAAAGTGATTTCATGTGAAGTTGTTAATGTTTGATGATGTTTTGTAAACTTTGGTCAATAAATGTGACGCCAAACAGTCATTTTCCAGTGATTTTTCACAAGTCAGAGTCAACAAAGATATTGTTTGTGAATGGGATTGGTGAAACTTTCTTAAGACATTGAGATGGCAACAAATTATACTTGGAAGTTAAATAAAACTTTATGATTTCAATTTGGATGAAATCATATGTTGGCTGATATGGATACCTTTACTACAAAAAAAACAGGGTTCTTGTACATTAACCATATAGTTTAATCGTGTTATTTGTAATAAAAACTGATAAAATGTTACATTGCAATATAGACGAACACAATTAAAAACATTTTGGTATTTTGCTTTGGATTTTTAATTTGTAAAAATATTTTTTCCACACATATATACATTTTTACAACAAACATCAGTACACATAATAATATAAGATTTTAAGTTAGAAATGTGCATCTAAGTTTTTAAGATTATAGAAGGTATCCCCAAAACATTAAGAAAGATTATAAAAATATTGGTATAAAAATTCAATACAAAATATTCATACAAATAACTATACAAGCTGCCAAAAACGCAGCGGTTATTCTCTTCAACTGAAAGATGTTCTACAAAACAACCGTGCCAAACAAGAGCACCACGTTTTCTTCAGTTTTGTGCAAGTCAACAGAAATTACAGAGTTTGTTTAATGATTATGACACGGTTATTTCCTCGTCCTCTGATTCTGAGAAGTCTGAGTGCTTGCTGGAGATTGAAGGCGACTTGAAGTGTAAATCTGCACTGAACTCGTGATGGCCGCGAGATTGGCAGAAAGGCGCGCGCGGGCTTTCTCTCAGAACCGCGTCATGTTCAAATCTTTTCCCGACGTCGCTCAGATCTGGATTTGGGTTCATTTTCGTCGGTAAAGTTTGTTCCCTGCAGCCTCCAGACGAGAGAAGTTCTCTTTCTTTGGAATTTCGCCATTTCATCCGTCGGTTTTGGAACCAAATTTTTACCTGACAAGAAAGAGTTAGCAAAGGTATGAGCACACGTTTACCTCAGAAAAGGTACGGTACAAAAATAACTTTGTGAGTTCAGTATGAACTATGCTTGTGGACAAAATCAACTTACCTGAGAGTCTTTTAGACCAAGCTTCGTCGCCAGTTTCTTTCTGTCCGGTTTACTGATGTATTTCTGTTTCTGAAACATCTTTTCTAACGCTTTACGCTGCACGTCGGAAAAAACTGCCCGTCGAAGCATTCCTCTTCTCGGCTTCCCTCGAGCCGTGAGTGGCCATGCAAAGGTTCCGGGAATTGGAACTGCTGAAGACGATCCTATAAGAAAAGAAACCAAATATATTAGTCTATGTTAAGTAGATATTATAACATTTTTAAATATGAGTCCTTAATGGAAACTTCATGGAAGTTTCATACTAAAGTTAAGCTAATGTTTTTTTAAACCAGTCCATTTTGAGTGATACGAAACGAGGAAGCTAATTAGCACATTGCTTGGTTCCCAAAAGCATTGGTATGGTAACAAGGGCGAGCAGTCATTCAGAGCGCTCCAGTGAAAGATAGAGGTGCTAATGAAGCGTGGACGGTAATTGTGTAGTAATGAACTGACTGAAAAAGGCTTAGGACAGGCCACTAAAGCCATATATTACGGCCACAAAAGAGATTTACACTTAAAAACTAAACACAACGGCTTGGCAGGGACATTTTGAGAATACTGATGGCGGGGGACTATGTTTGCCCCCAAATATTTTCATTAAATGGACACGAAAAGCCATTCATACTGCTCAAGTTGTTTTGTTGACGCATTCAGAGCGCGGTGAAAAGAATCAGTCTATTATCGTTGGCCTGAATGAGTGCACGATCCACAAGGCTATTTGTAGCCCGCATTCATTGGAGTGATGGACATGAAGCTTAACGCAAAACAGACCCTGTTTTATTGGTTTTATATGTGGTTTATGTAATAGATTTAGCGTTTAATATGAATGCAGTTGTCTAAATCACAGAGTACCCTACATTTTATCCAACTAGGCCTATATCATCTGTTGCTATTTCTACTTGCCTAATTAGAACTACTTTCACCACGTTAAGCAATTTTCATGCTTCTACGTGAGACCAAGTTTTGCTTGGACGTCCTGTGAAGACTCCCCACACTCTATGTGGTCTTGTGAGAATATTGAAACACTGAATAGAAGCTAATAGGGGAATTAGTCCATGACTGGTAAATGCCTATCAGCAGCATGCTTAAGTCAACGACGGGCCTGTGTGTGGCTGCCCGGAGGGAGCTGACCAATTGGTCATGGTGCTGAAAGCATTGTTGCCAATCAGTAACTAAGTACACTGGCTCGGTGGGAAAAAGGCAGCAATGAAGAGACGCCAACAGTTTGCTTGTGAGAGTGGACCCGCCTTAAATTGGGACCATGACAATTCCGGCTAATTTGTGGATTAGGGGAAGCGGTGCAAAATGTCAGCAGTCACTGCGTTTGCTAAATAGGGCATCAAATTAGCGAGACTGATTCCACAATGTCCTACAAATTCCAGCATTGCAAGCAGATTCTGAAGGCCCATCAGTTTGACCGAATTAAGAAATGACAGCGATTTTTTTCCTTTTCTTTAAAAGTATATTGACCCACCTGGGAAATATGATGCTCTGATGAATGGATGGAATGATCCGTCAAAACATGGGAAAGGAAATGTTTTTGCATTCATTCCTTGCACTGAAGGTGGTGGTGAAGCTATGAGACAAAATAAAGTGGACTACAGTCAAATGAAATGTTCAAATTAAATATGACAAAAATGACAAAGCGTTTACAACACGACTGGCTTAAATTTAAACAAACTCTCTTGAAGCGTTAACACATTTTTTATATATACAAAAATCATACCATTTCGTGTTGTTGACGCGAGAATCGCATTCACTCCAAACTTCAGGTAATTTGGATCGCTGGAAATTGATGTTTGCGGGGAGCTTGATCTTTTTGCCAAAGTAGTAGACATGGCGATGTGGACTGCGGAGGAGGGAGTGTTCAAAGTTGTGGCACCTGTTGCTGGAGGAGATGAACTTGGCGACGGGATGCTCCTGTGCATGAAGGCGGCAGGTCTGCTGATCCGCAACAGGTCTTCTACAAGGAAACTCGAGTGCGTGGTGAACGCCGATTGTAAAGCGGGAGGCAAGGAAAGAGCCGTCGAGGGCCGCAGAAAGCTCGGATACATGGCAGGTGGCGCAATAACACTTGGCAACATCATTGCACCGTTTTCTCAGAAATTGACAGCGAGGAATTCACGTGCTGCTACTCTCTCACTGCAGAGACTTGCGTAGATTAGGGTCCAAGAGGGCAGAATGAAGGAGCTCTTGGCCGTCCCTCTCTCTTCCAGGGGTTTTATAGTGGACCGCTGGAGAAGCCTTTTCATGGGTGACAGCTCTAACAATGAAGTTCAACCAAATTCTCCACGTGAGTTCCGTTTACTCTAGAGGCGGCGCGTCCTGATTGGATAGAAGAAATTCGGATTGGATTAGACACCATAAAACAAACCGCAGACAACGGCTTTTACGAATAAAAGCAGTATAGCTTTATAGTTAATTATCATAATGCCGTTACAGTGATTGCGATAAATACATAAATAATATATGCATTGCTTAAAACGCTATAAAATTAACATTTAACACTCAATAAGATATATTCCAGGAATCACAGGGTCCGAAAAAACATAGACCTCATGAAAATACATTTTAATTTGTTTATTTGTAAGCTTGAGTAAAACAGTGCCAAAATTATTGCATTCTTAGTTAATTATTTAAAAAATCGCCTACTATAAATCAAAAGTATACAAAAAGTTAAAACGTTATTAGAAAAATACGGTGTATTGTATAATTAGTGTTTTAATAATTGTTTGATTGTAACATTGTTTAAAAACATTAAAGTAAAAAAAATAAATAAAAGCCAACGCAGTAGTCTACAGCATAATCCCTCGAACTTTTAAAAATAAAAGATCTTCCATAATTGCCACCCGATAAATGCAAAACCTTTTGAACCATTCGATGTAAAAAACAACAACATTTAAATCTGTTCGCATCTTTATAGTAGGAAAAGGTTAGAATATTGAAATGTTCTTCAGAAAATCGTAGTTGTTTGCAGAAACAAAAATGATTCCGTGACATCGTTATTTTTCAGTATTTCCTATTTTGTTTTCAACAGAAGAAACTCTTACAGATGATGAACATAATTTGATTATATATATATATATATATATATATATATA
>CAIGQQ010038113.1:4211032-4235394 GCA_903798035.1 Danio albolineatus
GTGAACTTCCAATTAGACAGATGGATGCCATGGTTGAGTGAATTAGGCTTCATAGGTCACACACATTTTCGTCTATTGAGTTACAGAGAGTAAAAAAGAGGAATTTCATTGTGAGGAGCTGGGTCAGAGAACATGCTGCGCCACACGTGGATAAGGTTTAATGTGCTATGGCAAAGCACAACCTTTCAAGTTTTGCTGGTGAACCACAGGGGGAAAATGGCCAACGCCTACCGATAAAATATATTATGAAACAAGAAAAAGTGCGAACAAAGGGATTTCTCCTAGGAGGCTTTTATCGGGACAGACGCGCTCTTCTGTCAGATGCGCCAAAAGAGGTGAATCCCGAGGCCTGTGGGCTAAGACCTGTGACTAATTGCGTTTGACCACTGCTCTGTCAGGATTTGTCCCACTAACCATTCATTTTCTCACAGCTACCTTCACATTTATCTCCGAGGAGTCAACTCGTGCGCTTTGATTTGGACAGGAAAAAAGACGAGGGGAAGACATAGTCCGCGTGAGCCCTGAGCGATGACACGGCGAGTAAATCTCCATGAAATTATGCGCCAGGCGTTGCTCTTTAGCACAAATGGATTGTAATATCGAGTCTTTAGACAATATTTCAGAACTTTTTAAAACGGGATCAGCTCGACAGCATTAGTCTTTCTTAAGAAGTCTTTGCAACAATCCTAGTTAAAGCAGAGAGATCTTTGTGGGGGAGGCATCGGTGGGGTGACACTGCGCAAGAAATTTGGGACAGCTGTTCCGGCCCAGAAACGTTGCAAGTTTTTAGTTGATGTTTGTTTTTATGTAGGCCAATTTACATTTGAAAGCTTTTTAAAACACTTGTTAATTATCACATTACATTTTAACTTTATTTTAAACCATTTTTAATTTGTGTTTTTGCACTAAATGCAGCCTTTTGCTGACTGCCATTTGCTCCTGCTTAAACAAGTATTAAAATCAACACGCCAATAACGACCACCGTTGATTAGCATGTAATTATTCCTATTTTAACAAATAATACCACCGTAAGATTTGCATCAGTTGTTTTTAGCACCGCCCGGGGCAGTCGTATTAAGACACCTCATCACCTTCAGAAAACCCAAGAGGACTTCTGCACGTCCAAAGCACTTTATTCTTTCTGTTGCACTTGAAAATCCCTCTATTGTACCTATCAAGCAGATGGTTTGCAGGAAATATAGCTTAGCCTCAGTGACCGAAACTAATTTCTGCTTGCTTTCCAAGCCATGGCACGATTGTTTTCTCTTTACCAAATAAAGGGAGTGCAGCTGGTCGGGCGCTGAATTAAACCCATTAAAGACACATTTCTATGATATCATATCCACATAAATGTGCCCCTTCCCTCCTCCAGACACACATTAACGCGCGTGTTTTTGTATAACAGATTGCACTGAGATCATACATTTCTTCATGTTTGGTAAGCTCAACGGCATAAATCGAAATGATTTGGTTTCATTATATTACACGCATTCTCTCTGGAACTGTTTTATGTGAAATCGCAATGGCATGGAAAACGTATGATTTTACCACATAACAAAGTCCCTTACATTTAATTTGCACATGTTCGGAAGTGATAGAAGTTTCACCTTATTACCGAATAAAAGCAAAACTTATAATAGGAGAACGTGGTTTTATTAATATCTGTAAAAAGTTATTTAGTACAAAGTATTTTGTACATTAAATACGTAGACAACTTTCATTAATTATCCTTGTTTTACAGAATAACAATAAAGCAAACTGCAGTTCTGTAAATTATGAGTAATTTTACGCAATATTTTAACACTGGGTTTGCGTCTTGTTTTAACACCTTAGACTTCACTTTCTTTTAGTCCCTTTTTAAGACAGACCGAGCATCTGTTTCTGTAGATCTCGGGACGGCAGAACACTGAGGAGATTAACCAAGAGGCCGAATACAGAAACACATTGACAAGCATTAAATTGATATTAACTCTGCATTAAACACAATGCCAGAGCAAACACAAGTCGCAGAACAAAGATTTGCATCAAACACCTGTTCTGTCGGTTAGACGGCTTTGCCCGACATGTTCTGCCCGACATGTTCTGCAGCCACACAGATCAGCGACAAGGGGATCTTTGTTCATTAACTTAGGCATTTGGTTTTGAAGCATGTTTTGGCTAAATTTCATACAGTTTTAATAACGCATACACCATTTATTAGACGCCATATCGCTTTTTCGCAACTTGCTGTTGCCTATCTAATTACAGAAATATCTCGAAAACAAGAAACTTTGAGTTACGATTCGGCTTTACGTATCTTTTAAAACTATTAACTCAACTAAAAACTGTCAAAACAGACAAATAAGGATCACAAGATCAAATTAATATGTATTATTTATTGTACAGTAATGATAATTTTGCTAGGTTTTGTTCCTATGATCAAAAATTTGGAGAATGAACAATGAATGAATACATTAGAACTATAAATGATAATAAATGAACATTTTCTGTGACACACAAACTTTGTAAATTAAAAAAAGTCATATGCTGCACCGATATCAAATTACAAATATGCTAGAAAAGAAAAGAAAAACTTTCATTAAAAAATAAATCAAAATGACAACTTTTGGTGTTCCCAAATGTATTTAATTTAAATGAAAAAAGTGACTTCGTTTCAAAATATATTTTCATTGGATATTATTCATCATTAAATGCATTGAGAAACCAAATTATGCTGGAAAAGTTGAAAACAATGGATTGCTTTGTGTTTCAGTTTTTGTAATTTGCTTAGATAAGTCTGAAATAAACATAAAAACCAATTTCCCATGGCTAATATATTTCTCATCATCCCCTGTTCTGTATTTAAATGCATTGCAATACAATACCCATCAATAGCTTCACCATATGCATTTAAAAGAAAACAAGCTTTTGTGATTAAAAAAAACTCACAGAATCTGTTCATTAGATTTAAATTGGTCATGGGAGCTCAGACCACATCAATGTGGCAATGTATTTCTTCTCATTTTAATCTCATAACGTTTCACAGTTACGGCAAATCTCTTCAAGAGTCCTCAGCACCTGGCAGGTTGTTTTGAAATAGAGCTTGTAAATGGCTGTAGTTAAATTGTGTTTCTGGGGAAGCCCAAGCGTTGCTACGCAGCCTGAAAAAAGGAACAATCCTCGTGGTTGTCAAGATCACTTTAAATTAAGGGCTTGTTGCTAACAAGCAATCACTGCTGCAAATAAAATGACCCTTGGTCATGCTAACCTGTGCCATTTTTCTCGCTGATGCTCATAATAGGAAAAGCCACTCAATGAGCTTAAAACGGGACATAAAAAACAGTGCTTGGAGGGAGGACTCCCTATTTAACGCTAAACGCTTGTATGGGGCTGTAGGGTGGTGTTGAGAGTTTGAGCCCATCAGCACAATCTTTAGCTTTGTTTTAGACCTGAACTCGGAGAGAACCCTGTCGAAAGGGCCCTATTGAGTACGCCTGATAAGTTGAACATGGGGCAACGCAGACGTAGCCGAGGCGCTTGTGTACTGAGGAGGAGCTGGGGTTGTTCACTGGCCACTTGAATGGGGGACGCCAGCGCCCGTTGGCTGGCTGGTATTGATGTGGTTTAGCCGAGTAATCGGATTGAAAGTGAGCCACGGTATTTGTGTCAGTTCACATTTCGTCAAATGGATAATATGCATGGCCTTGGCGTGGGGATTCTGTATTGAGACTTTGGCTTGCAATTCAGTGTTATGAAAAGGCAAAGCCTCATTTAATTCAAATATAACTCTCACTCGACCATTTACAGATTGCTATATTTGCATAACAGCAAAGAACTTTTGCCTTTTCAAGGCCTGGCTGTGTGTGTGTGCGGGTGCTTTTCCTGTGCTTCTCTCTGGCCAGGCCTTAAAAGGGGGAAATGTACGCGAATGTGCGAAATAAACGTGTACATTGTGAAGGAGTGGGTTTTCTCACAGGGATAAGCAAACAGGGCTAAGGGTGAGAAGAAGTTTGACTATGACATTTAGCTTTTTTCCCACTGCTGGAGCAATATGTCGAGTGGAACAACAAAGCAAATGTGCTACAGTGGTGTAATTCGACTTAAATGACGTGCACTCTCACACGGTAGTGATTTTGAATGGGATTTCGTTGTGGACTTTGTTGAGATTCAGGGTTTTTTTAAACTCCCTTTTGTGGAGTCTTCATTTGAACAGCAATTATGTATGTATTCTTTGGATTACAGTTTTTAAAATATGGAACTGCAATAATCATTTGAAATAATCCCAGTCTTTTTAGCAGGGCTCCAAAAAGACTCCAAAATGGAATTTAATCCCAAAAGAGAACCATATTTATTTTCACAAAGAACATTTTATCCTTTTGAAATTACACTAAGAACACTAATTTCTTGTGAAACAGAAAGGACTTAGAATATAACTTTATAAAAGTATATATTAAAATTTATAATTAAACAAAAAGCCAACTTGAAAAAAAGGCCCCCGATAACTAATAAACAATATTGAAGAATTTTGTTTAGGGCCAGTAGGTATTAAACAACTAAATCTAATTAATGGTTGGTAGCCAATAGCTCTAAAGGAAAATACAGATATTTCAATCCTCAACCAAAATGAAACAGGCTTAAGGCCTAATATCTGAGGAGAAGATTCAGAGAAAGTTATTAACAACTTCATTTCTATTAACTCATATAAGAAAACCTGCAACTACATATTTTATTTAATTAAGATGACAGACAAGGCATGTAATAATGTAAAATATTAGACAAATTATAGACACTGGAAAATATATATAAATTAATTGAGAAGCAAACTTGAGAAATTTGAAAAGCAAAGTGCAAAGTGGTCGTTGATTGGAAAATTAAACATTTTATCATCCTTGGATAATTATTAGTTTAAACAACACAAAGACTTTTTATTGATTAAACATTTTATAAAAAGTGCTAATTGAACAAATATATGCTTATGTATTGAATAACAATATTCAAAACATAAACATATTAACAGTTCATTATTTGACAATTTATTTATTTATTTAAAGAAAATGATAAGAAAATGTATTTGAGGTCAGAATGATAATCTGTCTAATAACTTTAATGTACAACTTACTATTTTCATCAACAACTAAAGTTAAACATCATTATGTACTCTCCAAAGTTTTTAAGGTGAATGTATGTTTCTATTCATTTATTTAATAAGAAATAATAAAATATTTATTTTCTTTTGAATAATATATGGCACGTTATTGTTTGACAAACATTTTGAATGAAACAAAAACTTAAAAAAAAACATAAACATGCAGATTCTGATTCTGTTCTGATTCACTATGAAAAGTTTGTTCAGTTATTACTCCTTTAGCAGATGAAGTTAAAATAGGTAAATAGGTTTTCTTGGATGTTTTGTATCAGTGATTTTTTCATCACATTAAAAACTTGTCACATTTCATTCATTCTTTCTTCAAATTGCCTTTTTTAAACAAGCAGACCTGGAGCATTTCTGGTTCTGCTCATACATTAAAGCAAATAATACACAATCAATAAATGAACATTTCAGATGCAAAACCTCTAAATCTGTTTTACACTTTAACAAGCTCACTTTAACAATGTTTAGGTTTATTTTACAAATGTTATTTTAATGACACGAAAATAAGTCATTTAAATAAGTGACTAATAACATTTTTATTCTTATTTAAGTTAAATTACTAAACCTAAACATAGAAGCCTCTCTCCAGTTTGAACAAAAAAAGTCTTGAAAAACTTAATAGTAACTTAAACGTTCTCAAAGTACCAGGACAGAAATTTGTATAATGATATATGACCTAGTTGTACTCTATTAAGGCGGTTTATGTGGACATGCTTTGTGTCCATGTAATTTCAAATGTTTAAAAATCATCCTTAACAAGGTCTATTCACATTCATATTTTGCCACAGTATACCTGTGAAGGTATGGTCATATCTAGAGTTTTTGTAAACCACCAATACCTACTCTACCTGTCAAAAGTTTGGGATCAGTAGGATTTTTAAATGTTTTAAAATAAGCTTAACCTGTTCACCAAGACTGCATTTATTTTATCAAAAGTACAGTAAAAGTTTTGAAATGTTATTGCACTATAAAATAACTTTGAAAGTAGTTTATAATTTATTTAATAATTTAATCCAAGGATTTTTCTGATGATTTTTCAGCATCATTGCTCCAGTCTTCAGCGCACATTATCCTTCAGAAATCCCTCTAATATTAATTATTATTATTATTATTATTATTATTATTATTATTATTATTAATGGTAATAGTAATAAAAGCAATGAGGACTGGAGTAATAATTTCATTCGAACTACATACAATAAGTAATAAATAAGTATTTAATAAATAAGTATTTAACAATTTAACGTCATTTAAATGATCATAACGCATTTTACAATTTTGATTACGACAAGCATTTAGTATGTTTTTACTTTCAGAGCTAACACACAGTGTTGGGTTACACTTTATTTTGATGGTCCGTTTGTTGAATTTAAGTTACATTGCAACTAATTCTCATTAGATTATAAGTAGACTGTTAGGTTGAGGTTGGGGTTGGGGTTAGGGTAGGGTTAGTGTAAGTTGACATGTACTTGCAAAGTTTGTCAACATTTCTGTTGGATGTCAGTATCAACAGATATTTAGTAGACAGTCTACTAATACTCATGGACCATCAAAATAAAGTGTTACCTAGAGTTGTGCATGAAAATAAATGTTTATTGTGTCAGTATAACTACTCTAGCCTATATAATGTTGAATATAATGCAAGAGGGAATCTGATAATGACATGTTTTATTTTACCAGTGAAAAAAAAGGCCTGATAATGTTCTCAATAACAAGCATATGTCTCAAACATAATAATTCAACTTTAAAATTATGAATAGTTGCATTCTGATGCCATCACTTTACTGTGAACTAACAAACAGGACATAATGAAAGTCTGATCAAGTCCACCATTCCAAGTCTATACAAAATTCAGCATTTAACCAACAGTAGACCTACACATAAGCCTAATATCATTAGCGTTGTTTTACCATATGTTTGAGAATTACCAATAATAATAGCCTACTCATATAAATTTTTATTTTTCATCTACAGAATCTTGAGAACATCGTGATCTTTATTTTAAGCCAAAAAAATTGTGATTCTCATTTTAGCTAGATTCGTGCAGCCCTACTGCGCAGTGCTCATGAAAATGCACAAAATACTGACACTGAGGAGAAGAAACTGCTGAGTAAAAATAGTTTTATGTGAGCAGAAAAGTTTTCTTGTAGCTTGATAATAATCTGATTGAATCCATGGCTTAAAGTTCTCTCTTAACAGATTTACGTTAATTGCAGCAAGTCTATGACGGAGTTCTGTCAATTGCTGTCCTTGCATTAAATATCTGTTATTGTCATTTTAGCTTGATTAGGTGTTAAAATAAGGAAAGACAAGTTGGGCATTCAGCCTGCTGAGGGGGGTGTAATCAAAGCCTGGAGCAGAGCAAAAGCATGTTCCTCTCTCTACTCAGGTGGGGATCCTCTACAGGTTGTCTATTACCACTCATGGAAAAACTGCTCTGTCCACTTAATTTTAAAAGTTATTTATATGTTTATTTTTATTTCACGAACACCCAAACACATCATCTATAATGCTAAATTTGATGGTTTGGCAATTATAAACATATTCAGCAAGTAGAATTACACAATGTCTAAATGTATACCAGTGAGTGTGTCCATCTTCCTTTACATTTTCTGACTGTTGCATGTACGTTTTTAACTCTACTAAGGCATAGAAATACCAAATATTTTTGCTGAAATATTTCGAATGAATGTAGTAAGTTACCATACTTGTTTAACAATAGCTTATACAATACACAAATTTGTAATATTAATGTGATTTAAAACATCACATTTTTTAAAATCTATCAGTCTCAACTTTTTAAATGAAGTGTTTATTAAGAAAAAAAGTTTCATTCAGAAGATTTTTTTTTTATTCTAGTGAACCACCTAAGGCTATGGTCTGTTTTGGTCTTGTTTTTTGGTATCTTTCTGGAGTTCTAGACAGGAAACTTGTTGTCTATGAAGGATCAGGAAGCCCTAAGGTTTCATCTGAAATATCTTTATTTGTGTTTTGATATGGAACAAATGTTTTAGGGGGTTGGAATGACGTGAGGGTGAGTATAATTAAATTTTTGGATGAACTTACACTTTAATGGGGTCTTTTCACATTTTAGATTTGCCACAGGTTTCTTGTGAGGGTTGTGTCTAGGGGTGGGGTTAGGTTAATCCAATATAATAAGTAATTTTTACACCATTACATACATTACGCAAATGTATTGCATGCATACATTATTCTCAACTAAAGTCCTCTTGATCCAAAACTAGTTTGTGCATAATGAGTCTAAATATAATGTACACCATATTGCATGGGTGACGAACCCTGTTCTTGGAGATCTAGGCTGAGTCCGAAACCGCCTACTACTCAGTAGGTACTGCATTTTAATTTAAACGTACTGCTCGGTCGTTAGAAAAGTATGTTCTATACAGTATGTATGTGAGAAGTATGAATGGAATTCGGACGTACTACATCCGCCAGTTTGTCATGGTCACGTGACCTATCTACGTCAGTTGCGTCTCTTCACTCCCATTCATGAATTCTCTCATGGGGCATCATGGGATAGCGCAGCGTGCATTGGATGCACACTTCAGAATCTCGCCGGAAGTAGTAAGTCATCCGGGTACTTCTCACTTACTGATTTTCAAATTCTATGAATTCGGACATACTACTCGGCTCGCATACTGTTTTTAGCATACTATATAGTATGGAAGTATAAAGTTTCGTGCACTTTCCTGCAGTTTTTAGTTGCAACCTATATCAATCAAACCTGCCTGTTATTATCAAGTGGTGTTCACGTGTTAATTAATTTTTTCATGTGTGTTTGATCAGGGTTGGAGCTGATATCTGCAGGAAGGTAGATCTCCAGGAACAGGGTTGGTCACCTCTGCCATTTTGTTTTCAGGGCGGCACGGTGGCTCAGAGGTTAGCACTGTCACCTCACAGTCGCTGGTTCGAGTCCCGTCTGGGTCAGTTGGCATATCTGTGTGGAGTTTGCATGTTCTCCCAATGTTTTCACATGTTTCCGGGTGCTCCAGTTTTCCCCACAGTGCAAAGACTTGCACTAAAGGTGAATTGGATGAACTAAATTGGCCATAGTGTATGAGTGTGTGTGTGAAAATGATTTTTTCCATCAAGAACCAACTAGTCAAACAACATGTACAATCTCTTCAAAGACATAGAGGTTTTTGCATCTGAACTGTTCACAAACAAAATCAACAGGTGGGACCAAGATCATAAATCTGAAAGTACAAGATCATAGCAGCTTAAAAGTACATGTCATGATCTAGACATAACTTCTGCTGTTGTACAATCCATTCCCCATCCTCCTTCACAGAAAAAGCCAGACCTTTGAACCTGTCTCCATTTTCTAGGACATGCTATAATCCATGTCCTAGACTTTCATGTGTTCACCTCTAAAAACCGACGAGACAGCCTTGCTCCTTCTGTCTGAGAGTGAAGGGTGGGAAAGGTGGTGTTAATATCAGCATGTCGGACTTGAGATTAATCCTAATCTCCTCTCTGTGTGTTGCAGGCCGTAGGGTTGAAAGGCATGGTGGAAGTACCAGAGGGGGTGTTCGGGCCCAGGATCTCCAGCCCAGAGAGGATAATGCCAGCGGTGGAGCCTGCTGGTCCAATGGAATCCAGCTGGAATCTCCACCGCTCCATGCTTTCAGTGCACACTTCCTGAAGAGGTGCGCGATATTGGCCTCCCACCTCTTGGACCCAAAGAAAGCCTAGACTAACAAGCTGTTTCTGTACCCTAAAAGCCTTGTTTCTGGCGCACATCAAAGTTAAAGCCACTTCTTCAGAAAATGTGGAGATGTGTGCTGGAGAGATGAATGTTAATCTCCACAAGAAATAATTCCGTATGGAGGGAGAGATTGGGAGCAACAGGTGCACACTTGACTCCAGTCGTTTCAATCGCAGGCCCACTGGTAAGAGGAAATCACACTGGTTTGTATGTTCAGCAATCGCTATAAGATGAAAATGAATTTGAGCTCATGATTGAGATTCAACTTTTAAAGATGTCAATGATGAGAGTTTCTTCCATGTCTTTGTGCAGTTATTATTCTCCTTGAAGATAAAGCTCTTCTTTTTGAACTTTCCTTCTAAGAGTGTTGAATACCGAAGCACATTTCACACAGCAAAAAGGTAACAAAGGCTTAATATATCACAATTTGACTTTATTTCTAATATTTTTTATTCATAATGAACTACTGTGTCAATCATTTCTGACTTTATTACTCACAGCTCAAATTGTGACATAACTGACGCTTCCATTTGTGACAAATTATAGATTTGTAGTGTTATTTATTGAAAATTTATATTTTGCAGTTTGACATTTTTTAGATATCTCATATCTCACAATTTTGCTAAATCCTAGCAATTGTGATAAAAATATGAATACATGTGTAGATCTACTTTTCTTGGGGGCCTCACAGCAAGAAGGTCGCTGGTTCAAGTCTCGGCTTGTATGTGTGTGTATGAGTGCGCATGGATGTTTCCCAGTGATAGGTTGCAACTGGAAGGGCATCCACTGCGTAGAACACGTGCTGGATATGTTGGCGGTACATTTCATTGTGGTGACCCCAGATTTTTAAAGGGACTAAGACTCATAATGAATGAATCTCCTTCTCTTGATAATTTTGTCTTTCTATTCAATATAATATTGCAACGGTGGCTCAGTGGTTAGCACTGTCACTTCACTGCAAGAAGGTTGCTGGTTCGAGTCCCAGCTGCGCCAGTTGGCATTTCTGTGTGGAATTTGCATGTTCTCCCCGTGTTTGCGTGGGTTTCCCCCACAGTCCAAAGACATGCAGTACAGGTGAATTGAACATCTGTGCGTTGATTGTGTTGCTCAGCAATAACACTTCTGAAACACTTGCTCGCAGTAGATTTTTAAGTTCTTCAGTGTTGAGTTTCTTTGTGAGTGTTTAGTTTTTTCTGAAAGCTACAAATAGCTAAAGCTTGCTCATTCAGAGGTGGAAACTGGTAAACACAAGGTAAACACAAAACAAGTTTCCATCTGGAGCCCCTTCACAGGACTCGACACTTATAAACACGGCACTGGCCACACTTGTCAGCGCTACCAAAAGACCAATCACAGAGCTACGTGTTGTTGTGACGTTTAGTTAAATTTTTTGAGAGGTGCACATCAGCATCGGCGCCAGCCTTGGTGAGGGCTATGCACCCGCCCAAAGGCTGTGCCGGACCATACACGTACGCTTGACGCAGAAGTATAAATCCGCCTCAACGCAAACGCAAAATGCAAAATGAATGAATGAATTCAATATATTAACTTTGTTTCTCATAATTGCAATTTTAACTTCCCACTTTCTTGGATTTATTGATTCATTGTAGTTTAGACTTTGATTTTTATAACTCTTTATGTGTTCTGATTCTGATTTTATATCTCATAACTGACTTTTATGCATAAGTTCAATTTTAAATTTTGTACTGTCAATTTATCTTGTAATTTTAGCTATTTCCTCACCATTTTATCTTCATACCTCAAGAATTCTCATCAACTTATGGATAAGATTATATGTCTCAAACAACCCAGGCTCATTCTGAAAGCATACCGCTTCTGAATAGTGCCAAATACGTCCCTTGAGGCTGCTGTGTACGCTTTTTCAGATCTCAAATTTCTGCTGCGAGTGCCATTCGCGCCTGCTGTTCTCACATAAATCCACAAGAGGCCGCTGACGACTGACTGACTGAATGATTGACTGACGAACGACTAACCCACCCTCCTCGTTCAACAAACCCAACCAATAGTGTTTTCAAAAGCACCAATTGACTTGTCCACCCAACTCCCTAAACCCAACCGACAGTCTTAAAAAGCAATCCAGAAAAAGAAAAGCCCTTGATTGATTTTTACCACGTTTTCAGATTTTACCACATTTTCACCCTGTTAGTTACTTGTTTATTTTTCGTTCTACACAGGACTCAAGCCCCATCATTGTGGTCAACTCCTCTCTGCGCTTTAAGTCTGCCGATGTACTTGGCGAGCTAACTGAACAAACTGGTAACAGCAGTCCATACAGAGGTAAGTGGTCAGCTGGTAAGCGCAAAAAGGAACAGCATCATACTGCCCCGCAGCATTTATTTTAAAGACGAAACGCAGCCATACGTACTTCTGGCTACATAATTTGTGATCTCCATAAATGTATATAGGGCTACGTTTTCAGAATGAGCCTATATTGGTCTCAAAGCATGACCTCATCTTGCATTTACATTTTTTTTTCTCATAATGTCAACCTCAAATTTCACAACTTCAGATCAAACAATTTTCCCAGAGATGGGTTGCAGCTGGAAGGGCATCCGCTGCGTAAAACAAATGCTCGATAAGTTGGCGGATCATTCCGCTGTGGTGACCCTGGATTAATAAAGGGACTAAGCCGACAAGAAAATGAATGAATGAATGAGATCTAACAATTTCTGACTTAATCGTGACACACTTTCAATCTCCCAATTTTGACTTTATTTTCTGGATTGCATTTTAATTTATTATATTTATTCATTTTGACTTCATTTCCAACAATGGGACTTATCTGGATCTTTATCTCACAATCGCCCTTTGTAACTAAGACGGAAACGAGATTCTGTAGGTGAATGAAGACTGAAGCCAAGAGAAGCACAATGCTTTAAAAGTAGAGGTAGAGAAAGAAAAGGACAGAAAAAGGCCAAAGAGCGACTTCAATTCTTCTTTTCTGAGGGGACTTCATAAAGTGAACAGCCACTCTAGACTCAGTGTTACTTTCTGCTGTCCACTGATGGTCAAGACTGATGGCAGTGAGGATCTATACATTCCTGCAAGACCTTTGACCCCCTATACATTCTAAAGACCCTCTTTCAAGACTGGCATTTATTCAAAGCACTGACAGTGCATTGCCAAACATGCAGATTAGATCAGACCACAGATATGTCCAGGAAAACTATATAACACTGTATGAAGAAGAATATGTATATGAAGAAGCGAGCAGTAGTAATGCGCAGAAGACAAATTTATTGTCTTTCTTTTCCTTAAAGAAGGAGCACTAGAGGCCTCTCCTCGAGCCTCGCACAAAAACCCATCCATGAGTAAAGAGGCCGGCTGAACACTTGGCCTGCCCAGCTGCCTTGAAGTGAATGGGGTTTCTTTTTGAGGCCATTCAATGCTTTCTGTCTCTCTGCATACAATGTAGGTGTTACTGCTTAGAGAGAGAGTGAGAGAGAGAGTCAGGAAAATAGTCACTTGAGAACTGAGGCTGTTCTTCATTCTCAGTCAGTCATGAAATCATTCCTTCTTCAAATGAGGAGGGGTCCCGCTAACAAAGGGCTAGGGGACTCTCAATGGCCGTCCTAACATTTTTATGGGACCCTTTCTTATCCAGATAATAAATCTGATTTTGAATAAAACATGGATCCTCCTGTATATTTTTATATGCTGTGGACAGCCATAAAGCCGATATCTTGTAATTTGGGAAACGCGTGTTCATTAGCCAACTGACAATTGGTACCGATCGCACAGGCCATTTTCCCTCCCTTCATGTTAAACGATATTCCATTTTGTGTTAATTTGGATTCTGTTTTGAAATTTTATTGACAATTTTTTCCCTTGTAATTCTCGAGGCGAGGCACAAAAGGGACTTTTTCAGCAGTCTATAACCCGCGCTGGGTCAAAGCGAAATCTAAAGACTATTAGGGCCACATTGAGAACAAAAGGAGCAGTGGGGGGAGTTGTGAAAATAGAAGCCCGCCATTCTCCCGCAGTCAAACGGGATGCGGAGATCGAAGTTTCACTTCAGATTTCACCATTTTCATGGAGGTCGAAGGCTTGAATGGGAGTCTGCTGGATGTCCACTGCAATGCAGGGGACTTTTATTCTCTGCCGCATTTCAGGCCGCAGTTTGACTTGCTCTCAAAAGAGTGGCATGCTGGAGACCTCGACCGGAGGTGGCGATTGGTGCAGGCACGCGAGCTCGTCCTCTGGCAGGGGGTTACTAATCAACACCCTGGGTTGACTGTCGGTCCCAACTTCAAGAGACTGCTTCTAAGAGGCCAGAAAGTCTCTTCCCCTCCCCACTGTTGTTTTGAGTCGGTACAGAGAGACTTTTTGTGCAGCTGTCTGTGATGGCGAGCACACGCCGTCAGTAGAGACATGTCTATGTTAGATTTCTGTAAGCAAAGAGAGTTATTTGGAACCTCAGAGAAAAAAGTTGCTTACATCCAAGTTGTCTCTTCAACATTTGTTGTCTTTAATTAGAAGAAAGTTGGATTTAACACTTAAACACTTGCCTAGAAAATCGAATTACCATTAAGCCTTTAAATTGCTCTTTAAGCTGAATATTTTGAAAAATAACTAGAAGAATATTACATACTGTCATTATGACAAAGACAAAAGAAATTAGTAATTAGAAATTAGAAGTTCATTAATTCATTTTCTTTTCGGCTTAGTCCCTTTATTAATCCGGGGTCACCACAGCAGAATGAACCGCCAACTTATCCAGCATTTGTTTTACGCAGCGGATGCCCTTCCAGCCACAACCCATCTCTGGGAAACACATCCATACATTCTCATTCACAAACATACACTACGGACAATTTAGCTTACCCAATTCACCTATACCGCATGTCTTTGGACTGTGGGGGAAACCGGAGCACCCAGAGGAAACCCACGCAACCACGGGGAGAACATGCAAACTCCACACAGAAATGCCAACTGACCCAGCCGGGGATCGAACCAGCGACCTTCTTGCTGTGAGGCGAACGTGCTACCCACTAGGCCACCGTGGCGCCCGAAATTAGAAGTTGTTTATTTAAAAAAATAATTAGAATAATTATAAAATACTTTTTGTAAATGTGGTGAAAAATTATTTTAAAAAAGGTACATATTTACATATTAAAGTACTAAAATTTCAATTTCAACGCAGGACTAAAAAGTTTGACTTCAACTATGGATAGCCAGTAATTTCTGGTGCATTGAAACAACACAGTTTTATTAAACAGTTACATCCATTAAAATAAGAGTTTGGTCACCCTGTGCCTTTAGAAATAGAAAGATTTTAAATTTACATTTATTGATTCATATTTTTTTGATTAAATCACTCAAGCACTGCATTTTAACTTCTAAGATTTTGTCATTCAAGCACTCAAGCATAAGCACTAATCATTTAAGCACTACGTTTGAACTTCTGAGATTTTGTCTTCCTCTCTTGCATTTTTGACTGGTGTTTATTACAATTCTGAGACAAATGCACATACAAAAGTATAGAAAAACAAAACAAATACAGTCCTCTTCAGAAAGTGATTGCATGCATCTTTTGCTCTCAGTTTGAGAGCCGTGTCGTGTTCACCGTACCTTCTTTAAGATTATACCACACGCTCAACCTGCTTTCCTTTCAGCCAGGGCCCCAAATCAGATTTCTCAAGGGTTGCCGTCACACACACACCCACACACACACAGATAAAAAGCCAAGAGGAACTTGCTGCTATTCCCAAGAAACGCCTGCTCTCCGCATATTAGCCCCTGTTGAAAAGGGCTCTCTGCAATTGAAAGCGTTCACCGATCATTCATCTCCCATTGGCTGCTACTGGTTCACCAAAATGTGCCATATCTGTAACACTTGAAGAAGTCCAAAGGTTAGGCGAGAGTGAAAGCCGGCAGTGTCTTGGTGGTTATGGTGTTTGCTCCCTCTTTGTGGTTTCCCAGCAGGATGCCTGTTTTCCGGTCACATTCACGTGCCGGAGGCCTTCACCTGTTAGAGAGCCACCACCAGACTTTTAACACCAGAATATCCGCCTTTGTGCTTCGCCTGCTCCGGCCTTTTCACCCCAACAGACTGTAATTTCATCCGTTTTTCATGCCTTTAGTTCCCATGAATGCCTTACATTTCCATGTCTAAACATCAACAATGAGGGAATTTCATGCACCGTACGGACGAGAGACCGCTGCTTGCAGCTGAGAAAACTTTGAACCTGTTTAAAAATGAACTTTCCTTGGTCTACATTTAAAGAGTGATTAATATTATCAACTTTAAAGAAATATTCAGGTGTTGAAACTAGGCATGGGCCGGTATGAGATTCTGACGGTGTGATAACCTTGGATAAAATATCACTAGTTTCACGGTATGACGGTATTGTGTTTAATGCTCTACCATATATTCTTTTTAAATGTCTGGCTAAAAAACAAAAACTTTTTCCCCTTTGAACACAATATATTTTATTTTGAGAAACATTCATTCATTCATTCATTTTCTTTTCGGCTTAGTCCTTTTATTAATCCGGGGTCGCCACAGCGGAATGAACCGCCAACTTATCCGGCATTTGTTTTACGCAGCGGATGCCTTTCCAGCCACAACCCATCTCTGGGAAACACATTCATACATTCTCATTCACACACATACACTATGGACAATTTAGCTTACCCAATTCACCTGTACCGCATGTCTTTGGACTGTGGGGGAAACCGGAGCACCCGGAGGAAACCCACACAACCACGGGGAGAACATGCAAACTCCACACAGAAATGCCAACTGGCCCAACCGGGACCTGCCCCAACCGGGGATCGAACCAACGACCTTCTTCCTGTGAGGCGAACGTGCTACTCACGCGCCACCGTGGCGCCCATTTTGAGAAACATTTAAAGTGTTTTGGAGCAGTGAACATGTCAGGCTAAATAATTCAAGTCAATCATTGACTTGATTAAAAACACAGATGTCTATACAATTTATACCTAAAAAACTAAAGAAAAAATGCAAATAAAAAATCTTACACATACCTTAGGAACAGAAAATTTTGGCGGTATGAAAATCTTGACTTTTCCAAACCGCGGTATACCTTGAACACGGTTATCGTCCCATGCCTAGTTGAAACAAGTTAAACTTAATCAAAAGGACTTGATGCGTGATGTTGATTACAAGAAATGGAAATTTCGTTCGTTATGTAAATGTTCAGTTATGCATTTTTTCAGTCACACGATGCACTCTAAAGGTATGATTAACTATCGAGAATGTACAAAAATCAAAACAAGCTTTTTTTGCATTCGTAAAAAGTTGCTTGAATAGACAACATTGTGGCGCCATGGTGGCTTAGTGAAAGCACGTTCGCCTCACAGCAAGAAGGTCGCTGGTTCAAACCCTCAGCTGAGTCAGTTGGCATTTCTGTGTGGAGTTTGCATGTTCTCCCCGTGGTTGCGCGGGTTTCCTTCGGGTGCTCCGGTTTCCCCCACAAGTCCAAAGACATGCTATAGGTGAATTGGGTAGGCTAAATTGTCCGTAGTGTATGAGTGTGAATGAGTGTGTTTCCCAGAGATGGGTTGCAGCTGGACGGGCATCCGCTGCGTGAAACATATGCTGGATAAGTTGTCGGTTCATTCCGCTCTGGCGACCCCAGATTAATAAAGGAACTAAGCCGAAAAGAAAATGATGATGATGATGACAACAACATTGTCAGACTGATTCTAGTGCAAACTGATTTGTAAAAATGACTAAAATGCTGTAATATGCATTCCAGTAGGCATTAATGTCATTTTTTTATATAATTTTCATTTTCACCTTCAATGGATAGGACAGTATTGACAGGAAAGCAGAAAGAGGGATCGATCGACATCAACTTAATGTTGTTTTTTAAAAGAAACTTTTGTGAATCTGCACATACAGTATATGGTAGTTGGTCATTAGTTTAATGGTTGTCAAGTGCTTGCACTTGCCTGTAGACTGAATATGTAAGATGCATAATATTACGGTTTTCACAGAATCACATTTGATGATTTGATTGCAAAATTGCATTTTCAGGCACCCAAAAAGCTGCTGTTGTGGATATGAATGACCATAATGTATAAAATGCATAAATAAAATTTACATTCATATAAAATCTTTTCATTTTTTTCTACAGAAAAAAAAATCTGTAAGAAAACAAGATATTACTAGTAAAATTTTCATTAAGTTTAACAGGTTTTTATTAGTCTTTGTTAACTATAGTACATAGCAGAATATAAGCATTGCATTGTATATTGTTATAAGGTGCTGTGTACAGATGCGTAAGAAGTATTGCACGTTTAATGCACAATAGGAAAAATATTAACTGTTCATTACTAGTACAATTTTCATTATGTTTACTGTATAAAGACATTTCCTTTAATTCATAAACAGCAACAGTGCAATAAAAATGTAAAAATAAGAGTAATATGAAAATAATTTTATTTTAACAAGAAACTGAACTAATCGGAACCAGGGGTACATTCACAAGACAATAACGTACTAAAAATTGTAATGGTTGTTTTGCACTTTAGGTAATGCTTATACATCACCGTTGACATATATTTTGTAGTTTACACAGAGACCACAGTGCTTTCAAAAACTTAACAAATTTTCTAAATTGGGTTTTCAGGCACCCAAAATGCTATGGAAATTAATGGCCATATGCATAAAAAGTTTACCATCTTTGTAGTTTATACAAATGAGAGCGTTTTCATTCTGAAAGACTTTCAAAAGTTGGTGTTATCAGGCTCTCAAAACAACGTGGCCAAAACACATTCATACAATTTCAAGACTTCATTTAGCTGTTATTTAAGCACAACCAATTGTATTCTTTTGCTGCTTTCCCACTGATTTGCGACACTGCTGGAAATTGGTGAAATCATACCTTTTCAACGTCATTCTCACTCCACATCAAACTGTTCCATGTCATGCATTCAACTTTGGGGATTACGCTCAAGACAAAAAATATGCTATCTCTTATAGTTTTCAGAAGGCTTCAGTCAAGCAGTACTTTTATCAGCTTCAAGATAATTACTTTTATCCTAAAGAGGCTGTCCGTCTTTGTTAACTACTTCGTCTCTGAGAGCAGATCTGGGCATCAAGTGGCTGAATCTGCTGGATGGGACGCCCTTCACAAAAGTGTATGGAGCGGTACAGACAGACGGCATTACCCCCTCCTAACGCCATGCTTTTTGCATTTGAATGCGTCCGCGAGCTCCTTCTCTGGCAGAGAGCCGCGCCGCTAACATCTCTAATCCTTAAAATATTGTCAGAGCCCATGAATGCTGGCAATCCGCGCATATGTGTAATTATTCTGTAATTCCCCCACAAATGTGATTTCTCTTGCATGCGTTACGAGTTGTTACCCCCCACTCTTTTGTCATCCAAATAATTGTTTCTCTCTCTTTTTTTGGAGGATAAATCTGGGAATGGAAAGGGAGGTTCAATAGATAGAGCAACATGAGCAAGTCTCATATGAGCGTGCAATTTACATACTGATGGTTTCTCCCATCTCTTGATTTCAACAAAGGGCGCAGTTTGAAAAGATGAGAGTGAAAACGAGGATGAATTCCGAGGCGTCGTTTCAAAGAGAGCAGTATTCTTAACAGACGTGGAGCCAAGGCACGTCCAAAGACTTGGCTGGTAGACTGTGGGATGGGTTTTAGATAGTTGTTTTGAGAGAAACTGTTAAATCTTCAAGTGGAAAGTAACGGTGAACAGGCTGAAATAGACGAGATCTTCTAAAAATGGATAATTATGAAAGACGATTATTTATAAAACTAATAATATAGAAACAGAAGCGTTCCAAAAGAGTTTAAGTAAAACTGAAACAAAACTTTAATAGTTTTTTGTTTACTTATTCGGAACTACACTGGTTCCAAATGTGGAGAATAGTTCTGCTTTCCATTGTTGGTTTGTTAGGATAGGACAATATTTGACAGCTACAAAAGTTTGAAAATCTGAAAGCTGAGGGTGAAAAAACTAAATATTGAGAAAATCACCTTTGAAGCTGGCTAAATTGAAGTGCTTAGAAATGCACATTACTAATGAAAAAAAATTGTTTTGACATATTTATTGTAGGAAATTTACAAAATATATTAACTTAATACTCTAATACACTGTAAAAAAAAAAAATCGTAAAAAAAAGGTCAAATGACTGGCAGCTACGGCTGCCAAACAAAGACCATAAAATTACGGTAAAATTTCTTTGTTGAAATAAAGTGCAAAGGTAATAAATCTACAGATATTTTCATTAAAATGTTTACAGAAAAACACTGTTATTTTAAAGACTTCCTAGATTATTACGATTAAATACGTTTAACAAAAGGTTACAGACTAAGAGTTTAACAAAGAAACCCTGTTATTTTAAAGACTTTTCCTAGATTATTATGATTAAATACGTTGAATAAAGTTACACACTAAGAGTTTAACTAAAAAAACACTGTTATTTTAAAGACTTTTCCTAGATTATTATGATTAAATACGTTTAATAAAGTTACACACTAAGAGATTAACAAAGAAACCCTGTTATTTTAAAGACTTTTCCTAGATTATTACGATTAAATACGTTTAACAAAAGGTTACACACTAAGAGTTTAACAAAGAAACACTGTTATTTTAAAGACTTTTCCTAGATTATTACAATTAAATACGTTTAATAAAGTTACACACTAAGAGTTTAACAAAGAAACACTTTTATTTTAAAGACTTTTGCTAGATTATTATGATTAAATACGTTTAATAAAGTTACACACTGAGTTTTACTAAAAAAAACATTGTTATTTTAAAGACTTTTCCTAGATTATTATGATTAAATACGTTGAATAAAGTTACACACTAAGAGTTTTACTAAAAAAACAGGTTATTTTAAAGACTTTTCCGAGATTATTATGATCAAATACGTTTAATAAAGTTACAAACTAAGAGTTTAACAAAGAAACACTTATTTTACAGACTTTTCCTATATTATTATGATTAAATACATTCAATAGTTACACACTAAAAGTTTTACAAAAATAAAACCTGTTAATTTACAGAATTTTCTGAGATTATTATGATCAAACACCATCAATAAAGTGACCGCACAAAGTTCAAGAGAAAACAATGTTATTTAACAGAATTTTCTTTTAATAATTATGATTAAACATCTTTAATAAAATGCAAAAACATGCTCAAGGTTGTAATTTAACAGTTTTATTTTGGATTAAAAAAAAAAAACAACAACATACAAGATACAACTGATTAAAATTCTCACAACTTTAAAATTAGAGTTGTTACATTTTATTGAATAGTATTTCAATTATGTAAAACATGTATAAGTTTAAGTTAAATGGAAATCTTGAATGAAATGGAACATTTAAACTACTACAGTAAATAAAAGCACAACAGTTTCATGAAATTCTCAGACTATAGGTGTAACAGTGGTGACACTGACAAAGGTGGTGAGGAGCCAATTGCAGATTTAATTATAAGGTTAGTACAGCAGTGGTCATCGGTGGCAAACAGGTATGTACAGGAAATCAGAAACATAGTCAAAAAACAGGCAGAAGGTCCATAAGGCTGGTATAGTAGACAAGGATAAACAAATAGCAAGGCGAGGATCAAAACACAGGAAGACAGGAACAAAGGAAACGCGCTGTATGTCACTTTACAGGGAACAATGCTCAGCAAAGACAGATTGTGTATGTGCTGCTTATGTAGTGAGTGTAATCAGTCTTTTACGGTCCTCCAGTGGTGTGTATGCAATCAGTCTTGATATGGAGCAGGAGTGTGTGTGTGTGTGTGTGTGTGTGTGTGTGTGTGTGTGTGTGTGTGTGCGCTGCATGACTGGAGTTGTAGTTCTTTAACAAATCTGTAGTTCATGGAAGTGTGTGTGTCAACCAGCGATCTCTGGCTGTGGAGATCGCTGGTGATCGTGACAATGGGATTATCGTAAACTTAAGATATACAGAAAACTTATACAACTACTTGATTTTCACCGATTCACACCACTATTGATCCTAAACATTTTATGTATCGATTTGTAAATTTACATTATCAGGTAATGGAACTTCTCTGTGTTATGCTGTTCACAGCAGACAAGGTACGAGCGGAAAAGTCGTGCTGTTCACGCGTAAATAGACGCGTAAACATTTTGAGTTTAGTCGCTTCATTTGTATGGAAGGTAAATCCTGCCAATTTTAAATAAATAAAACAAACATTGGAAATTAAAATGAAAACCAGATTAACAATTTCATTATAAAACACTGCTCGCAAAATACCTCGTCTGCTGTGAACAGCATAACACAGAGAAGTTCCATTACCTGATTTGTTAAAGAACTACAACTCCAGTCATGCAGCGCACACACACACACTCCTGCTCCATATCAAGACTGATTGCATACACACCACTGGAGGACCGTCAAAGACTGATTACACTCACTACATAAGCAGCACATACACACTCTGTCTTTGCTGAGCATTGTTCCCTGTAAAGTGACATACAGCGCGTTTCCTTTGTTCCTGTCTTCCCGTGTTTTGATCCTTGCCCTGGCCCTTCTGCCTGTTTTTTGACTATGTTTCTGATTTCCTGTACATACCTGTTTGCCACCAATGACCACTGCTGTACTAACCTTATAATTAAATCTGCAATTGGCACCTCACCACCTTTGTCAGTGTCACAACTGATACACCTATAGTCTGAGAATTTCATGAAACTGTTGTGCTTTTATTTACTGTAGTAGTTTAAATGTTCCATTTCATTCAAGATTTCCATTTAACTTAAACTTATACATGTTTTACATAATTGAAATACTATTCAATAAAATGTAACAACTGTAATTTTAAAGTTGTGAGAATTTTAATCAGTTGTATCTTGTATGTTGTTGTTGTTTTTTTTATCCAAAATAAAACTGTTAAATTACAACCTTGAGCATGTTTTTGCATTTTATTAAAGATGTTTAATCATAATTATTAAAAGAAAATTCTGTTAAATAACATTGTTTTCTCTTGAACTTTGTGCGGTCACTTTATTGATGGTGTTTGATCATAATAATCTCAGAAAATTCTGTAAAATAACAGGTTTTATTTTTTTAAAACTTTTAGTGTGTAACTATTGAATGTATTTAATCATAATAATCTAGGAAAAGTCTGTAAAATAACAGTGTTTCTTTGTTAAACTCTTAGTGTGTAATTTTATTAAACGTATTTGATCATAATAATCTCGGAAAAGTCTTTAAAATAACTGTTTTTTTTAGTTAAACTCTTAGTGTGTAACTTTATTAAACGTATTTGATCATAATAATCTCGGAAAAGTCTTTAAAATAACTGTTTTTTTTAGTTAAACTCTTAGTGTGTAACTTTATTCAACGTATTTAATCATAATAATCTAGGAAAAGTCTTTAAAATAACAGGGTTTCTTTGTTAAACTCTTAGTGTGTAACTTTATTAAACATATTTAATCATAATAATCTAGGAAAAGTCTTTAAAATAACAGTGTTTTTTTAGTAAAACTCTTGGTGTGTAACTTTATTAAACGTATTTAATCATAATAATCTAGGAAAAGTCTTTAAAATAACAGGGTTTCTTTGTTAATCTTTTAGTGTGTAACTTTATTAAACGTATTTAATCATAATAATCTAGGAAAAGTCTTTAAAATAACAGTGTTTTTCTGTAAACATTTTAATGAAAATATCTGTAGATTTATTACCTTTGCACTTTATTTCAACAAAGAAATTTTACCGTAATTTTATGGTCTTTGTTTGGCAGCCGTAGCTGCCAGTCATTTGACCTTTTTTTAACGATTTTTTTTTTTTTTACAGTGTAGTATAGCAAGGTTCACAAGTAATTACAATTTATTACTTTAATTTTACATAATTTTAAATGTTCTTTTAAAAACAGGGAAAACCTGTGTAAATAATATGGCAATTTTATTTTATAAAACAGACAAATTCCTGTAATTTGTCATTAATTATATAAAACATAAAATAACAGTAAAGCTGTTAATTCACAGATATTGTTTGTAATTTTTATGGAGTTTTGAATATAATTTCAAAAAACAGAAAAATACTGTATAAATAATACAATAATTTCCCTGTATAAAAACAAAAATGACAGTAACTTGTCTTTAATGATAAAGTACCTAAAATGAAAGTCAAACTCTTATTTTAGAGAGATTGTTGGTCATTTTACTGAGTTTTGAATATAATTTGAAATGACAAAAAATTACTTCTAAAAAGGGCGCCACGGTGGCGCGTGAGTAGCACGTTCGCCTCACAGCAAGAAGGTCGCTGGTTCGATCCCCGGTTGGGGCAGGACCCGGTTGGGCCAGTTGGCATTTCTGTGTGGAGTTTGCATGTTCTCCCCGTGGTTGCGTGGGTTTCCTCCGGGTGCTCCGGTTTCCCCCACAGTCCAAAGACATGCGGTACAGGTGAATTGGGTAAGCTAAATTGTCCATAGTGTATGTGTGTGAATGAGAATGTATGAATGTGTTTCCCAGAGATGGGTTGTGGCTGGAAGGGCATCCGCTGCGT